>CALZFC010000005.1:6085000-6395000 GCA_945643635.1 Allodiplogaster sudhausi
AGAAAAAACGGGACGCTTTAATTTTGAATATGTTTTCATATTTATCCTTTATCTACAATTGTACCTAACTCTCATTTTCTGCAATCAATTTCGCAAAATCCTTTAATCCTAGGAATTTCTTTTCCAATGTTATTAGTTAACCACGCTAACCTTTTCATCCATTCCTTGATCGAATTCTGCACCTTTTTTGTTATTGTTACATTTTTTGCTCTAAAATGTGCTAACAATAAGGGGTTTCTTCTACCTTGTCTTTATCCACTCATATGCCTTTCCCCACATGTTCTTTCTTCCTCTCGTGGGAACGCTGATGCTTCCAACCAGTGCAAGTGATGCCTTGCTCATTTGAAATCTTTCCTTCTTACTGTGATTTCAGTGGATGCCACCGTTTAAGTTCCAACTTGGCCATGGTGATTGTTAATTATGGTATACATGAGTACATCACGAGTTACGCTGTGGTCAATGCACTCAAATAATGGTGATGCGAGAGCCGTTTTCAGTGTTTTGCTTTTTTTTCTCGTTCTCTGTATTTTCCACTCTCTCGCCCATTTGTTTTACCGTGAGAATGAAAGAAGAATCGATTGGAGTGACTGAATTGAGTTGGCATGATTATGTGAACAGTGATTGTTGTTGTTTCCCTTTCTCTGATTCTCTGCAGCCTCTCCTCTCTCGCCAGAGAAGAGACTTCCCTTCTTCTTTCCACCTCGCATGCGCCTCTGGTGTCGGCTACTGCTTGTTCTCTGCTGCTCTGCCGCTCTCTTCGTTTTCTTCTTCCTCTCTTCTGACCACTCCTCTTCACTCCCACCTAACGGTTCTGGCTTTCGCTTTCCCACTCTAGTTAAACCTTCCGAAATCTCTCGAGAAGCGTGATGAATGGCGGCTTCAAGGGAATCAACGAAGAGATTCATATTACTCCGCTGTTTGTGAAATTGACTCGGCCAGAGGCAATGATTGGAAATAATAAATGCGTGTGGACCATTCCATCGCTTTCACTATTCTTTTGTCATGGTCAGAAGAGCAAAGACAAAATTATAGTGAAAGTGATGGAATGAAAGAAAGAGTCGAGAGAGAGAGAAAGAGCGAGAAATGGTTATCAGGAAGAGATAGAAGAAAGAAAATTAAAAGAAAAGTGAGATTAACCAATAAATGTTGATGCAGATGAGGTGGCAGCCCTGCTCTCCTCCGACTCCCCCACCCCCGCCCCCCTTTCCCCCGCTCCTGTCGGATTCCTTCTCCTTATTTCTCTCGTCTCTTTCGCATTCCTCGTCACCGGTTCGTTCATATCTGCCGGCTTGACTCGAGAACGAAGAGAGAACAGAAGAAGCACACAAACGAGAGAGAGATAGAGAGAGAGAGAGAGAGAGAGAGAGAGAGAGAGAGGAGAGCGAGGGAGAGAGAGAGAGCGAGAGAGAGAGAGAGATAGAGATTGAAAGATGGCAGACGCGCCTGTTCCAGGATTCATAGTGGTTGCTATCATCCTGGATCCCTCAACATCTCTGTCGAACGAGGACGAGTCCGATTTGGAGGCCGACTACGAATACTAGGAAAGAATCAACTACCGGTGTAGATATGTGTATTGTATTTGACGGGTAAGAGTGGCATTGTTCATCCACGAAATGACTGTGATTGAGCAGAATAAAGAGAAGGTCGAGTCAGCCGAGTCATTCAATGGCCTACTTCGTATAAAGACAATGCAAACTCGTAGATGAACAACAGAATTGGACAATCTATTGCCCAGTCCAATTCCTAATTCTAGAATTCTTTGCACCGATGGACACAACTGCTCTCTATGATTCGAGTAGAACTTAATGATAATTCCTATGCTATTCAAGGCAGATTACAATACCAGTATCATACTGCAGTTGAGGATTCTACAATCTTTAAAAATCATTATTTCTATTATTATGGCCTAAAAGGATGAATGCGGGTGAGAAAAAGAGGAGAAAACAGAGAAGATGTCTGCTATTGTCTCCCCTCTCTTTCTCTCTCTCTCTCTCTGCCTTTCTCATCTCGCCCTCTTACTTGGATACTTCAAAGCGGGGAAGGAAGAGTCCAAATTTATGTTCAATTCCTGAAAAAGTAGCAGCTGCCAGTCGATAGCCTCCAATGTGGTCAGGGTTCTGTGAAGATTGGTCCAGGATTGTTGTTTGTCTTGACATCTAAACAAATTGAATCGTAGAAATGATAGAATAAAGAAGAGGACGACCTCAGAGCCGGTGGGTCGGTTTCCTCCAAAATCGACGTAGAAGAGTCGCTGGAGGAGTTCGTAGGTGAGGAGGGTCACTCCGAACTGGGGACTGCTTCGGCAGACTCGTGCAGCTGAGCCCTTCCAGAATGCCTTCCAACCTTCCTCCGCGTACACTTTCCGAGCGCAATCTTAAGAGTCTCTACTTTGCGCACTTCTTGGGAACAATTAACAGAGACACATTCTTTTCTTAAGACAATGATCTCATCCAGAAACATCTTCGTTGCGATGTATTCAGTAGCTATGAACACAGTACAGGACAAATCGGACTCTCTATGACGTCTTTCTGGTTTAAGATGACAAATAGGAAACCGACAACCGAGTTAATTTTGGTTGCTAAAAAGTAATCGAAAAATGTACAGGTCAAAAATATCAATAAATCTGACCGATAACCCCCGAGTAAGTGGTTTGTCCAGCACGGGCAGCCACTTGCAGTCGAGTCTTGATTACATCTGCCGGGGTCACCAGACCTGCCGCAGGCACTCCCGCTATGAAGGCAGACCCGAACAGAGAACCCGGACTGTTGTGGCCTGCAGTGCACTTTCTTTCTCTGTCTCTCTCTCCTCTCTCTCACCCTCATCATTAGCAGTAATGAGTTTGGCATGTGCATAGGCGGGGAAGTAGATGGCAGAGAAGGGGACATCCCTGAGGAAGCAGGCCCTCGCTCCCTTGTACAGCCCAAGGAATCCAAGCTCTCGCACGACACTCGTCACTCCAATCTCAAAGAACGAATTCACTCCACTCAATCACAGCTTTTAAAGGAGAGAACCTTATGACCCGGAGTCTGAATCTCCCCTGCGACTTGCAAGCGAATCTTCACTATTTCGAGAGGATTGGTGAAGACGACCTTCAAGAGTAACTCCCCTCTCGAGTCCGTTCCATTCCTTTTTTCCTCGTACCTGCGAAGCTCCTCCGCATGCCCCAGCGATGATCTCCCCGTAGAGAGGAATGTGGCCGTGACTCGTGAACTTGTCTCGGACGAAGTCGTTCATCGTTAGTTTGATTGCCTTCTCTGGAGCCACTCCAACAATTTGAGGAAGAAGACCACGATAGAGGCCCAGGACACCTTAAAGGAGGGAATGAGCAAAGTCTCTATTTTTACTTGGATACCTTCGAACTTGACGACCTTCCTGAAGCAGTCCAAGCTGTTCTTGTACATGACCTCTCCAACGAATGACCCTCCTCTCTGGTTCTGCATCCTTGTCTTCACAAGATCAATGGGGTACACGGCGGTAGCTCCGCAGGCACCAGCCACTGATCCAAGGACGAAACGGTAAGCACTCTCGAGCACCTCAACTACTTTTAATTCAATGAGGCTCCCAAAACTTTTCCACCATTTCAATATTCGGTAATATTTAACGTTAGGAAACTTAAAGGAGCAGTCCACTGAATAAGTAACATAGGGTTTTATAAACAAGGATCCATTCGCATCTGTTTAAAACATACTTCTAGGAGTTTGAACCATTTTCCTCCATTTGTTACAAATTTAAAAGCACTCAAAATATGGCGCGGACAAAATTTTTTGTTACTGTAGCTGTTAGCCACCATCCTATTTCACACGCTCTCTAACCGGCAGAAGGGACAAATAATTGAAGGCGCGCGTTCAAAATTTTCCTAATAATTACTGTAGTCATTCAGCGAATGGTTCCTTTAACTAATTTAAGGGGAGGGACTTAACAATTTATGAGGACGGAACTAAGCGAAGGTGACGAAACAGACGAAAATTAAAAATATATGTTCGCCTTGTATCTAAGCACATCATAAACCCATATTTTGAAATCTATTAACTTCGATACCAAATCAGTTAAATATTTGATGGGAAACAACCCTTAGTTTGGACATAGTAGAAAGTTGAAAGGACGAACGTACAGCGGTGCCGAAGCCTCGTTCTTCCTTGGAGTGGACTGCCTTGATATTGGTAAGCCGAGTGATCTGAGACATCCTCTTGAGTCTCTCGGGATCGATGACTTCAATGTCTGCCAGAGAGAGAGTCTTCACTCCCGGGTGGGCCAACTCGCACAGATGAAACAAGATTTCAACCTCAACATTCTTTGCATTACTCTTATCTAAAATCATCTATTTTCCCTGGACACAAACCTCATAAGGAGTAATCTGAGCATAGCTTTGCGTTGCTTGCAAAAATTCCTCCTTTGTAAGTTCGAGGTCGAGATTTCCGCGTGAAACGGAAACAAAGACCCTTTTGATGAGTTCCATCTTGGCCAGTAGCGAGTTGAATGCCGCATAGTAAGGAAAAGTGACCTTAAATGCGAGAGAGTAGATCGGGAGTATTTGAGGTGAATAGACGATTAGAGTGGGTTAGGAACACTTCTAAGACTACGGGGAAGAGTTGGACAATTCTACTCTCTCTCTGAAGAGAGGACTGCAATCTCACACCATACAAAGGAATACATGGAGATTGTGCATATTTCGTGATAGAATATGAGGTGGAAAGGACAAGGAGTGCCAAAAAGTGGACAATCAAACTCACACGTTTGTTCTCGAAGGAAAACTGAAAGAAGGAAATGAATGACCTCACAGCTACAGACCCTTAATGGTTGAGTAGGAAAAATGACATGCACGGCCACAATAGCTACGTTATTATTCGCATGCAAATCATATTTCACTCAACTGTTGAACTCGAATCGAAAGAAGCAGCGATCAGGAATAACATATGAAGAAGGCATGCGGGAGGAGGAAACAGAATAGAATGAACTTACTTTATGTCCTGAAGCACCGCCTCCCGACACGGCAATCAGATTATTCCGCACGAATGGAGTGAGCAGATGGCCTTTCACTGTTGACATGATCTTCTGGAAGTCCACTGAAGAGATATGGCCATCGCCTTTGCTGTCGAATCTGCAGTTCATTATGAAGAATATTGGGAAGAAAGGGAGATCGTGTGGGAAGAGAGAGAAAGAGAGAGAGAGAGAGAGAGAGAGAGAGAGAGAGAGAAAGAGAAAGAAAGAGGGTGAGAGAGAGAGAACGAGAGAGAGTGAGAGAGAGAGAGAGAAAGAGAGAGAGAGAAAGAGAGAGAGAAAGAGAGAGAGAGAAAGAGAGAGAGAGAGAAAGAGAGAGAGAGAAAGAGAGAGAGAGAAAGAGAGAGAGAGAAAGAGAGAGAGTGAGAGACAGAGAGAAAGAGAGTGAGTGAGAGAGAGAGAGAATGCAAGGCAGAGGGAATTAATGTCGAAAAGGATGAAAAAGTATGATGAGATGTCAGGGAATAAAGGGTAGTCGGATTCCGGCACCCCGCCCTGTTTTGGTGACCCTTGCACTACCCCCCTCCTTTTTGAAGAGTTTTGTAATACAAATTCGGTTACTTTATACAGAAAACGCAAGAAAACGGGGATCATTGGATTTTTTTTTACTACCCACCCAGTTCTTCTTCTACCACACCCTGTTCAGGAATGCCATCTGGCAACCAATTTATTCGCTGTGAGATGCTTCCAGAATATAATACAGATTGAAGTAACCACATCTAGCAAAGTAACTACAGGTTATTTGCAAGCCATTTCGATATGAATAACCTCTTGAAAGCTTGAACACCTTGTTCTTCATAGAAGTCATGGAGGAGTTGGCAGAAAGCGTAGTAACCAATTGAACGTTTCTTCTCCCTTCAACCACAAAAACAAGCAATATCAATTGAATAAGAATGAAAAGATGATAAAAGACTAACTTTCCAAAGTATCTCTTGATAAAGTCGGAGTCGAAATCAAAAGGCATGTCGTGGAGAGGCTGCGTGTGACGGATAATTTGCTCGAATTCATCGCAAGTTATGGAATCTGACGCGTTCTTGTCGAAGATTTCAAATGACGTCAAGTAAAGGGCGTCCGGGCTACAAGGCAGGAAAACATTGTTTCATTAGAATAAACTAGTGTCTGAATTCCATATGACATAACGGGAATAAAAAAAAATATATAAAGCAAAATAACAATTACTGCGGAAATTAACGAAGAATAGTAAAAGTATGGACGACCTTACTTGAAAAAGAGCAATTAAGATACCTGCAGAGGATTGCCTCGAAAGCGCAAAATTCTTCAAAACTTATATCGCCATCCTTCGTTGTGTCAGCGGCTGCAGCAAGAACCTCTACAGATTCCTTGTTGTAATTCTCCTCCGGGAAGAGGCCGAGATATCTAAGAAGGGAAGACATTCACCATATACAGGAATTTGTAGGTCAAGAAGAATTATTTGTTGGGCAAGTGTTACGTACTCTCAACTCATGTCCTGATTAGTAATATATCGCCCCATAGAATCAACCGCATTGAAAACATGTTGGTAAAACGGTCGAAAGAAACCCTCTTTGAATGTAATATAATACGCCAAAACATTTTAAATAGCCAACAGACAAAATTTCTAACTTCCGAATGAAGTCATCAGGTGTCATGTATTTCTTGCCATTCTTCACTTTACTAGCATATCTCTCGAAAATAGGTTGTAGATGGTCAGGATTCGCGCGTGGAATGGCATGTCTTGTGGCGAGAGCCGTGTCCACGTTGCATTCCGCTGTTCGCAGTGGAAGCAACCACTACAACAAACCATGCCATCAACTGTAAGGAAAAGAAGCAACGAACGGAGAACCGATCAAGACTGAAGCTGACCTTGGAGAGGGTAGACATCATGGAAGTGGAGTGGTGCTTCTCAGGCAGAGAGGCCCTCTCCATTCCTGCGCCTACAAGATCATTCCATTAGGTAATCCGCAGTTCACGCACACAAGAAATGAAGAACGCGAGAAGAGCAGGGAAGACGGCTGTTGCGAGAAGAGAAAGATTCAAGTGTAGGGTTCTGTGAGCTTTTTTCAAATGATTTTTCTTCAAATGATTTTTCTTCAAATATTGAAATGATTTTTCTTCAAATGATTTTTCTTCGAATGATTTTTCTTCGAATGAATATTCTTCGAATGATTTTTCTTCGAATCATTTATTAAAATCGTAGGAGAGTTTGGATAATTGCCTTACAGATGAAGAGAGAGTGCAAATAACTGATGTAGCGCTTCTTGCAAGAGGACTTGGGTGAGCAAATCGATGTATATACATAATAGAGTGAAACTGTGGTCCTCATGTCAAGATGGTACAATGAGTAGGCATAATAAGTATAAATTGATCGACCTGCTAACCCATGTCCTCTTGCCAGAATCACTCCATCACTTCTCTACACTCTCTTCAAGTTCTACTGCATTCTCGTTGTGACATCTTGACATGAGCACAACAGCTTCAAACTTTATTATGTACATCTATATGCTCACCCAAGTCCTCTTGCAAGAAGTTAGGCAATTATCCAAACTCTCTTACGATTTTAATAAACGATTCGAAGAAAAATCATTCGAAGAATATTCATTCGAAGAAAAATCATTCGAAGAAAAATCATTTGAAGAAAAATCATTTCAATATTTGAAGAAAAATCATTTGAAGAAAAATCATTTGAAGAAAGATCAGGACGCCCAAGTGGCCCGACCACTTTACCCGTAGAAGAAAATCAATCAGCACGAAGAGAACAACAAACAGCCAAAGAGACTCAACCGCACAACATGTCTACCGCGTAGATTATGAGGCATCAAACATGTTTCTCGCTACACACCTCGCACTGCATAGGCCGACAAGGCCTGCTTAGCTAACAAACACCACTTTGTCCTGTCACACGGGGGGTATCCATGTTCGTTATGGTGAACGAGTGTAGTTGGGAATTAGATTGGTCGAGATTTTCGCCGAGATTTACCAGATCGCAATTTGGAGTGGGACTTCAAAATCATTAGAGCTAAGGTGAAACTGCTGGCAAATTGCCAGTTGCCCGAATATAACCAAATATTACGGTAACTTTTGGAGGGAGTTTAAATCACTTCGATCGATGCATTTGGAGGCGAGCTGTATGCTGTGCCTTGCCGCGACGCATGAAAGGGTGCAACGCGGAAAATACTGTATTCGCCGTGTCAAATTTCCGGAATTTTTTAAGGGCGGGTACCCTCCGTGCTGTCAGAATAGACAACATGCTGAACACACTCCCTAACAGTGAAAACAAAATGCTCGCAGTGAACTCAGATACTTCGTGGAGAAAATAGTGTAAAATAAAATCTGTAGGTCGGACTGTAATTTAGAATATTTTTCAAATCTGTCTGTTAAATATATAAATCGGTTCGCATTGTACGGTATCACTAATTTTGTTCGGATTTACAGCTATCACAAATCTGAACAGCTTTTCCACTACAAGGTCACTTAAGTTTGCAGTTTTGACGCCGGTTCCTAGGAATGCATGGCGCGCCATGTATTCCTAGGGGAGTTGGCTAAATTAAAAGCTTTATTTTCGCTGCCCTTCTCCGCTCTCATAGTTTTTTTTTATTTGTTGCAGAATTTGCAAGTTGTTTCGATTAATCTGTACTTGTAGACCATGGTGCATACAAGATCTGATGCGTCAATATTTATTGACCAAAAACAAGGCGTCAGATACACTTCCATTTCGCTGCTTGGAAAGGTAATGCTTCTTAAGAGAACCGTCGTTTATCCCATACATTTCTGTTCTTTCTTATCAGGGAGGATTTGCACATTGCTACAAGGTAAGGGAGTCTGGGACCGGTAGACTGCTCGCATTGAAAGTGGTGAACAGAGAGCGATTCGATGAGAAGCAGTTTGCCAAGATCAAGCGCGAGATTCGCATTCATTCGTTAGCTTAAACATTTCAAGAATCCAGTGATGAACGGATTGTTGTTTAGAATGCTTCGACACACAAACATTGTCAACCTGATCAGTTCTTTCGAAGATCATCGGAACGTGTACATGGTGATGGAGTTATGCAGCGATGTCACTCTCCTCACGAGGATCGACCAAACAGAAAGTTAGCCACTCAACATTCCAAATTGGTAATTTCAATTACTTTTTTAAGCTGGTCTGTGCGAGCCGGAAGCTCGGCTGATTCTCGAAGGATTGGTTTCGGCCATTCAGTATCTTCTATTTCATCGAATACTTCATCGTGACATCAAACCAGGCAACGTTCTTCTCTTCGAATGCACTGCCACCTATCCGGTGGTGAAACTGGCTGACTTTGGTCTCGCTTGCCGCATGGCGGAAGTCTCGCCAGTCTCTGTCTCAGGCACTCCCAACTATCTCGCTCCTGAGGTTCCGAAGCAATGTGCAACTGAACTCGCTTTTAAGTTTTTGGGTACTATTTCGGTGAATGTTTTCAAAAAAATTTGTTGCGTAAAGGTTCCGAAGCAATGTGCAACTGAACTCGCTTTTAAGTTTTTGGGTACTATTTCGGTGAATGTTTTCAAAAAAATTTGTTGCGTAACCTGCCTCAGAGTGGTTATTTGATGCAAGGAAAGCGAATCTGAAGTTGGTTTTTGTAAGTTACTGTTGGTTTACGGTATGTAGCAAATGTGCTCCAAATAGGCTAGAAACCACTCGATTATGGTTATTTGATGCGGGGAAGCTGAATTTGAGGTTTGTGCTCGGCGACGAGCGTTTTGTCGATCTCGAAGAGGGATCTGGGGCTGCCGATCACAGGGGAGCAGTTCTTGAAATACTCTGCGCACATATCCCTGAAATACTGCAATCACTTCATGGGCGACTCGCCCCCGAGTTCGAAGCACCCAGAAGTAGGAATACCAGAGGATCTTTTTACGAAAATGCTCCTTTCAAGGCGCAGGCTACAGAGGAGACCGAGGGAGAGATGGAACTCTGGACCTGTTGCGAGTGCATTGGATGCACTAATTCAGGGACGTGTGCGCATAATACTTCAAAAACTGCTTTCCTGTGATTGACACTCGTCATCGAGAAAAACAAACCTCTAATTCTGCATCAAATAACCACCATCGAGTAAGTTTCTAGCCAATTTAAACAGATCTGTGACTTGCCGTGAACCTACCGGAATTCTCGGAATCGAGCAATGCGAACTTTGGAATTCCTCGCTTCAAATATCCCCCTGGGGCATGTTGCAGTAAAAAATAGTAATAGCGATCTTGAGGTAGTGATACCGAAATAGTACCAAAATTCTTTGTATTTAATAATGATTTTCGGTGCTGGAACGGCGCGGGCATTCGGAGATGTCTGAGGCGTGGTCTCTCGGTTGTCTCCTGTACTGCATGCTCATTGGCAGACCCCCCTTCGACACCAAGACACTCGAGGAGACATATGCGAGGATTGCTCGCGCTCAATACTCTTACCCCACTTATTGCAAGATCTCCGCAGCCGCGAGGCAGCTCATCGATGGGTCAGTTTCTGCCATGCATTCCTGTCATTCCACACTCTTGCTCAGCCTGCTCATCGTGGATGTCAAGCGTCGCTGGACTGTTGATGATGCAGCCTCCTCCTCCTTCCTGAATCCCTCTTCACTTCGATCAAGGTTAATAGTAATATCTTCGTGTCATAGATGCTAGAAAAAGGGAAGCTGGTGCCAAATAATATAAGGTAGTGTCGACGGAGTTGTTACGTGGTTTCTGGCCCTAGAATCTGAATTCATGGTGGGGTTGGACTCCAGATAAAATGATGATTGGTCTCTAAATTCGACGGTAACTTTTCAACCCTGGCTGGTGCGAGATAGTTAATCTTTTCTTCAGTGTCGTGGATGGTCGAAACGAGATTCGTCATGCAAGTTCAACAGTGAGAAATGGAACCGAAGTGAATGAGAGTGGAAGTGTTTACTTCCACGACAGCAGCCACGTTAGATGCGCTTTCTTATTTTATTAATTCAGCTTTTTTTTTACATTATTGGTTTTCTATAGCTGCCAAAATTTTCCTTTTGGGTGTGAAATCTTTTTGACTGAACTGCAAAGGTTCGAAGGGCTTCCTATGTAAGAGAGAGTTGTTTTGCAGAGTGCGGCAGACTCGGGGGCGAGTGTGGAAGTGGCGAGTGCGAAGGCGGAGCTGGCGGAACTCGAGCAGCAGGCCCGCATGGTCGATTCAGTTCTGTCCGGTTTCCTGTTCCTGTCCCCCTCCTCCCACCCCCCTCTCCATGTCTCCAAGTGGGTTGATTACACCAACAAGTACGGATTTGGCTGTCTCTGCTCCGATGGCACTCTCTCCGTCAAATTCAACAACGGCGATGTCATCTTAGTCACGTGAGTCTCGTTCTTTACTATTCTATTTGTACAATGAAAGCATATCTTTAAATTCAAAAAGGGTTGGGTTCATCACTTTCAGCAGGACGTTTTCTTATCATTTTTTCCAGCTAAATGTTTTATATTTCATGCATTTGTGTAATAACTAATCGAAGGGCTGCTTGTTTGGTTATAAAAGTTGTAGATTAAAAATGCACTTTCAAAACCGAATAAAATCGTTCTGGTTTCTTCTTCCGTTTTAATAATGTTGAGCGACGAACGCGTTCACCATTTGGTGTGATATAGTATTCTTACTTATGCTTATCTGCCAAAGAGAGATATTGAGTGTCTGAAAAAGGGTTTGTGTATCTATAGCTTACACTCACTCTTCTTCTCTTTTCAGCAGCCGGAACGTGAGTATTGTGCAGCGGAAGGGACGGAGTCTCTCTTATTGTGACGGAACGAGCAACGAGGAAGAAGTGAAGATGTTGGAGATAGCGAAGAGCTTCCGTACTTACATGGACAGCCAATTGGCTCCGGCTGTGAGTGGGGAGCGGGCCGAGGAAGGACCCAAGGAGGTCCCCGTCCCTGCCAATCTCCTCTTCACTTCTTCCATTCCTTACATTCTCCACTTTGCTAAGACTGACAAGGCTGTCATTATTCTTCTCAACAACTTCACCACCCAGGTTATCCAATCTGCATTGTTTACTTACAGTTTCATAATTATTGGCTTGCTTCTTGAATATGTTTAAGAATTAACGGTAGTTCTGAAATTCCTTGCATTTCCGCATGAAAATCTGGGATGGTGATTTCTAGAGAGAAGAGGATGAATGAGCGTATTGCAGATCAACTTCACCCTTGCCCACATCAAACTGCTGCTGTGGCAGGACTTGTCAGGCAGCTACCACTTGTCAGTGATCAACAACGGAGTGCTGTCCTCCTTCTCTGTCTCCTCTTCCGTCTCCTCTTCCGTCTCCCCCTCTCCTTCCTCTTCCCTCCAAGAACTCTTGCGAGCAGTATCCGATTGCCTCTCGGCTCAGATCAGAAGCTTGCGCAACCCTCGCCTTATTTTCTGCACCAAGTGCTAATCCCCTCGCTTCCCATCTTCAGCACCCAAACTTGCCTTTCCTAATTGAGTTGTACATGCAACCTGTATTTCCTTGTATTCTCGCTGTAGATATTATTTATGTTGATTTGATTGCAGCGAGTAATTGCATATCTTTCCTTGTCACCCTTTGATCCTTTATCTGAGATTTTCCTTACATTTCTTATGCGCGTGTGTCTTGCCAGTTGCTCCTCGCCTTCATGACTTATGAAGTGTCCCTCTCGGGTTCCAGTCTGTGCATTCTTTCCCTTCTCCAGACGGTTCTTCTCTGCTCACATTTCATGCCAGTCATACTTTTTCATCTCAGGCTAATCTAGTTAATGATAAATGAAGGTACTTACTTGTCTTTGTTTTCCCTGTTGTTTCATGTAGGATCTGTGTGAGGTGTTGAAAGGTGCTGTATCCAGTTCTCTTTGCGATGTAGTGGCTAGCTCTCAATTATTCGCTTGCGTGTTTCTAATGGAATAGTTTATTTTTGGAGACTGAAAGTTGTCTGGGGAGACATAGACAACACTTGGCGCTCACTATAGGATTCTGTTTCGTTCCAAACAAGTTTCTTAATGATAAAATTGTTTTGTTGTTGTTAATAAGATATGATATTCAAAGTGTTCACCTAACGCGTTTCATAACTGAAGCATATATCTCTACTCAAGAAGCACAAAGCCTTCGCAAGCATCTTCACTCATTTGGGCGGGTACCACAGGTCTGAACTATATACTTGGGCGTGAACACAAACTATAAAGTTCACGGGGAAGGCGCGAAGACTGTTGACTTGGAGTAATCTGCTTTAGGAGGGTCTTGTTTTGAAATGTAGTTTCCGTGTCGGTGGAATCGAGTATTTGCAGGTGTGAGATGCTGTGTCGAGGAGTCGGTTTCCTGAGCCGTTCCACCCTTCTCAGGTACTCTTCAATCCCACTCAGAACTGCTCGACTTACATCTGCTTAGTTTTCACAGAACTTTTGCGTCGCAAGCAGCCTTCGAGCAGGCGCAGGCTGATCTGAAGAAGTTGAAGGAAGAACCTGACTCCGATGTCAAGCTCAAGATTTACGCTCTCTTTAAGCAGGTTCTGCGGTTCTGCATTGTTTAGATAGTTAATGATTAACCGATTTGGAGAGGGCACATCCTACCCGGATAGGAGAGTTTGTTGTTTGCTTGCAGGGAACGCAGGGCGATGTCCAGGGCTCGCGTCCCGGAATGATGGACTTTGTTAAGCGGGCGAAGTATGATGCGCATGCTGCGCTCAAGGGCACATCTCAGGCTCGCTGAATTTAAGCAAATTATCTATCTCTTTTTCTCTCTCCCACTCTATCTCCTCTCTCTCTCATTCTCCCCCACTCTATCTCGTCTATCTCTCATTCCCTCTCTCACACACTCTCTATCTCTCTTTCTCCCCCCTCTCTTTCTATCTCGCTCTCTCCCTCTCTCTTTCTCCCTCCTCCCTTCTCTCTCTCTCTCTCTCTCTCTCTCTCTCTCTCTCTCTGCGTTCGCTTACTCTAAACCTGTCTTTGCAGGAAGACGCCCGTGGCAAGTACGTGGAGTTGGTGATGAATCTTCTGGGAGAGGAGTCTTCTTCCCCGGAGGCAGCCACACTCCCCGGTCTCCAATCCGTGAATGGACTCGATGTTTGTGTTCTTCCAGCGGTTGCTTACTTCTTCCTCTTCTCTTCAAGGTTTCCATAAAAGACAAGATCTTCCACATTCGACTTAATCGCCCGAAGAAGTTCAACGCCATCACACTGGATATGTACGAAGGACTCATAGCGGCCCTCACGGCTTCTTCTGAGAGCAAAACCACTTCGGTCACTGTTCTCTCGGGTACGGTACTCCTTAAGAGGGGCATTCTTGGTTGTCTTGACTGATCAATTCGAATTACAGCGGCAGGCGACTACTTCTGCAGTGGAAACGATCTGTCTAACTTTGCGGCTGCTGCCAGCCAGTCGAAGGAAGTTGTCAAGAAGATGGCCGAGCAGGCAGGGGAAGTTCTTCGCCGATACACTCAGGTCTTTTTTCATGAGTCACCCCCCCTCTCTCTCTCTCTCTCTCTCTCTCTCTCTCTCTTTCTCTATTCCTCTCAGTCTCTTTCTCTCTCTACTTCTCATCACAGGCCTACATCGACCACAACAAGCCCCTGATCGGTCTGGTGCAAGGCCCCGCGGTGGGCATCGCCGTCACCATTCTTCCCATGTTCGACCTTGTCGTTGCCTCCGACAAGGTCTTTGTTGTCTCTTGAGAGTTCTTGTCTGATCTTCTCTGATCAGGCAACCTTCGTGACTCCCTTCGCGACTCTCGGCCAATCTCCCGAGGCCGCTTCCTCGTACAGCTTCCCCCTCGTGATGGGCCCAGCCAAGGCAGCCGAGGTCCTTCTTCTCGGCCGCAAGTTGACTGCGGAGGATGCGGCACGACTTGGACTGGTCGGCTACGTTGTCCCTGCTGAGAGATTCGAGGAGACTGCCTGGGCCGACATCAACAAGATGGCCAATCTCCCACCTGAGAGTCTCCGACTCAACAAAATCCTTCTCCGCAATGTTCATCGGGCCGGTCTGACCAAGGCTAACAACGTGAGTCTCCACCCTCATTCCTTCTCCCCTCCAGCCTCCCCCTCTCATTCCTTCTCTTCAGGATGAAATCGACCTGATCGTGGAGCGCTGGCAATCCAAGGAATGCGCCAACGCAATCGCGAGCTTCCTTTCTCGCAAGAAGTGATGTGTCATGTGTACATTCTTAGTATTTTATAACTAGTCATTTCTTTCTCGCAAAGGAATACTTCCGCCCGGGAATTTTGTTTATGTAATTGACGATACGTGTAATTTATAAAATAAATAAAAGGGATTTATCGGTTCATTCCTCATACTTAAAAGAAGGGGAATGATGGCGATTTCTCTTGGAAGGAGGCTCCGCTTCTCTGTCACCCAACTCGTCCACGATCAGGATCTTCTCTCTCGTGCAAGAATCACAAGCAGGAAGACGAATGACAATGTAGGCGGGCTCTCTCTGGTACACCTGGAAGGGGAAGGAGCGAGTGGGAGGGGAAGAATGCTATTCAGAAGGAGGGAGGGGAAGAGGAGGCCATTCATAAGGAGGGAGTGGGACACGCACGCGACGGTCACAGATTGGACAGCAGAAGTTGGGTGGAGTGGACGCGGAAAGCGGAGCCGGAGAAGGCGGGGGGAGGGAAGAGGCAGGCGGCTGTCTCCGCACTCCTCCAGGACACGTCTCGCTTCCATCCGCTGCTGTCGTGTAGCTGAAGAAGAAGGCAGGACGAATAGAAATGAGAAGGGATTCTAAACCTCTGGTGGTCACTAATTCGAGTGGGCCGGTTGATGATCCGGTCAGGACTCACCCACTCGAATCGCCCGTCAGAAAGCTGGACCTTGTATCCCGAACCGGGACGGCAATAACTGCAAGGAGTTCTAGTTGAAATGAAGACAGCAAGTCGAATGGCACGGACCGAACTGTAGCACTGACGATCTTGTTGCTTGCTAGCTTGATCTGGACCGTCTCTCCAATTATAGAAGAGTGGATGGCCGGTGAGGGTGTGGAGCTTCGGCGGACACCGGGTGATGAGTACTCAAATTGTTCATTGGGAGTGGCAGTATATATAATTTATGTTATATGAAATGCATCTATACATATACGGTATAAAAAAATTTATAGAATAATGCAAAGTCGAATAAGATCTTATGAAGATTTGATCAGAAGTCAAGACAACAATACGAAAAATATGAAGTTATTGCAAATTTAAATATGTTCGGGGGTTCCGCTCGAAGTCTTGGATAGAATTTTGTGGTCCTTTTTTCTGCGTTGCTAACTGCCTTGAAATTCTTTTTTTTTTAAGTCATCGGTAAATCACAGTATGTGGACCTCTGACACAAGTCGTGACCAATCCGAATAATGAACAGAGAAAGCAAGAGAGGAGAGCAGAGAATAAAAGGGTGGTCCAAGGGTCCAACGAAAGTGTTTGGGTAAGCCCTCCGAAGGCCTCGAAAAATAGGGTGGGTAAGCCAAAACGGTAATTTATTTATGTTGATTTGATTGCAGCGAGTAATTGCATATCTTTCCTTGTCACCCTTTGATCCTTGATCTGAGATTTTCCTTACATTCCTTATGCGCGTGTGTCTTGCCAGTTGCTCCTCGCCTTCATGACTTATGAAGTGTCCCTCTCGGGTTCCAGTCTGTGCATTCTTTCCCTTCTCCAGACGGTTCTTCTCTGCTCACATTTCATGCCAGTCATACTTTTTCATCTCAGGCTAATCTAGTTAATGATAAATGAAGGTACTTACTTGTCTTTGTTTTCCCTGTTGTTTCATGTAGGATCTGTGTGAGGTGTTGAAAGGTGCTGTATCCAGTTCTCTTTGCGATGTAGTGGCTAGCTCTCAATTATTCGCTTGCGTGTTTCTAATGGAATAGTTTATTTTTGGAGACTGAAAGTTGTCTGAGGAGACATAGACAACACTTGGCGCTCAGTATAGGATTCTGTTTCGTTCCAAACAAGTTTCTTAATGATAAAATTGTTTTGTTGTTGTTAATAAGATATGATATTCAAAGTGTTCACCTAACGCGTTTCATAACTGAAGCATATATCTCTACTCAAGAAGCACAAAGCCTTCGCAAGCATCTTCACTCATTTGGGCGGGTACCACAGGTCTGAACTATATACTTGGGCGTGAACACAAACTATAAAGTTCACGGGGAAGGCGCGAAGACTGTTGACTTGGAGTAATCTGCTTTAGGAGGGTCTTGTTTTGAAATGTAGTTTCCGTGTCGGTGGAATCGAGTATTTGCAGGTGTGAGATGCTGTGTCGAGGAGTCGGTTTCCTGAGCCGTTCCACCCTTCTCAGGTACTCTTCAATCCCACTCAGAACTGCTCGACTTACATCTGCTTAGTTTTCACAGAACTTTTGCGTCGCAAGCAGCCTTCGAGCAGGCGCAGGCTGATCTGAAGAAGTTGAAGGAAGAACCTGACTCCGATGTCAAGCTCAAGATTTACGCTCTCTTTAAGCAGGTTCTGCGGTTCTGCATTGTTTAGATAGTTAATGATTAACCGATTTGGAGAGGGCACATCCTACCCGGATAGGAGAGTTTGTTGTTTGCTTGCAGGGAACTCAGGGCGATGTCCAGGGCTCGCGTCCCGGAATGATGGACTTTGTTAAGCGGGCGAAGTATGATGCGCATGCTGCGCTCAAGGGCACATCTCAGGCTCGCTGAATTTAAGCAAATTATCTATCTCTTTTTCTCTCTCCCACTCTATCTCCTCTCTCTCTCATTCTCCCCCACTCTATCTCGTCTATCTCTCATTCCCTCTCTCACACACTCTCTATCTCTCTTTCTCCCCCCTCTCTTTCTATCTCGCTCTCTCCCTCTCTCTTTCTCCCTCCTCCCTTCTCTCTCTCTCTCTCTCTCTCTCTCTCTCTCTCTCTCTCTGCGTTCGCTTACTCTAAACCTGTCTTTGCAGGAAGACGCCCGTGGCAAGTACGTGGAGTTGGTGATGAATCTTCTGGGAGAGGAGTCTTCTTCCCCGGAGGCAGCCACACTCCCCGGTCTCCAATCCGTGAATGGACTCGATGTTTGTGTTCTTCCAGCGGTTGCTTACTTCTTCCTCTTCTCTTCAAGGTTTCCATAAAAGACAAGATCTTCCACATTCGACTTAATCGCCCGAAGAAGTTCAACGCCATCACACTGGATATGTACGAAGGACTCATAGCGGCCCTCACGGCTTCTTCTGAGAGCAAAACCACTTCGGTCACTGTTCTCTCGGGTACGGTACTCCTTAAGAGGGGCATTCTTGGTTGTCTTGACTGATCAATTCGAATTACAGCGGCAGGCGACTACTTCTGCAGTGGAAACGATCTGTCTAACTTTGCGGCTGCTGCCAGCCAGTCGAAGGAAGTTGTCAAGAAGATGGCCGAGCAGGCAGGGGAAGTTCTTCGCCGATACACTCAGGTCTTTTTTCATGAGTCACCCCCCCCCCCCTCTCTCTCTCTCTCTCTCTTTCTCTATTCCTCTCAGTCTCTTTCTCTCTCTACTTCTCATCACAGGCCTACATCGACCACAACAAGCCCCTGATCGGTCTGGTGCAAGGCCCCGCGGTGGGCATCGCCGTCACCATTCTTCCCATGTTCGACCTTGTCGTTGCCTCCGACAAGGTCTTTGTTGTCTCTTGAGAGTTCTTGTCTGATCTTCTCTGATCAGGCAACCTTCGTGACTCCCTTCGCGACTCTCGGCCAATCTCCCGAGGCCGCTTCCTCGTACAGCTTCCCCCTCGTGATGGGCCCAGCCAAGGCAGCCGAGGTCCTTCTTCTCGGCCGCAAGTTGACTGCGGAGGATGCGGCACGACTTGGACTGGTCGGCTACGTTGTCCCTGCTGAGAGATTCGAGGAGACTGCCTGGGCCGACATCAACAAGATGGCCAATCTCCCACCTGAGAGTCTCCGACTCAACAAAATCCTTCTCCGCAATGTTCATCGGGCCGGTCTGACCAAGGCTAACAACGTGAGTCTCCACCCTCATTCCTTCTCCCCTCCAGCCTCCCCCTCTCATTCCTTCTCTTCAGGATGAAATCGACCTGATCGTGGAGCGCTGGCAATCCAAGGAATGCGCCAACGCAATCGCGAGCTTCCTTTCTCGCAAGAAGTGATGTGTCATGTGTACATTCTTAGTATTTTATAACTAGTCATTTATTTCTCGCAAAGGAATACTTCCGCCCGGGAATTTTGTTTATGTAATTGACGATACGTGTAATTTATAAAATAAATAAAAGGGATTTATCGGTTCATTCCTCATACTTAAAAGAAGGGGAATGATGGCGATTTCTCTTGGAAGGAGGCTCCGCTTCTCTGTCACCCAACTCGTCCACGATCAGGATCTTCTCTCTCGTGCAAGAATCACAAGCAGGAAGACGAATGACAATGTAGGCGGGCTCTCTCTGGTACACCTGGAAGGGGAAGGAGCGAGTGGGAGGGGAAGAATGCTATTCAGAAGGAGGGAGGGGAAGAGGAGGCCATTCATAAGGAGGGAGTGGGACACGCACGCGACGGTCACAGATTGGACAGCAGAAGTTGGGTGGAGTGGACGCGGAAAGCGGAGCCGGAGAAGGCGGGGGGAGGGAAGAGGCAGGCGGCTGTCTCCGCACTCCTCCAGGACACGTCTCGCTTCCATCCGCTGCTGTCGTGTAGCTGAAGAAGAAGGCAGGACGAATAGAAATGAGAAGGGATTCTAAACCTCTGGTGGTCACTAATTCGAGTGGGCCGGTTGATGATCCGGTCAGGACTCACCCACTCGAATCGCCCGTCAGAAAGCTGGACCTTGTATCCCGAACCGGGACGGCAATAACTGCAAGGAGTTCTAGTTGAAATGAAGACAGCAAGTCGAATGGCACGGACCGAACTGTAGCACTGACGATCTTGTTGCTTGCTAGCTTGATCTGGACCGTCTCTCCAATTATAGAAGAGTGGATGGCCGGTGAGGGTGTGGAGCTTCGGCGGACACCGGGTGATGAGTACTCAAATTGTTCATTGGGAGTGGCAGTATATATAATTTATGTTATATGAAATGCATCTATACATATACGGTATAAAAAAATTTATAGAATAATGCAAAGTCGAATAAGATCTTATGAAGATTTGATCAGAAGTCAAGACAACAATACGAAAAATATGAAGTTATTGCAAATTTAAATATGTTCGGGGGTTCCGCTCGAAGTCTTGGATAGAATTTTGTGGTCCTTTTTTCTGCGTTGCTAACTGCCTTGAAATTCTTTTTTTTAAGTCATCGGTAAATCACAGTATGTGGACCTCTGACACAAGTCGTGACCAATCCGAATAATGAACAGAGAAAGCAAGAGAGGAGAGCAGGGAATAAAAGGGTGGTCCAAGGGTCCAACGAAAGTGTTTGGGTAAGCCCTCCGAACGCCTCGAAAAATAGGGTGGGTAAGCCAAAACGGTAATTTTTTTCGAAGAAATTAGGGTGGGTAAGCCAGAAATTTAAATTTTAGGGTGTCAAAAACTGCGTGAGTAGTCCGATTCGGACCACCTATGAGTAGAGAATGCGAATGAGCATAGAAAGGATATGAATGTAGCAAGAGCACTGACAGAGGAGGTTGACTGATGAGCCATCGATGCTACGAGAGAAGATGACTTTGGCCCACCAGGCTGCTTCGCATCCCTCAAAGCATACTAATCAACTTGCAATTAGTCACATCCTCTAATAATTAAAGAACACTTGATTTAGGAGCCAAAATATAGTAAATGTTATAAGAATAACGAAAAGAAGACGGACTGCATGAATTCTGCAGAAGCTAGTTGAACTACCCGCTTGATGTCATTGTCACTCAAAGTCGCCGTGTCGATATTTAATTCCGCAAGCTGCTCGGTTGAGAACTTAATTGTTCGACGATAACGCAATGATCCGAGTTAAATTAGAAGCAAAAAAACTAACATAACATTCCTGTCCGCTACTGCCAGAAAGTTTGAGACTTCCATCAATAAGGACGGAAAGTGTGAGTGGATCAGTGTCAGGGACTGCGGAGTCGAAGGAAGGAAGATCATCTTGTCCACAACTCAATCCATCCTTCTGCTCACCTCCTTCAGTCGAGCCCCGTTCTTCCCCCTCCTCGTTCACTTCGACATCTTCGCCTTCTATACTGGAGGTCGACGTGGATACCAAAGACAGCAACGTGTTCATCTGGAAAGAGATACCACTCAGACGATTACATTCTACATGTCATTTACTCCAGAAATGGAGTCCAGTTACAACAAATCAAAGAAGCCGAATAATACCTGTTCTTCTGTCAACTCGTTGAGATTCTCAACATCAATGCCGGCTGCAGTTAGCTCTTCCAATGATATCTTCAAAGTTAGAAGAAACCTTCGATACTTTCACTTTTAACTAAAGAATGGTAAATATATATTTATTTAAAAATAAAATGTCCATGCCAACCGTGTAAACATTGCCATGGTTATCTCTTATCTCAGCCTCGGGAGCCTCTTCGGTGGTTCCCTCCCGTTCAAAGTGGATGTCAGCATCCGAGAGAAGAACGGAAGGATCCTCGTCCGCAGTAGAGGCAGAATCGACTTCCCCTGATCCATCCAGTCATGAAGAAATGCAAGAAAGACAGATACAAACCGTGTTCGCCGGCCTGTTCCTGCAGAGTGCTCTCTGACGTACTCGAACGCTCTTCCTCTATCAAAGACATCACTGAAGAAGTTGTATCCACAATTACACGGAATACTGAAACCACTTCGTTATTCGTTGTAGAGAAAGCCGGGTCTTAATTGCACCAAGCTTATATGTATATTCACACTATACACCAACATAGGCACGAGTGCACTTTTACTCCGCACGCTCATACCACTCTATGTTCATACCATAAGCAGCATTTCAGCATACACCTTTGGTTCTATAAACAATTATTGTGTAATGGTGACAACGACGCTGGACTATCACCTGCGATAAGTGTGCCACATTGAGGAGAAACACATGGACACAGAAGGGGTTGCCATGACAACAACCGGAGGGTTTCAGGACCCATCCGCATTCTTCTTTCTCTTCTCAATGCTCCACTCGCGTGCTGCCCCAGATTGGAAATTAATAGGTTTGTATTCCCATGACCCTAGCATAGCAATTCGATGTATGAGTCGCAGATGAAGTGAGTACGTCCCTGCTGCAAGAAGGGGTTGGACTGCACGAGACACTGCAAGCTCTTCTGCCTTTTATCCTTTCCATCCAACACGAATGCCAGGAGGTACCATTTACATCCAATCATCTTTCATCCAGATCATTCTATTTCAGCTCGACTCTCAACGGCTTCTTAAGTGTTTCCGAATCTCTCAGCTGCATATCGAATACCTCCTGGTAGGTCTACCAAATCCTTAAGCACTTCTGAAATTCCTATTATTTTTTCGCCATCGCCATCTCCTTCTCATGAACAGATAACTGAAAGTCGAGGAGTTTGGTCTTTAGAAAACACAGGCGGAGCTTCTCTCCGCCCTGGGCAGGAGTGAACAGAAGGCAAAGGAAGGAAGGAAAGATCTCAAACAAATCAGAGAGGCCATTCTTGCAAGGAAGACTACCACTTTATTCAAGGTTTCGATGTTCTCCTCTGAAAGTGTAGAGAGACAGAGATAGAGGAGAGAAGCAGAGAGGGTGAGAGAGATGGAGAGAGAGAGAGAGAGAGAGAGAAACTATGTAGAGGATAGTATGATCTGCAGTGCTCGTCATGCAAGAAGGTGTTCATGAATGAGTCCTTCCTCCTACAACACATCCGCAGAAGACACAACTCATCTCCCAATCGCTCTTCTTCCTTCCCTTCACAGCCTCCCTCGTGATGCAATATCCGCTTACCACTGCGAACGAATGTTTATAAACGGCATTTTTATAACAATTCAAAGAATATTCAGTATTCCTTTTTTGCGCAAATTGTGATAAAATGGTGAGCAATGAGGGGAAAAAGAGATGAGTTCCATTGAATAAGAAAAGATATAATCAAGTGAAAGAATGATCGCTGATTGCATTCATCCTTTGCCTAGCCTTCTCATCGAATTCGCAAGTCGGTGATCCGCACAGACAAGTCAGACCATCGAACCACTCAACATCATTCCACCCTTTGTTAGAAACTCAAAGATTACTTAGTCTGCCTAGCCTACCTTGGGCATCCACCATTTCTTGCTGTAGTTAATGGTGATTTCTTCGTTCCTCGAGATGCTTCGGGAAGCGAAGACACAAAGATGATAAAGGGGGTCTTCGCTAGACTCCCATGAAACAAGGCCAACCTAAAGTTTGACGACTATTAAAGCATGAAAGATTTTAATAGTGCAACCTGGGCGTTTGGAGAGCAACTGTGATTCACAAAACGCATTGAATTTCCAACAACCGCTGCATCGATAATCAGGAGGTCATTTCCCTAGAAGGAATCAAATGAAGAATATTAGAGAGAATGGAAGAGGAGACTGACCAGAGAGGTCTCGAAGAGGAAAGTGTCGTCCTTCCTCAGCTGAGCCTCATCCTCGGGAATCACTTCTCCCGTGTACTCGGCTATGAAAGCGCCACGAGGGATATCCACCAGACTCCTCACTGCCCAGCCGCGGCCATCGCATGTTCGGAACGCCCGGAATAGAGTGAAAAGGGGAGGAGAGAGAGAAATAGAGAGAGAGAGAGAGAGAGAGAGAGAGAGAGAGAGAAAGAGATGAGGGAGAGAGAGAGAGAGATGAGGGAGAGAGAGAGAGAGAAAGAGAGAGAGAGAGAAAGAGATGAGGGAGAGAGAAAGAGAGAGAGAGAGAGAGAGAGAGAGAGAGAAATAACTGAGGTAGAGAGAGAGAGAGGAGAGAGATAGAGAGAAAGAGAGAGAGAGAGAGAGAGAGAGAGAGAGAGAGAGAGGGAGAAAGAGATGAGGGAGAGAGAAAGAGAGAGAGAGAGAGAGAGGATAATCGTAGAAACCTCGAGCGGGAAGAAGCATCCCTTCTGCGCGACACGGTTCCCACAACTGAGACTGCAACCACAGCTCAGATTGCACTCACGAACCGTTTGAGAGAGTCTGGAGACCACCGCTCGACGCCACCCAGACCACCAGGAACTGCTGTCTAAGGCGGTAAGGGCTGAGGTACGGAAGGAGCAGGAGAGAGAGAGAGAGAGAGAGAGAGAGAGAGGAGAGAGAGAGGGGAATGAGAAGAGAACGAAAGAGAGAAAGTAGAGGAGATGAAATCGAATGGTGAGGTATGATAAACAGAAAACGTACAGAACCGCTGCGTGTGTTGAACAGCCTGATGAATAGTGGGCCAGGGTTCGTATGCCCGGTAGAGCATGCGCAGCTTTCAGAGCAAGTCTCTCCGCAGTCACAAGCCTATTAGTATGTTTCTTTTCTTCCTTAAACAAATTTAAAATAATTCATTGTTTAAAAAATTAATTATAATTAATAAACACAGTTCAATAGCATGAACCTATGCCTTTAATGTAATAAAATGTACCCGATGGGATGTTGATGGAATGGCGGAAAGGAGAGCAAAGGGATCAACGAGTCGAGTGGAGTATACAAAGGTAGTCGGTTTCTCTCCATCCACGTCATTCACCACTCGAAGTGGATACCTCTCTCGCCCTCCGCTCAGATCACTAAACTCTCTTTCATCTATTCTCTCTCTCTCTCTCTCTCCCTCTCTATTCCTGTCTCTCTCTCTTTCTCTTTTCTGTCTGTCTCTCTCCCTCTCACAGACACTCTTGCAACATACTCGATTATGACATTCTTGGAAAAGTCCATTGTTTCCGGCGCATGTGAGAGGGAGCGAGAGAGACGAAGAGCCTTTTGCAACTCATCCGGCAGAGAGTGAATGGAAGAGGAAGGGAGACTCTTGAGCCATGAAGAGAAGTGCTGCTCCAGTCTTAATCCATTCTCTTTCTCTAATCTCTGGAAGACTATGCAATATTTAGAGAGGGGTGAATCAAGTGTAGAAACAAAACGAAAGCAGAGTGATGAGCGAGGGGCGAAAAGCGAAGAACACTAAAATCCGATAATGGGCCATCTTGAACATAAGCGTCTCCTGGTCCCTAGGGAAGCCAAGCGAGAATATGAAGAACATACAATTTCAAAAGGGCCGTATAATGAAAAAGAAGGGTCAACTAAGAAAGTGTACACGAAATTGAAAAGGAGTGACGAGAAAGGAAGAGAAAGAGGAAGGAAGAATCAGGAAGAGACAGGAAAGGCTGTTCCTCCATTCGAAGAGACTTGTAATGTCGTTTGCGGTGGCCGGGCAGGAGAATGGAAGAGATTCGCAAGAAAGGCCTGCCTTACTTTCTCTCATTACAGAAGTAGATTGTGAAGCAGACATTTTGGGAGTGACGAAGGAACTCTTAAACGGCAGCTTCCATTAACTTAAGTGGCAAGAGAAAGAGTGCATCTTCGGAAAGTGAAAGAGAGATTTTTCTACCACGCGAGACGTACTCCTCTCAATTTAGACACAACAGTTACGATTGGATTTTTAGGGAAAGTGAGAGGATCACTTCTTAAAGGACGAAGAATAATAAATAAATGAAAGACAGAGGGATTTCGAACTGGAGTTTAAGATGATGGATGGAACAGGGAAAGAGAGAGTAGGAGAGAGAGAGAGAGAGGAAGAGAAGAGAAGAGAAGAGAAGAGAAGAGAAGAGAAGAGAAGAGAAGAGAAGAGAAAGAGAAAAAAGGAGAAGAGACGAGGAGAGAAAGAGAAAGAGAAAAAGATAGAATATGAGAAGAGTTAGGGGAGAGAAAGAGGAGAGCAGAGGAAGGAGCATCAGACGTCATCATTGCCCGGAAGAGGGCGTTTAGGAGAGACTGGGCACGCATCACAAGGAATGCATTCACAATCAACACCAAAAAAGCAGAGAAAGCCAGAGCATCTTGAGAAACAACGAGGAAGTGCAGTCAACTAATAACAGAGTGATAACAACGCCCGGATAAAATAATTGACGAGCAAACTGACAATCCAAGCAAAGAGAACTCGGATCTGCGCAGAAGCTGATAAGCCAGCGGGAATTTCTCTTCTTCTTGTCCCTCCATTTCCTCTCTCTTATTCTGCTCTCCAAGAAGCACTATTCCGCACCACGATTCGTGCATTTCCAGCGCCTGCCACAAACCAAAACAATTCAATGCTTTCACTTCCGTTCTCTGTCTGACTCACAAAAGCGCTTCGTTTTCCACCCAACCACTAGCAAGATTCAACAAGTTTCAGAGAATCGCAGAAAGTTAACTCACTCTGAGCGCTTCAAGAGAAGAAATCTTAAGGAAGACTTGAGGAGAAAGGAATGAAGCGCCGAGTCGCCGCAAGCACGTAACAACGAGCCACTTTGAAGACTGAATGGCACATCCAAGCAGGCGATCCTGGAAGGGAAACAACCACAGCTACACTCATTTCACTCTCAAAACAAACAGAAAAACCTCTATAGTTGTGGTGCTCGAATCCATCGGACGATTTTCAAAGAAGCGGAGCAGAACGCGGACGGCCAAGTTCTCATCCATTTCTTGCACCACTCGAAGTAAGGAATCCGTGAGGACATCTGAGAAAGAATAAGAAATGATGACAGCAACTCCGCAATAACTAACGGATATGAACTGGCTCTGTCCGTTGAAACTACTTCCGAAGACACCAACATCTCTATTCCAGAAGTGAGACATTAACAAATCAGTCTAAGGTAAACATTGGAGAAGAAAAGAAACCCTTTTTAAAATCTGCGCAGGGTATTGATTTCAGTTGAGTTAACACATCATCAACCTTCGATCCAGTCATCTTTCTTTAAAAAAAATAAGGATCACTTTAACTTTGCAGAAAAAAAAATCAGCAGATGAAGCTCACAAAAGTGAGCGAGGGTTGATACACAAAAAATTCAAATTCAATTTAATGGCAACTTGCCAAAGCATTGCCGCGACCCAATTAATGACTGCCTGACACTACCCTGGCCTGCCATACTGTTATTTCGTTCATGTGTTTGCCTTCCAATGCGCTCTCGGTGCATGCCTGATATGTTCTCCTTAAACAAAGAATACGTAAGAGATGAAGACAGGAGGCTATCCTTCGAAAACGGTTCGCCAGTAAGTTTATCTCTTCACACTCATGTTTTCTTATCGTTTTTCATTGAGGTTCATGAGAAGGTTGCGCGGCCCAGATTCACTAGGGAACTTTTGAAAAGCGAGAAGATGAGCTTTGCATATTTCACTTTTTTCTGCCTTGTCGCTGCGAACGTCTGCCTGGTTTGCGGTCTTGGGAATTACTCTGGTTAGATTTGTATTACGAACAAGCGTGAGATTGACAACTAAACTGTCTCGAGCAAGCATTTTGTTTTTGAAAGATACCTTGTTGAGGTAGAAACCAGCCACCGTTGTTTGGAGATTTTGAGGCGCAGAGACACTGGATGGAGGTCACGTATAATCTTCCTCTTGCTGACTGGTACGGGACATCTTGTTAGAATTTAGCTCGATTAGGATATCTTTAGTTTAGGTACCGTAACACAACGGAGAATGATCTTCTGTATTGGGGACTTGACTACCCTCCTCTGACTGCCTACCATAGCTACGCAATGGGATATTTGTTAAGTTTTTTTTTATGTATTTGCATCTAATTTCAAATTGCATTGTTCCAGAGCAGCAAAGGTGAATCCTGCTTGGATCCGACTTTATTCCTCACGTGGAATAGAGGAACTAGCGCATAAGGTTTTCATGAGGGCAACCGCCTTCGTTTCGCATGCCGCAGTTTTCTTTCCTGCGGTCTGGCTTTTTCTGAGCACTCAAGGGAACCAGCCGAGAGTGTCAAAGGTTTAATCTTTTTTGGGTCATTCGTTGCTTCTTCTCTCCTTTCATCAAACTTCTAAGATAACTGGTGGACAACGAGATTTTATCTTTCGCTTGTTCAGGAATTGTAACTTTTGGAAGTGTTTTGTAAAATTGCTGTATGTAATTTTGATAGCGAAACCTTTCAGACTGTGCAGTCATGTCTAATCTTACTGTATCCGGGTCTCATCTCTGTGGATCACGGGCATTTTCAGTGAGCGGGCATTTATCATTGTCGGAGTAGTGTGCTATGTTTGGTTAAATGACTATCTTTTTAAGATACAACAGTATTTCACTGGGCTTCTTCATCGCTTCCTATTCATTTCTGGTGCAGTCCCGTCTCCTCAGCGGCTCCGTTTTCTTCGTCTTGGCCTTGAATTACAAGCAAATGGAACTGTACCATTCCTTACCAATCTTCGTGTACATTCTTGGCCGATGTCTGCGCCAACCGCTCTTGCACAATTCGTTGGACAAGTTAGATTCGTTAGAATGAGTTGTGATCTTCCTTGTAACACTTACAGCCTGATAAGGTTGTCTCAAGTTTCGTTGACTGTGATTCTCACCTTCGGTGCGTTGTGGTCCCCCTTCGTCCTTTGGAGCAGCTTTGATTACCTTTCCATAATTCTGGGAAGAATATTCCCCTTCTACCGCGGTCTTTTCGAGGTTTGCTTTTGGCGGTTTTCTTTTTCAGATTTTGTTTAGCGAAAAAATATTCTAGGACAAAGTGGGGAGTTTCTGGTGTGCTTCAAGTTGGTTGATAAAGTGGAACCGGCAACTGACGACTGAGCAACTCATCAAACTTAGGTTCCTTACTCTTTCACTTTCACTGCAATTCCATTCGAGAGGATTGCAGCACTGGCTTGGTTCTCGCAGTGAGTTCTCCTGCCTTGTTCTTTCTCTTCCGGAGAACGTCTTCGCGTAACTTCCGTCTTGTGTTGTTCGTCGTCTCCCTCTGCTTCTTCCTCTTTTCCTTCCAAGTCCACGAGAAGTCCATTCTACTCCCCGCCTCGTAAGTTCTTTCTCCTGTGGCTGGTGACGGTCCTTGATCTGCAGAGCTGCACTTCTTCTGTTGGGAGATGAACCCGAACTGGCTGCCACATTCCTTCATGTTTCCAATACAAGGTAATCAGTTATGAATGTAATCGTCTGTATGATAGACGCTGCCGCTGTTTAGTCTGTTCTCGTTGTGCGTGAAGGATGGCAACGAGTGGCATCTGACTCTGTTCGTGTTCTACGCTCTGAGCCTGTTTCTCCTCTTGCCTCTCCGCCCCTCTCCTCTCCTCTTTCTTCGATTCCTCATTCCTCTCGTTGCTTGCCTGGCTGAACTCCTTCTGCTGCCCCCTCCCTCTCTCCCTCACATCTTCCCTCTTCTCTCTGCAGTTGTGTCCTGCTCATCCTTCATTCTTGACTTATTTAATACGTATATCATAATCTTCCGCGAGTCTAAATCATTTCTGGCAAATGACAAGAAATGCAAAGCTCAGTGAAAATGCAGGTGGAAATATGTTAGTTTTCGTTGTGAGAAAGGCTCGGTTTGAGTGAGTGGCTAGCATAAATGGATATGGTGACTAGATAAACAAAGTCGTCTCCCGTCATTCACATTATTTGATTCCCGCTTGAGCTTGACAGGATGAAAGACCTGCGAAGTTAAAGTGTAAAGGAGGATGATAAATTAGCTGATGCTATGGAGTAGCGAATCTCAGACGGAGTTGGTCGATCTGCTTGGCAGTAATCCGTTCGTGTTTAGCTGCCTAGAAGAAAGGAGAAGAAGTGGGAGGGGGGGGGGAGTATTCCGAGTACCTTGATGAGTGCATGGCACTGCATGGCATTACGAGTGGCTCCGATGGAGTGGACAACTGAGATCAGTTCGTCCATTCGATGACAGGCAGAGAGTTTCTTCTCATTGCCACGCAGCAATCGGAGAGTGACTCGGAAGAGCCAGGCATCCCCTTCGTAGATAAGACAGTCCCATATACGCAGCACGCTCTCAACACTCAGACACGTTCAGGAACAGCCAGTACTCCAACCTCCATTGGCAGAGAGTCGATGAAGAGGCACAGGAACCACTTGCCCACCAGAATGTCCAAGCCTATCTCCACAGCTCGCAGTGTGCGGTGGACAGCGGGCAGTTCAAGGCTGAAGACACATGTACACATTATTGGATGACAAACAGATTTATCACTCATTTCGTTCACATAGCTTATTGTGGCTCAATTTTTTTCTCTTACTATCTCTTTCCTATTCCTTTCCCAGTCTCTCTATCATTCTTTTAATCTGTAGCTCAAGTTCGCTCAATATTTCTTTCCATATTCACTTAATATATAAAAAGTATCATCAAAGTATGCAGTTTGAAAGAAAAAAAGTACGACTCGACTAACCGGATGATCTCATCCAGAACCTGGATGTCTCTCCTCAGTCCATCCATGTCATCCGTGTAATACTCCGCACGCGGAGACACCAGATGAACAAGCAGATCTGCTGCCCGCGTCTCATCATTCAACACCAGCAGACACAGGCCAGCGATGAAATTCAGACCCTCAACTTTGCATTCTCTCTCTCTCTCTCTCTCTCTCTCTCTCTCTCGCACTCCCTGTCCTCTTTCGCTATCTCTCTGTCCTTCTCTCTCTCTCTCTCTCTCTCTCTCTTGTTTTCCTGACAAGAGAATTGTATAGTAGAAAGAGGTTTTTGTGTGTACCTGACAGTATCCTATGCTCGGAATCTGCTCAGCCAAACACACGAGAACCCTTCCCAATTGTTTCCTTGCCTCTGGACTTCGAATATGAACATTATCAGGAAATGTACGTGGCAAATCCAGTTGAATCGCATCCAGCACATGCTGTAGGACAAGGCTCCGCCCACTCGGGCGAGGTGGACAGTTACGGAGCCAGATCTAGAAGGGAAGAGAGAAAGGAGAGAGAGAGTGGGTGTTTGAAAGAGAATGAGAGAAGAGACAGAAAGAGAGAGCGAGAGAGAGGAGAGTGTGTGTGAGAGAGAGAGGGTGTGTGAAAGAGAATGAGAGAGGAGAGAGACAGAGAGAGTTTGCGTGGGAGAGATGGGAGAGAGAGAGGGTAAGAGAATGAGAGAGGATAGAGACAGAGAAAGGAGAGAGAGTGTGTGAGACAGAGAGAGGAAAGTGAGAGGGTGCGTGAAAGAGAATGAGAGAGGAGAGAGAGAGAGAGACAGATAAGGACAGAATGAGAGAGAGATAGGAGAGAGAGAGGGTGTGTGAAGGAGAATGAGAGAGGAGAGAGAAAGAGAGATAGAGAGAAGCAAAAGGAGAGAGTCTGTGAGAGAGAGAGGGTGGACAGAATGAGAGAGAGATAGGAGAGAGAGGGTGTGTGAAGGAGAATGAGAGAGGAGAGAGAAAGAGAGATAGAGAGAAACAAAAGGAGAGAGTCTGTGAGAGAGAGAGGGTGTGTGAAAGAGAATGAGAGAGGAGAGAGACAGAGAGAGCGTGCGTGGGAGAGATGGGAGAGAGAGGGTAAGAGAAAGAGAGAGAGAGAAAGGAGAGAGAGTATGTGAAAGAGAGAGAGATAGGAGAGAGAGAGGGTGTGTGAAGGAGAATGAGAGAGAAAGAGAGAGAGATAGAGAGAGAGAGAAACAAAAGGAGAGTGTGTGAGAGAGAGAGAGGGTGTGTGAAAGAGAATGAGAGAGGAGAGAGACAGAGAGAGTTTGCGTGGGAGAGATGGGAGAGAGAGAGGGTAAGAGAATGAGAGAGGAGAGAGACAGAGAAAGGAGAGAGAGTGTGTGAGACAGAGAGAGGAAAGTGAGAGGGTGCGTGAAAGAGTATGAGAGAGGAGAGAGAGAGAGAGAGACAGATAAGGACGACAGATAAGGACAGAATGAGAGAGAGATAGGAGAGAGAGAGAGGGTGTGTGAAGGAGAATGATAGAGGAGAGAGAAAGAGAGATAGAGAGAAACAGAAGGAGAGAGTGTGTGAAAGAGAATAAGAGAGGAGAGAGACAGAGAGGGCGTGCGTGGGAGAGAGAGGGTAAGAGAATGAGAGAGGAGAGAGACAGAGAAAGGAGAGAGAGTGTATGAGAGAGAGAGAGGAAAGTGAGAGGGTGTGTGAAAGAGAATGAGAGATGAGAGAGACAGAGAGAGCGTGCGTGGGAGAGATGGGAGAGAGAGGGTAAGAGAAAGAGAGAGAGAAAGGAGAGAGAGTATGTGAAAGGGAGAGAGATAGGAGAGAATGTGTGTGAGAAAGAGAGAGAGAGAGAGAGAGAGAGAGAGAGAGAGAGAAATGAGGGAGAAGGAGAGAAGAAGAGTGTGCTGACCTCTCTTCGCATGCAGGATGGAATGCCCTTTTGAATGAACCGCTGCACTGAAGATGAGTCCATAATGCCAAATGAGAGAAGAGAAAGATTCTAACAGAGATTCGTGTTCCTTCGCGGATCCATCTGATCCCATCTCTTCCTCCTTCTTATCAGAATAGGCAGATACGACTTCCAGAATGCCAAGTATTCATTCCTTGCTTCTTCTTCCTTCTCACTCAATTCCTTCCCCCTTCCTAATTGCCATGGATTCTCAAAGCCAAGGTCGTCGACTTCACTGAAACACGTGTATTCATTAGCTCAATATAACATTATGGTAGTATTCATTTTACAGCGCCTGTTCTCGATTCGCATCTATTTTTATATTTTGATATAGAAATATTGAACAGATCATATGTTTCTCGCAGGTATTGTTCTCCTTTGCTTCTACATGATTCTGTGCTCCAAAACCTGTCGATGTCCGAATGAGGACCACACGCATATCGATCTATGATCTATGTATGTATTTACATTAAAAAAATTATATATATATATATAAATTATATATATATATATACATATATATATAAGTATATATATTTATATATATATACTTACTAGACGGGGAGTCGATTAATTAATCAACATGAAGGTGAGAGAGGTTATTTTGAGGCAAAAGCTTCTTCAAGAACGTTTTCAACAGTCTGTTTTGAATGCACATTGTCAAAAAAATAAACTCGTGTACGGAATGTTTTGAAATGTTTGATGCTCCATGAAGAAGAAGAATGAATGAAGAGAACAAATCCAACTCACCTTTCCGGGGGGCCCGTGAAGTGGAGAACCACGCCAGAGGCACTCATCACTGCAACTGCAAGAGAGTACGAATCGGGATACTGACTGAGAGAGAGAGAGAGAGAAAGAGAGAGAGAGCAGTAGAAATAGAGAGAGACACTCAGGCCAGACAGTCGGAATAAGCTCCTCCCTCCGCAATGCTAACCGCCGTGCTCCCTTCCACTCTCTACCATTTCTTTTATTTCATTCTTTCCATTATTTTCAGTAGAATATCATTAAACTCTTGTTCGTCTTCCCTCTCTCACACACACACACTTTTTTCTTCTCCCGTCTCTCGCCTGTCTCCCCTCATGCTTGCAATTCTCTAGTTGTCTGTTTCCTCTCTCACTTTCCTGTCTGCTCTTCAAGAGAGGAAATGTGTTCAGTCACATTGTTTGTTCACCTCACACCTCTGCTCGCCATCTCTCTGTTCTCTCCACATTTAATATATCCTTTTCCCTCTGTCATATATCTTTCAAATACTCTCTTCGATCTCCTCAAAAGCCATCGCAAGGCACAGATCCTATCTTTTTTGTTTTTGCCAATTCACGAGCTTTATTCTATGTATGTCAAGGAATTTTGTTACGGTTAAGTTTTATGAACCAGGAAGAAAGAGAACCGAGAAGAGAGCCTGAGTGAGAGAATAGGAAAGATTGGGTAGGGAGCACCGGCAGACAGCAACAGAGTAGGAAAAGGGAGATTGATTGATTTCCTTTTACGATCGATTAAATAATGAACTTGAGCGGCAGAAAGTGAAAGCAACGCAACTCTTTGCAGGTCAATCCTAGTCTCCAGGGCATTTTAAATGAAAGTAAAATTGAATGTGCTACAGTTTTCATGAATTCTTTGTTTCTAGCTTTACCAATCTCCCCACTTTCCTTCCCTTTATCGCCTTCTTCCCTAGTCGATCTCTCGATTCGCTCTTTCCTTCCCTCTCTCTTCCAGTTCTTACATTAGCCTTACGCACATTCGAGCTCCAGTTTGATCAGAACCATATAGATATCGCCAAGGCAAGCGTTTTACAGCTCCACAAACGCTTTTTGTCTGTCTCTTAACTTCAAAGTCAATCCTTTTTCAACTTAATTTTACTCTTTTTGCAGACTTTTCTTTATACATAGTTTCGCAGTTATCAGAAAGAGCGAGAGCTGAAATATAAATGTTCTTTTCCTTACTGGGTATCCCCTTTTTTGCCTCTTGCTTCCTTAGATTTTTCTTTGTGTTTCATTTGTTTTTTCTCCTTCCTATTACTCTCTTCCCCCAACGATGTCCCTTTCTTTCTCTTCCTCTACCCTCTTCTTCAATCACACAGTCTCCCCTTCTCTTCGCTTCTACTCTCCCTTCCTACTCTTCCGTAACTCTGCTCTTTCCTTCCCTCAGCCCACTCCACCTCTCCCACCCGCTTTCGTCTCGTCGTCTGCGGTCTCTCTTCACAACTGCTTCTCTTACCCCTTCAGCTGGCCTCTCTGCTCTCTGCGGCAACTCGCCTCTCAAACGCGCGTAGGCTACGACTGGCCCGCTTTGCTTTTCATCTTTATTTCACTGGCCATGTCGAGGTCTCTCCCTCTCCCGTACTCTCTCGCAGTTCACCTCATTCTCATTGCATTCCTTGTTTCACTTACTCTTTTCTATTCATCCTTGTCTCGCAGTCTTCTCTTATCTTCCTCTTCTTCTCTACGACAACAGTTCATTGCGCGCACTCTGGTCTTATCTTGTTTGACTGAGTGTTCCTTCGATAAAAACTATGCACATCTTTGTCAGAGACCTCTTGGCAGTTTATCTTTGTCATTTTGTGCCTGCTGTGTCATAATTTACAATCAATTCATCATTCTCGCTGGATTTCGTTAAAGGCTAACGACTTTTGAAACCTTAAAAAAATGCTTTCGACTGCGCACTCGATGTATTTTTATAATTGTTAGCATTGTTAAGCGGGAGCACAGTCATCTGAATGTTTTGAGAGATGCGATTTTATGTGTTGCAGTAATGACTTCGCCCTTCCACCATCCATCCCTCTTATCGCTCTTACCCTTATTTCGTCTTCTCTCGGGCCAAGTAACGAAATGTCTGCAATGTAGCGGGGGGAGCGAGCACAGAGAGAGAGAGAGAGAGAGAGGGAGAGAGAGAAAGAGAAAGAGAGAGAGAGGAGAGAGAGAGAATGGGAGCAAGGAGATGGGAATACGACGAAGAAGCGCTTATGAGTCAACTGTGGAAGTGTGTTTCCGAACTTGTTAGCATGGGCGAGAGAGTGGAGAGTGTCGAGAGAGCGCGAAAATTTACGAGAATCGTTGCGCCTGCGTAACGCAGACAACAGCAGAAAAGGCAAGAGACGCAGAGGAAGTCGAGAGCGTAGACAGTCGAGAGTGTCACCGAGCCTGTGATTCGCGAGAACGTAAACACGTCACCGAGCCTGCGAGCGTAGGGAGAGAGGTGCCTCCACGAAGTGATGTAGCGATCACGTCCGATCTGGCATCTTAGGCAACGTCGAGCGGCGACACTTAGGGGTTCAAACCCACATGTGGTCAACGTTTTCCCAACATGTTTTGCTCGTTTTATTTTACATAAAAAATTCATCTTAGTTGACTAAATCAACTTAGTTGAGTAAGTCAACTTTGACTGTCAACTTAGTTGACTGTCAACTGTTCAGAATTTCGTGTTTGCGCCGCCGTGACTACAGTACGAACAAAGTCGTGTCGGGAGTCACAGCAGTTCAAGTGACTACAGTATGAACAAAGTCGTGTCGGGAGTCACAGCAGTTCAAGTGACTACAGTATGAACAAAGTCGCGTCGGGAGTCACAGCAGTTCAAGTGACTACAGTACGAACAAAGTCGCGTCGGGAGTCGCAGCAGTTAAAGTGATTACAGTAGGAAAAAACTCGCGATGGGAGGAGAATAGTTGTTCAAATTTAAATTTCCTTTTCATATTTTCAAAAGGAGTTTTTTAAAGCAAAATTCAAGTGTTTTTAATGATCAGAAAAAGTCTAACAAAGTTTAGTTTAGTCAACTTTAGTCAACTTAGTTAACTAGTTTTAACTAATCTATAACCTGATTTTTTTTTCGTTGCGGTCGCGTTTTCTATAGAACGCGGAGTAACCGTATCCAAAAAATACTTCTAGTTCACGGCCAATGCATGTGTGACAAACTGAACCGATGCAGCTGCTCGGAACGTTGTGCATGCTCCTTTTCGCTGCTATTCATCACTTCCACAGCCTCCTCAATCTCTCTCATCTTCTCTCTCTCTCCCTCTCTTTCTCTCTCTCTCTCTCTCTCTCTCTCTCTCTCTCTCTCTCTCTCTCTGACGTTTTATGTAAAGACTAGGATATTTTTTTTACAATGTTCTTTCAGAGTCGTCTCTCTTTTTCTTTAAAACCATACCCGGCGGTATTATTTACGTGCATAGTCAGCGTTGAAACAGGTTCCTATCGCTCAGTTCACGCAGTGATTGGCGTTATATCATTGTACCTTGAACATTTGTAACGATGTACGTAACCTTTTATAATAAAAAATTCTTTCTATTTTTGCTGAACTGCATTATAGTGTCGTGTTCTATAGCTGGTCAGCTGGGTGTAACAACTTTTTAATCACATCGCCTAAGGATACTTCTTAAGTGTCTTCAAAAGTAATGGCCTCTATCATCGATTATCCTACGGCTCTTGAAACTGTGCTCCAGTTCTCTTTTTTCATTTTTTATTTCTGTTTCCTGATGCAAGATTTAAATTATTTCGGTAACTAGTAAGCTTCTAAAAACTCGCCCAGTGTATGGCACTGCTTATGCAAGTACCTTTAACAAAAACAGAAGTGTATTGTGTTATCGTTCCGTGTGTATTTTCATCTCGAATCTGCTAATGGTTCAAAATAGATGGGGAAAGACGAGAGTGAAAGAGAAGAAGAGAAGGCGAAAAGGCTGGCTGATTTGTCTGCTTGTCTGCGCTCTCCTTCTCTCATGCTGTCTAATCGGTGCACGCTCACTGGTATAATAGGCTGTTGGTGAGAGAGCAGAGAGGGCAAAGAGAGAAGCAGAAACATCCTTTCTACCCCGTGTCATTTTCTTTTTCGTCTTGGCCTCATCTTCCCTTTATCTCGACTCCCTGCAGATGACCAGTGCGGGTACAAGCAGCGTAGAAAGTACGAGAAGCAGCTCGGAGGACTCTGCCAGTCCCACTCCCTGGGATGCAGACTCAGAAGTGGCCACTGGCAGATGGGAAGTCGAGCCTATCTACTACTCCGTCGGAGGGAAGACAGATCGACAGAAACGAGGGAAGGCTTTCCGTTCACGTGCAACTGGAGATCTAGTGGCATTTCAGGTTGGAGTCAGTGCAGAGAAATACAGAGCAGAGAAACATGTGGAATGCGAGTTGCCTTGACTTGTCTTACCTTCGAAAGAGCTCTTTCCAGTCCCACGATGACGTCCTCTACCGGCCGCTGAACAGTGTGTATGTGGAAGTGAATGCTGCCGACCCTTATCTTGTAGGGACTATCTCTTCGTTTAAAACGGTTCGTTCTATGCGCTTACCGACCACTTTTATATATGCGACATTATTTCTCTTTCGGGTCTCATCGATTTGTTGAGTATGAATGAGATTTTCACAATCGATTATGTTGTGCGGTTAATGGAAAACTTGTGCTGTTCTTTCATATTCTCTCTCTAACTGATGATCTCGATCACATCTTCACATAGTAATGTCTGCCTCTGTATCTTACTGATATTCCCGATCCATAAAGGAAAATTTGCCTGGTCTTGGGGCTAAATTTCTTTCTCATATCCTATGACATCTCATATAGATCTTAAAAACAAATTGCTTACTGCGTTCCGCATGCAGAGATGTTGTGTTGCAGACGAAACGCGAGCTGGCAGTTGTCCTCACTCGTTTCTACCGCCCAGACGATGTCCCCGATGTCTCTCTTTCCTTGGTGGCTGCAGAGAGGGGCGAATCTGGCGAATGCGGTGCGCGACCCAGGGAAATCTTCAACTCCGAAACTTCTGTCACTTATCCCATCTCCAGTCTTAGGTACGGTCAACTGAGGCTTTAATTATATTGTTGTGGGGTACAATCTATTCTTGTTATCACGTTTCACTTTTGCATTTTCTTGCTAAGAGATAGCTGAAATAGATAGGGAATTCAATCTGCTGCCATTTTCGGTGCGAGGCCCTGGCCATGGAAAGTATTTCCACCCGGTGTGTTCTCTCTCGCAATCTCTTGCTCCCTCTGTCACCTCTCTCTCTTTCTCTCTCTTTCTCTCTCTCTCTCTCTCTCTTTCTATCTCTCTCTCTCTGTCTCTCGCTCGCTCTCCCCTCTCTATTTCTCCATCTCCATTCTTTCCTCTCGTCGACATCTTGCCTCCGCTGCTCTCTTAGTCTCCTCCTGGCCTACGCCTCGTCCTCCCTCGTTCCGCGCCCTCTTTGCTTTTCACGCTCTCTACCTTTGTATTACTTTCTCGGGGTATGTGAGAGCATCTGTCGGCTATTGCACGGGAAGTTCCTTTTTGTGATGAAGTATGCAAATAACGCCAAGCTCATTCGTGTTCTTCGTGTTTAAATGTGCGGGAATGGGCGTGTTCGTACTAGCTTTTTCATTTCGTAAGACGCGTTCTCCATGAGTCGAACTTGTTAGCAAACTACAGCGTCAGAATATTTTTTGAGTGGTTCCTTGATTTTTGGCCAAATTATTATTGGTCAAAGATTTTTGGTTTAATATTTTTTGCAATCTTCTAATTTTTGTCAAATGTTCCCAATTGTGCACTATGTAGGTTAGAAAGAAAAAAATTAGCTGAATCCTTTTCAGTGTCCTTATCGCACAAAAAAAAAACAAAATTAACAGTTTGATAGCAATTATTGCAAGATCCGAGATATAACAGTATAAGAAATACTAACATGAGCTTATGGATATTCACTAAGTAGTTGATCCACGGTGGACCAAGGCGATTTTCTATAAATATTTAGTGCGAAGGTCAGTGCGTTATATGCTTTCACAGAAACGGTTCGCGGTATGCGCACCGAATATCCGCATCCAACGTTTTAAAAAGTTCCCGCCAAAATATTAAAATGGTCCCCATTGGAAACTTGTCCTACTGTTATGTTTTTGCCATAATTATTGGCAAAATACCAGCATTTTTGAAAGTTCACTTTTGTACTGCTTTAACCCACCGTAGATCAATCGTGATGTTTATATTCGAAAATGGGTCTGATTTTATCCTTCCCGTTGTCTTTGTATTATCGCTTGGGACTGTTATTCTAATTTCTAATTTCACATGGCTTAGTAGACGGAGGAAAAAAATGTTTGCCAACTCTCGTGCTTAATTTTTCAGTCGCATACAGCGTTGATCATTAAGCAAAAAAAAAATAGTGTCCAAAATATTCTAATTTTCAAAACAAATTGTCCAAAAATAATTTCTCCAAAATTAGGATACCATTTAACGTGAGATGATTTGGCTTTTCTTTCCACTTCCACGAGATTCCCGGGCTTAGTTTTTTAAAGCTGGTAAGGTGATTTTTGAGTTTGTAGGATGGTGGACTATTGCTCAGCTAGAGGGGTGTTACTGGAAGTGCGAGACAGGACAACATGCATAGTGGAAATGGGCGGGGCCAGATGGCAGCACGGGCGATTCGCTGCCCGGCCATCGATCGAGTCTTTGCCTGCTGGCTGCTCGCGGGAAGCCATCGCTCCTTCTTACCACACGGGCTGTCCACCAGCTATCTCACTTCTCTCCATCCCCCCCTCTCTCTCTCTCTCTCTCTCTCTCTCTCTCTCTCTCGCTGCATACCTCTCTCTAATGTTTACATTCGCTACCAAGCCATGTCCATTTACTCGCGCGACGCCATTTCCCGTATTTTCATAGTTGTGAATCCATCCCAGTCCCAGTGATAGCTTATGACCGCTCACCTTGCTCGCTCTCTCTATCTCTCTAAAAAGATATATATATATATATATATATATATATATAAATATAAATATATATATAATTTATATTTATGGATCTTCTGTTTAGAGGGAAGTGCAAGGTCAAGTTGGTGAAGGACGTGGGTGCTTCTCGGGAGTGCGATCTTCTCCGTGAAGACGCTTTCTTCTCTTGCCTCACCTTCAACACAGAGTCAAACAGACTGGCTTCTGAATCTGGCGAAATACGAATCGGCCCTAGCCATCAGGTATCTGCCATTATCTCCGCTTTGCTTCACTGTTGTTTCACGAGTTCTAGCATCTTTATCTTTTTGGGCTTCTCAGTCTCGTTCTTTAAACTTCATTTTCCTTCTAATGTTGATTCCTCATCTTGCTTGTTTGTCTCTTAGCTCTTGTTTCGGCTTGTTTCCCTATCTGAAAGGCTACGCGCATTAAGCTATGACTGTAGCAATAATGGATGTCTTGTCGTGCTGAAACCAGTGCATTATCCATGCGCAGATTACTGAACCACTTAAAAAGGGGTACGTGGTTCAGCATCCTACTTTTCCTTAATACCGCGTTTACTCCGTTAGGGTCTCTATCTGAGCTACATTTTTATGGCTGCGTTCCCTTATTGCCGAAAAAAATAAGTAGGTCAAATTTGGGGAGAAGCGTTATTGCCGACTTTGAATAGGGGCTCTCGAATATCTTGCTCATAGCTTAAAATGGGGCGCCCAAATGCCCAAGGAAGGATGAGTGAGGGAGAGCTTTTTTTTCTACTTTATGCGTATAATTCAAGCGAAAACTAGCTAATATATTCTATTACATGTTGATTGGGCTCGAAATTACGATTTTTCAACCATGAAGGATGACTGAAAAGTTGTCAAGGCAGTCGACTTTTAAGCTATGATCTTGCTCTATCTCTAAACGGCTATACAAAGCCTAGAAGGCGAATGAAGTGCGATGCTATAGTCACGTTTCAATTAGAGCCATTTCGAGCAAGCCATTGCCAGAGTGAATGATTTTTGTCAAATGCAGCAATTATTACAAGCAATTAAACTTAAATCTTTTGAAGATTGTCTACTATTTTCCATTGTACAATGTAGCAATTTCCTCTCTCTGGTATTTTGGTTGAAAATGAGTAATAAGTTTTCAACAAGTGGATATATGTCACTATGGGGGGGTATTACCATAATAGAGCCCCTATCTCGGAAATAGAGTGCTACATAACGTTCGGTGGAACGACTCAGTTCAACGTCTTTAGTTAGCTAAGTTTGGTAAGTAGCCAGGCTTTGCGAAAAAAAAAATTTTGAAATTGTTACGATGTGAAATTGTGGCCTGAAAACCAAAATGTTCAATTATTGCTTGAGGTGATTGTCATACCAGAATAATGAGCCTGCGCCTTGTGCGCCTGTAGGCATATATAGGGAGAGCATGTATTGTACAACTAATGTAACACGACGGAATAGAAATGGAGGCAGGGATCCAAAAGGCGGAGCTTCTTTAACCCTTTCTCTTCTTCTCGCCTGCGTGCTAGTGAGTTAAGTTAGCTATTTAACCCTACTTTCCACTGCCTAGACGCGTGCTTCTTACCAAATGCCGAGAGGAAAAAGGTGAGGACCTCGGAATTGATAACCAATTAAACCCATCTCCAAATTACTACTCCCATTCGAAGACGATTATTTTGTACGTCATTATTGATATTAACGAGGCATTGCCTGAGTTGTAGACACAACGTCTAATGATAATTTGGAATGTGTCGAATCCTTCTCAAAATCGAAAACGAAGACGCCCCTTTCTAATAACCGTGAACTAAGATTCCGTCCGTATTGGTGGGTTCGAAAAATATTTTTTTTGAAGGCTCGCAACCAACATCCCCTCCCCCAACAAGTATAGAAAATGCGTTCTTGACTCGTTCTCTGAAGTTCCTTAGCTGCCGAAAGGTACGTGAGAGGGGCGAGTGGTGCGAATGCTGTTGTAGGCGACCTTGTGCATTTTACGATACGCGGCTTGCAAACACGGTCATTATTCTCCATTCTTACTCTTGACCTACCCTTTTCTTGCGATCGATTAATATGATATGCTGATCATAGTTGAGCAAGGGATATTGCGATGAAGTGAATATAGCATTGGTTGCAGGCGAAGCTGCCGCCCGAAGCGACGTCCTCCGTGGCGGAAGATGCAGACCGCGACGAGTTGTTGTGGAGGCCGGGCCAGATCAGCCAGGACAAGGAACTCACTTATATCAAACTAGCCAGGACATTTCGCATGTGTCTTCTCGATCAGGGCAGAATGCACGAGACTGAAAGACATGCCAGGGTAAGGAAGCAGCTTCCTTTTCTTCTCGTTTTCCTTGTTATCCTGTTCCAACATTAAAGATCAAAGAATATTTCTAACCGTAAGCTCTGATTAAATGAAGGAAACAATGTTCTTATGGAAAGAGTGGGAGTGTTAGCTGCAAGATGATCGATGATTATTCTCTTTTCCATGTAGACAGCAGATCTCCTTCACGACGATGCCATCACCACTCTGCACCGCTGCGGCTATCTCTATGCAGATGCTATCCATGTCATGAATGCCAACGATCGACAGGTTCCTTGCTTTTTCGTTTGTTGGGAGAAGGAATCTCATCGTCTCTTCCAGCTTCTTATGAATGAAGACTCGAATCTGATGACCCCCGAGGACACGAAGAAATTCGGAAGAGGAATTCGGACATTTGGAAAGAACTTCACGCGAATCTCTCGTGAGCTGCTGCCTCAACACGGCCGAGTCAGTTATACTTTTTTTTTATCTTCCCATTTTATTCTCTCTCGTTCCTTTACTCCACTCTTTGCGTTTTTACTACATTTCCGATTTAATTGAATTGAAGGTCTTGTAGGAGCAGTTGGTGGCCTTTTACTATTTGTGGAAGAAGACTGCGGACGCGACGAAGCCAAAGGTGAGCTGGACTTCGACTCTCCTCTCACTATCTGATTCTCCGTTGCAGGCGATGTCTCGTTCTCGTAACCAGTCATCAGCAATCAAACGAGGGAAGACTGCGCAGACCCCTCGGAACGGGGTCCGTCCCCCCTCCACCGACCTCCTGGACTACGCTTCTGCCTCTGAGGCAGAGGTGGCAGGGCTGGACGAGGTGCGGCGTGCCCAGTACGCCTGTCATCATTGCTACTCCACCCATTCGAGAGACTGGCACCACGCAGGCAGAGACAGACAACTCCTGTGCACTGACTGCCGTCTCTTCTTCAAGAAGTACGGCCAGCTTCGTCCTGTCGACCGGCCCTCCACTGTCCCTCCTTGTCTCTTCAAGAGAAGTCCTTCCGAGACTGATGACAACTCTCTCGAGGATCCCGGAGTCCGCACTCGCGCGGGCAAGAAGGAGAAGGTCTGCAAAGGGGAAGGCGACTCTTCTCTCATTATGACATTGCAGGAGAGAACGTCTTCTGCTGCTGAGCAGAGATCGCCTTCAGCTCCGCACGATTTGGATGGCCATCGGAATGGAGGAAGTGGGGGCGGAAAGGGAGGAAAACATTCCAAGAGGAAAAAAAGCACGGGAGGAGGACAACTGAAGAAGAGAAAGGACGAAGAAGACGTCAAAGAGGAGTTGAAGGACAAGGAGGAAGAGGAAGAGGTCTCCTTCCCTTCCCTTCCCTTATTACTCAAGTCTTGTATTCTTTTTGTGAATCTAACCATCTAATCATTCATCTAACCTATGTGGCTAATTTTGTTTTAAATAGATTGGAAATTGAAATAAATTTTTTTTGCAGCAAGACCAAGATGAACAAATGAAGGAAGCGGCCGACAGTTCTAGCCCTCCCGTGTTGGAGAAAGCAGAGGAGGAACCTCCGCAGTCCTGCCGAACCCCCTCAGCAGAGACCACCCATGACGAAGCGAGGGAGGGCCAGTCAAGGGAGGAAGATGACGAGGACATCACGGTCATTCACTCCAGCACGGAAGAAGTTTCCATTGGAAGTGAAGTAAGTCTGGGATGATGAGTGAGGATGATAAAAGAGGCTGCTTGAGGTGGACCCGAGTCTGCAGTTCCCGAGTGGGCAATTCGTGCGGCGACTCGTGCGGGTTGGGATGACGAACTCGTGCAGCAGGACTGATCTCTTCTTCCGACTGTCAGAGACAGTGAAGGCAGCAAAGGAGAGGAGGCTGCAGCTGAAGGAACAAGAAGAAGCTGCGAAGGCGGCCTCCCTCGTTGCCCCTCAACCAAGGAGAGCAGACCCGCCTCTCCCTCCCCCCTCCACGTCCTCTGTCTGCCAACCCCCTCTCCATCTCATGAATGGAACTGCCCCCCACTCCTTCCCTGTCATCTCCCCCGAACTCCTCATGATGACTCAGCACGGGCTCTTTCACCATCCTCATGTTCGTTTTTCTCTCTTTTTCATTCCTTCTTTCATTCATAAAAACCGCTTACGTTTAAAGATTCAGTACTACCTTTGGTTATTGTTGAACTTTTGGAAAAAAATAAATTTAACTGCTCACAATAGCAAATTCCCATGGCCGCTACTCCGATATCAGTAGAAGATAGTCAGAAAATAAATAACCAACGAGAATAAAATGAACTTGAGACATAGGAGTAATTGTTCAGTTGTCTTCCTTTAAGATGCACCTGATGATGCGGCCAGGCCTGAATGGAGCACCGCCTGCGCTGGTCGCCCCGCCCCCTGCCCCCGCCCCGCCCCCTCTTGGCCAAGCTCCGCCCTCTTCTGTACTCTCCGCCCCTTCCATGGTCATTCCTCCTCCTGCTGCTCCTCCCGAAGCATTTCTTCTTCAGCAACAGAGGGCTGAGATGGACATGCGCTTGCAACTGGAAGCCATGCAACAGCAAGGTGAGCTTCTCTCTCTCTCTCTCTCTCTCTCTCTCTCTCTCTATTTATCTCTGTTTATCGCTCTCACTCCCTTTCTCTTTCAATTTCTCTCTCTCTCTCTCTCTTTCTCTTTCATATCTCTTCATCCCAGCCTACTTTGAGAGTGAGCTTTACATTTCCAGCAGCTCATCAACAAGCGGTGGAGTTAGCGAATCGTCGTTTCATGGAGCACCTGCAGCTGGTGCAACTCGTGGCAGGGCAAGGGGGCGGAGGAGTGGCAGGAGTTGGCGGTCTGCCCCCTTCCCTGCCCCCTCTCTCCGCTGCCGCCCCCCTGCCACACCCTCAGTTCTTGCATCCTTCTGAGATGATGCGGAGACTTCAACAAGAAAGCTTCCGGCCCCAGTAGCCCCCCCACTCTTCCTTCTTACCTCATCTTCATTCCCTCCTTTCCCGTTCCAACTAATCATTTCATTCTCTCAATGCTGAATACGAGGTACTTCCGGGTTACTTTTAGCTCTGATATTCTCCGTGAAAATCACATTCTGTTTGCAAATAATAGGAATGTTTGTATATTGATTAAGAAGAAACAAAAGAAGACATGGAAAACAGACCTTTCTGTTTCCTCAGGCACTCTTCGCCCACTTGAAGTGGTCAAAAAATTCCAGCTAATTCCTCTATCTGCCATCGCGGTGAAACTTGGCGTGGTTGATATACATTTTGCCTTGATGTTTTTATTTCTGCTTGTTTGATAAACCAGAACGTTTTTGTCTCCTCACTGTAAGAGAATATAAGTTTTCTTTTTTTTTATTGAAGGGATGAACATGCAGCACTACGAATAGTTTAGACAGGATAGTGATTGTCTTGCTACTTCGAGCTATCCACTAGCTCGTTCATACACTTGGCCATATAACCGTTTTCTTATCTGCATGGCCCTGCTGACAGAAAAGGACATCAAAACTAAGAGGTTGCGAAAGCGAAAAGTTTTCTAGAATCCTTCAGCTATCTTCACAATACGGAAAGAGATGCAAAAGAAACAAACGACTTGATGAGATCATTTCAATGTTTAATACTCATTCTTAATCAAGTGAAGTAGCGATATAATTTTAAGCAGCGGAATGTAGGTGGTATGGATGTGAAAAGTAATATGGAAGAAAAGAGAAAGAGAGATAAAGAGAAAAGAGAGAGAGAGAGAGAACACATACTCATTTCTTCTCGTCTTTCTTGTCTCCATCCTCCTCGACTGGCTGAAGAGTGTGCCACTGAGCAATTGGTCTCCGAGGAGAAGCCAGCATATCCATCCAGTGCCTGTTATAGCCTTTGCTTATTTCTCATTCAAGGCTACGATCTCCCTGTGCGCCAATGGGTGAGAATACTGCATGCATCCTCTGATTTACATAAGAGAGAGAGAGAGAGAGAGAGAGAGAGAATGAAAGAAAGATAACGAGTGGGGAAAGAGAAGAGAGTGAGAAATGAGGAGCAGAGAAGAAAGAGAGAGCGAGAGAGAGAGGGAGAGAGAGAGAGAGCGGAAAAAGAAAGAGTAAGAGAGAGTGGGGAGGGAGATAAAGAGAAATAACTGAACCTGAGTTCTGCGCCGGTGGCTGCACACCCGAGAAGGCATCTTCCGATTGCATCGTTTGATCCAAGTTTGTCGTAGTCCATGACCGTGATCATCAGCGACACTTTCTAACAATGAGCATACAATTACTCAGTGTAAGAGAAAGAGAGAGGAGTTACAGAGAAGGAGACAAAGAGGGAGAGAGAGAGAGAGCGGGAGGGAGAGGGAGTGATAGTGGGAGAGAAAGAGAGAGAGAGAGAGAGAGAGAGAGAGAGAGAGGGAGAGAGAGAGAGAGAATGAGAGAGAAACCTGTATCTGTTCGAATGGAACTTCGAAAGAGAAGCTTTCGTTATAGTAGGGGTTCAGCGTGCACTTCTTGATGCTTGTCTTCTTCTTCTTCAGCCTCTTCCCCCCTTGCACGAGAACGATCTTCACGTACGGATCTGAATGGATGTAGTAGTGATTCTTCCAATCTTCCGTCTCTAGACTCCTTTTTGACTTGAGGGAATGCGCCCGTTGAACTGAGGAAATGACAACCTGAGAGCCCTCCCACGTCCATCTTCTTGAGATTCTTCGCCTCCAGAATCACCACCGTCAACTTTCCAGCAGTTGGCACGTAGCGGAGGGAGAAGCAAATGTCTCCCAACGTCTTCTCCTGCAGCTCTTCTCACATCTATGTACTTACTGGGCATAGCATTTCATTCCACCTTTCTCCTCGGCATCTTACAATAGATCTCATCTTTATCTATCCTCTCTCTCTCTCTCTCTCCTAACAGCTTCCTTGTCGTCTGGAGGCGGTGCGATATCCTTCCATTCCTCGATAACCTTCCCGAGATCAATCTTTCCGAGTGGAATGAGAACCTGTAATCAACGGCCCTGTCAACCCTCTTCCACTCCAGCCGCCGTAGTAAACTGTCGTTTTCTCGGGTGAAAACTCGGGGGAATGCACCTGAGCGTAGGGAGTTTCAGCCGAGGTTTCGGCTGAACATTCAGCCGAGATGCTCCTCCGAGTACATAAGTCACCCCATACCTCCCTCCAACTCGAAGAAAACGCGCAAAACTTTGTCCCTACGAGTAACCGAAACTAGATGCAACCGCAACTCATAGCCAACATGCATCCAACACGCCACCTGGCACATATAACGATCAGAGTCAAGGATTTCTATGCACTCTCCCTCTCCCTCTTCATCTCTGTCACTAGCCGTCCACGAACTCTCTCTCACTCTCTCTCTCTCTTCCTCTCTCTCTCTCTGTCACTTGCCTTCCACGAACTCTTTTACTCTCTCTCTCTTCCTCTCTCTCTCTCTCTTCCACTCTCTCTCTCCCTCTCTCTCTCTCAATCTCGCATGGCCCGGCTCACCGCCAGCGGCCATCCGCCCACTTTCATGACTGTACCTGCCCAACACATTGCTTATTTTCATTGCATATGGACAAGCGTGTTGGCAAACTCTGTCATTTAGCTTTACCAAAAGGGCAAAAAAACAGGAAAAGTCACAGGAAAACAACAAGTACAATTAAAAAGATATATGAGATAATTCGTACAACTCATTAGCCGTGTGAGTCGAGCAGCACTACCGCCAGCATCTCCACACGCGAATCTGGCACGGCCGCGTCGCGTCGCATCGACTCCATCACGCCGCGCCATGCTCATGCTGCAAGATTAGCAATAGTAACGGCAACAAACCCCACTTTCTTGAAGAAAAATAACTATTTTAAGGGAAATAAAACACAGTTACGAAAAAAAATTCAATAACATCCCACCGTACATTCGTTGGGGCGAAAAATTACCAACTAATACGGAAATGAATTTTAATCAAACAAACGACAAGGCAACCATTCCTTGCGCTTTTCGGTACAGTGTCGCCACCACCAAAATCGTTCCGCGGGTGCAGCAGCAACCCTTGGCGCCAAGCAGGTTGCCGTGCCATCGAAGAAGATCGACTAGGAGTCCTCACGAATGGCGAACTCCGAGTCGAGCATTGCCATGAGAAGCTGAATAGACATATGAATAAAGCAAATATAAAATTGCAAACATTTCTTATGAAAATTCAAGAAGTATAAAACAGCAACAATTTTCATGGAAAAAACTGTTCACGGGTTAGTTCAAGCATCTCAATAGGGCAAGTCGAATGAACACAAGCTTCATAACATGGAGAAAAGAAGCTATATAATGTTTCAAAAAGGACAAACCAAAGTAAAACGTCTTTCATGAGGCTGCCGGGAGAGTTGTTGCTCCCATAGTTGCCCCGCTGTTCGCATCAGTCATCTCGTCGTTCTTGCATCTCACTCGGGCGCGATCCAGGCTCGTGTTCCACGTAGCTATAAGACATATTACAAACATCATGAACGACATAACAAGGAATTATAGCAGCAAATCCCGCACAAGTAAAACCAGACCAGTTACTAACTGGCAGCATTTCTTGAAAGCTGTATTTAGGCGTTCCGGCAGAGTTGCAAACATTTTGGTATTTAGTGCAAGTCGGAACCGGAATTTCCGGACAACTGTCACACGGAGGCCATAGTGTGAAAGATTTTCAGCTCAACTGAGAGTTGCTCTCTCATTATTGCATGATCACTCTTTCCTTTCAGTCGAGTTATTCAGTTCAGCTGAAAAACTACGTTCAGCCGAGACCTCGGAATATGGAGGGAGACGCGAAAAGCGCGCATAGAGAGTGTGTGTTTTGATGAGGATTAGGCATTTTCAGCTCAGGTGCATTCCCCCGAGTTTTCACCCGAGAAAATGACAGTTTACTACGGCGGCAGAGGGATGCCTCACCTGTCCGATCTGATCGTGCTTGCTGAATCGATCGAAGTCGTAGACCGCGAAGACAAGGGTTTTCCCGGTGATCTCATTGAAAGGAACCTCAAATCTCAACCATTGAATTACAAGAACGAGTTTGTGCTGAACTTGCCGGAACTTCTAAGATTTGTTCTGCCCATGTTGATATTTAAAAGACAACCTTAAACACGAATGTCTCGTTGAAGACTGGATTCAATGTCTTCCGATGAACCTTCGTCTCAACCTTCTTCTTCTTGTCGGGAAGCAAGTACAATTTGACATAGGGATCAGAGGTCCCACTCATGTCCATTCCTGGCAAGTCCTCCGCTTGGATCACGTTCACTGTCAACTGAAAGAGCGAATAATGGGAATGAGAGAGGCAGTGAGAAAATGAGGAGAGAATTGCAGAGATAGCAAGAAAAAATATAGGAAGAGAGAATGGTCAAGAGAGCAAGAAACGGAGGGAGGGAGAGAGGGAGGGGGAGAGAGACAGAAAGGGAGAAAGAATAATAGAAACAAATAAATGCACGATTTGACAAAAGTGGATGGGGCTAAGAGAGAACTTTAAGAAGCTATTTGACGGTGAATAGAAAATTCAACTGTTAAATGAGCTGACCTGGCCAGCTTGGAAGTCATAATCTAATTTGTATTGGATTCGCCCGAGTTTTATCTAAAAGGAACAACAAACGATAAATTTCTAAATGAATATTATATATATATTCACATACTATAAAAAAATATTAAATATATATTGCAAAGTAAGAGCGAAGGAATGGCTCACCTCTTCCTTTTCTTCAGCCTGCTCCTTTTCATTCTCTTCCATATTCTCCTCTAACTGTTCCAAATCTGCTTGGAGCTGTAAAATTATTAAACTATACTTTTCCTATCTCTCTTTACTTTGATTCTCTTTCAACTTCGCTCTTCTCTCTTCCTTTCTCTGTCTCTCTCACTACTCTCTGCACTCTCTTCTATCTTTCTCACTCTGTCTCTCTCACTCTCTCTGCTCTCTCTTCTCTCATTCTTTCTCTATCTCTCTCTTTCTCTCTGAACTCCAGAACTGACCCCTCCGGGAGCAAGTTTCCCTCCGATAGCTCCGTCCTGTCCACCTCCTCTGCTGAAGAATCCCTTAATGCCTCCAGCCTTGTGTTTATTCTTCTCTCCGTGTCTCTTCTTGCCGAACAACTTCCGAATCAGCAGATAGGCACAGCATAGGAAACTTAGAATACAGAAGATTCCGAGGAAGACGAAGGCCCACTCCGGCACTGCAAGAGCAGTCACTTCAGGCTGGACTTGCTCTCTCTCTCTCTCTCTCTCTCTCTCTCTCTCACACACACACACACACACCACACACACACACACACACACACACACACACACACACACACACACACACACACACACACACACACACACACACACACACACACAGACACACACACACACACACAGACACACACACACACACACACACACACACACACACACACACACACACACACACACACACACACACATCTTTCATACATCCATTTCGACCAATCATTTTAATATATTTTCCCTGATAAGAAGCAAAAGACAACGGAAAAAATGGATGAGCTAACTTCCTGTTTCCTTGATGACCTTAGCCTTGACAGTTTCCTTGAGATCGATTGCTTTATCCACAACTACATCTTTTATCGACTGCTTCGTTGTTGTGCTCAAAACAAAAAGAAAATATTCAACTTGGGAGGTTTTCTGGCCGTATTTATGAAGATGGACATCAATCTATGCCATCATTGATTCAGAGTAGGGGAATCTAAAGGACAGTAACATTTGATGGCAGGGAAACCGCTCATCTGTCTTTCCTTGCTCCGTTCATCTTCTGTTTTGTTCTCTCCCCGATGAAAGTGAAGAGAATAATTGTTCCTCTTTTGTTTTCTTTCTTCAAAGACATTTCCCCCATTCAATTCCCCTTCCCACGATCAAATTAATGCCAACTAGACAGCCGAAGAGAAAAGAAAATTAAAGTGACAATGACGGAAAGAGAGGCCTACTCGATGAGTGGAGAGGAGGGGAGAGGCTGTTCGGAAGGCGGAGAAGGAGTCCGAGTTGGCCGTGTCGCCCTGGTCACGGCCTCCAGGTCATCCTCTTCTTCCAGGTCGTCGATGCTCACCATCTTCAGTCACTTCAATTCTCCTCTTTCCTCCTTCTACTCCAGATTTTCTGTGATTCCTCTAATTATTTAGTTCCAATTTATGAAACCGTTCTCGATTTTAAGGTGAATCTTTTAATTCGCATGAAAATGAGCTACATTATTCTTTGACTTGTGAACTTTACGAAGGCAGGAATTCGGTATTCTGAAAAATGAGAAAAGAAGAAAAGACATGGCATGAGACTGCGGCGACCGACGAAATGCAAGGGAAACAATTGAAGGACTGGTGATCTAGACTCGCAAGAGAGGACGAAGACAAGAAATCAACTTGTACATACCTTTATAAACATATATACTACATACATATGTATGTACATACATGCATATATTTGTATGTTTTCAAATGAATGGTATTGCAAATGCGAAGTACAAGATTAGCAAACGTTGAATTATAAAAACAGATTCAATGCTTTGAGATATCTATATAAAGATGGAAAAAGTGCGAAAGTGGAAGAAGTGGGCAGGAGTGTGTGCGGTCGGTGCAGAATCTTTTCATGTCGACGTCCTATTAACGACTACATAAAAAGACAAATCGAAGAGCGAAGCGGAACTATGAAAAGACGCTGAGATACGCTGTATGTAGAACGGCTGTGGCACCGAGAGAAATAGGGAAAGAGAGAGAGGAGCGAGGTAAAGGGAGCAAATTTGGGCAGTTTCAAAAAAATGGGCGGATGAAGAGAACTCTGCGCTCACCCTTCTACTCTTTTTGGAATGCAATAGCAAGCTTCTGCCTTCTGCGGGAGTCTGGGCATCGATTCGGCGAGAAGAGGGAGAGAGGATAGAGAAGACGCAGGATAAGAGAGAGAAACAGAGAGAGAGAACGAGAGAGAGAGAGAGAGAGAGAGAGGGGCAGTTGAGGTGGTTCTCCGCCGTCGCCGCTTCGATCCGTCGTTGTCGCTCCAGCCAGACTTCACCGTCGAGCCTATGAGCTCTGGAGGCAGCATCTCTCTTCCATCCTCTCTCTCTCTCTCTCTCTCTCTCTCTCTCTCTCTCTCTCTTTCTCTCTGTCCTCTCTATCTCTCGCCTCCTCTTGCTTGTGTCTCACTCAGTGTCTGCTGCTCTCATTCTCTCGTTACCCTTTAGCTCATTCCTCTCCTGTGCCATTGTTTCCCAGAGGAGTGACTGCATGCTTTCCTCCGTTTCCTTTCTTCGTTCCGAGAGGGTAAAGGGAGAAGTCGCGATAAAATGAGTTTGAGGGAATAAGAGCGGCCAACTAAGAATGGAGCTACCGTCTACCTTGGAGGGAACTAATTCTATTTTCTTGGCATCGAGTAGATATTGGTCAGGATTGGATCCATAAGTCTATTCAATATATTCATATTTCTATTGCCACCGTTAATACCTAAGAATATATATGAAAAATTGAAAAAAAAAACGAATATAAGCGATAGTAGTGACAGATAATGGAGGTAACAGATCGTCAGGCTATTCGGTGACAAACCTTTATGCAAAGTGCATATTTTCAGCTACTTTTCTGGCTGTCCAGCCCACTGGAACACTGGCATTTATTATCCGTCTCAATTTTACATCTTTTTCTCATCCTTTCTCCTTCTCTCTCAATCTCTCTCACACGTTCTCTCTCTCTCTCTCTCTCTTTCTCTCTCTCAATCGCTTTCTCCTGTCATATTAATCTCACAGTCTTCCCATCTATCGTGATTTGCGTGCAGTACAAGTTAGTTGATTAATTACACGTTAAAGAATACGAATTACATGACATCGATGGGAAGAAGAAATGCTAAGGGAATGAGGATGAAAAAACAATAGTGTTGATAGATTCATAAAAATGACAACGAATGCAGAGAGATAGCGAGAAAGCAAATGGCAAATAATGAGAAAATGAGAAAGCGACTGAAAGACAGAAAGAGAGAGAGAGAAAGAAAGAGAGAAAAAGAGAGTGAAGACAGGAAGAATAGGAGAAAGAGAGAGAGAGAGAGAGAGAGAGAGAGAGAGAGTGAGAGAGGGAGAGAGTGAGAGAAAGAACAAAAAAGAGAAAATAGAGAAAAAGAAAGAGAGATTGTGAAGAGAGGAAGAAAGGGAGAAGAGAAGAGAGAGGGAGAGAGAGAGAGAGAGAGAGGGAGAGAGAGAGAGAGAGAGAGAGAGAGATAAAGAGAGATAGATAGAGAGAGATAAAGAGAGGTAGAGAGAGAGATAGATAAAGAGAGAGATAGAGAGAGAGAGAAAGTGCACTGCTGTAATACTTTTGTATAGGAAAGATTTATCGAATTATAAATTGAAGCCATGAACATAATGCTATTCTTTGTCTATCACTGGTTATGTTATCCGCAGAATGAAAAAAAACAGGGTGATAAGTATCCCAGTCAAAAGTAGAAGAAAAAGGAATTGTGGGTAATGTGCCGTCGTTTCAAAGCGCAAAGTTCGGTTTGTATTTGCATGATCTCTTCATTTGTCTTGGATGCAATTTCCATAATTCCATTAAACGCGATCTACAACTCACGAACCCAAACATCTTCCGGGCAGTTAGGAGGTCTGGACAACTGTCTCCCTCCATCCTCCCTCGCCTTGCAATCGCTTGGTTTACACCCTTGCAAATCATTCCTCTCCACAATTCCCATTTCTTCTCCATCACCTCTTCATCTTTTTCCTTGTCTGAGTCTCTATCATCCGTCTTCTCTCTTCCTTCCTTTATCTCACTGTCTTCTCTATTCCTTAATTTATCTCTCTGTCTTCTCTCTTCCTTCCTTTATCTCTCTGTCCTCTCTCTTCCTTCCTTTTCTCTCTGTCTTCTCCATTCCTCCCTTTAGATCTCTGTCTTCTTTCTTCCTTCCATTATCTCTCTTCTCTCTCCATCCTCAGCTTCCTTTCATCTTCATTGTCGCCTTGTCTTCGTTTACAGTAGGCAAATTGATTGTTACAACAGAGAGGAAGGATCTTTCAGGGGGAAGAGCAGAACGCCGAGTATTCATCTCTCTCTCTTATTCATCTCTTATTTATTCTGTCTCTCTATTATTCATCTCTCTCTCTCTCTAATTCATCTCTCTCTCTCTCTTATTCTCTTTCTCTTATTCATCTCTTTCTCTTTTGCGTACCTTCTATTCCTGGGATGCACTTATTGTTAGTCACAAAAAAAGACAGAAGCAAGAAAATAATCAAAAAATATCTCGTTCATTTTTGATAACTTCTTCATTTGAATAAGAGTCATTTCCGAAATGGGCAAATAATGAGACGACAAGCAAAAGAGGAGAAGTGGAAGAGAAGAATCCGAAAGCAGAAGACAGGATTCTGTCCCGTGTGTCATTTTGCATGCTTCTCCTTATATAAACTGCATCTCTTGTAAACCACTGAGGGAGAAAATATGGGAGAGGAGTGAAGAGAAAACACAATTCGAGTCCAACTGGGATTTGGAGGAGAAAGAAAGACTGAGAGAGAGAGAGAGAGAGAGAGGGAGAGAGAGAGAGGGAGAGGGATTGAGAGAGAGAAAAGAAGAGAACGATGAAACACAAGATGCAGCTGGAGAGGAAAAAGAAAATGACAAGAGAAATTGAGCAAATTATGCGTATGAAATGTTTTGTTCTTGAAATCCTTTCAAGAAGTGAGCGAGGAAAGTGATATGAGAAGGAAGAAGTGAGGATGAGAAAGGACAAGAGGGAGTCACTTCTTGACCCTCGCAGAGGAGTGGGCGACTCTTCCTCTTCCTCGACCACCCATCCTCGCTCCTTTCCCTGCCATCGCTCCTTTGTGGTCTTCCAGAACCATCGAAGAGTGGGATCCATCATATTCTGAAGAGAAAGTCACGGAATACAACGCGGAAAGAATCAGGGAATCCACTTTGTTTCCTTTTTTAGTAAAATAAAAAGAATGAAAAGGAAAAGGCGGACCGCTGACCATCGTCTTCTTCAGAGTCGAGAGAATAGTCGTCAATATCATCGAAGCATGAGGAGGAGGGAAGATGAGAAGAGGAAGCAACTGCCAGTTGCCGTTCAACTGCAGCTGAGGAAGCCGTGCGAGGAAACTCGATGGTCATCCCTCAACCAAGATTCTCATTGAGGTGAACCAAGAAAAGAATAAGTGAGAGAAGAATGAGAGAAGAATGGGAACCTGCATTCTGCTTCATGATTTGTGTCTGCACCCCCTCCTTGGACAGCATGGTCTCCAACTTGGTGATGTAGTCGATTGCACAGCGGAGGATCTCCACCTGAAGGTCAGCGAATGGTGACAGCAGCTCCAGAAGAAGATAGTAAAAAGTCTTTTGGAATCTTTTTAGGCCACGAGTTATAGAATTATTAAAAGCATTAAAAAATACCTTAGGCAGCCTCTGATTTGGATTGGGACAAGTCCGCTGTTTGACCACTTCAAAAGCTTCGTTCACTTTCCGCAGCCGCCTCCTCTCTCTCATCGTTGCCGCTTTTCGACGGTCCACTGAAGACTACTCGTCATTACTATCTGTTGTGTGCACTACAGCATGCATTATTCTCAAAATGTCTCTCTCTGTTCCCCCCCTCTCTCTCTCTCTCTCTCTCTCTCTCTCTCTCTCTCTCTCTCTGTTCTTCTCCCCCTCCTTCCCCATCTCTCTCACTAACACTTGCTTCTTCGTGGGAGAAGAGTGGAAGAGGAGGCAGCCGTGTCTGCCTGGTTGTCGGGAGGAAGAGTGGCAGAAGAAGGAGATGGCTCGTCGAGTCTGAGACTCTCCCCGCTAAGGGCACTGAGATGGCTTCCCTCGGTGGCCTCTTCTCTCACTCCAGCAGACCATTCCGGTTCCTTCTCTGTCTTCACTGAGATTGCGGAGTGCTTGATCTGCCCATTCTCCGGGTGGTGAGAGAAAGAGCTGTCGAGATAAGGAGAGACTGCCGGAGGCGCAGCCGTGTAAGCCGGATAGTAGGCGTAGCCACTTCTCAAATATAACTCATTTATTACACGACCCCCATTAAGTGATTGCAATGCCGACCTGTAGATGTCTCCATATGGCAGAGCATAATCAGAAGAGGAGCCGAAGGGAGCGAGAGTTGTGATGTCAGCTTGAATTGGCTGGATGGCCGAGTCCTCGGAGACAGAAGAAGGGGTGAGGATGGTCGAGCTGGGTAGGCCGTAGGACGAATAGAGGGAGGTCGAGTCTGAGCTGAACTGGCAGGGCGGCAGGCCGTCTCCGCTTCTGTTCATCTCCACCTCAAGCAGTTGCTCACCACTCCACGGAAGCAGCTGCTGGGGTTGCTGCCAATCGCCTCCCTCTCCTTCCACTCCCTCCCTCTCTCGCACCTCTCCATCCCTCCCTCTCCTTCCTCTCTCTCTGCCTTTCCTTCCCTCTCCTTCTTTCTCTCTCCTCCTTCCCTCTCGCTCTCTGCCTCTTCTTCCCTCTCTCTCCTTCTTTCTCTCCCATTTCCTTCTCTCTCCGCCTCTCCATCCAGCCTTCTCTGTCTGCACCTCTTCATCTCTCTCTCTCTCTCTCTCTCTCTCTCTGTCTCTCTCTACATCTCCCTCGCTTCCCTTACTCCTTTTCTCCATCTCCCACTCTTTCTACATAGTTCTCTCCTAATTCTTTACCTCTCTGGTCACTTTCTTCTTTCTCTTCATTCTTTTCTCGTTCTCTAGAATGTCGCCACGTTCTCTTCCTTTCTTCTTGCCTACTGTAATGTGTCCCCAACGGTCAACTCAGTTATCTTGTGTTCCTTGGCTCCTCCCCCTTTTTACCTGGTTTAAACCCATTTTCTCAGAATATTTAATCTGATTTCCTGTTCTTACCGAAGGATTCCTATGAATGTTCGTTTTTTTCTTACTTGTTAGGCAAAAAGTTTTTATTGAGTATTGCACCTAAAATTAGTGCACAGAAGCCTACAAAAATAGTGTGAGGAGGTATTGCCTTGCTAAATGACATAGGCTTATCTCTCCTCCCTTCCACGCAAGAAGAGACCGTCTGTTGCGATGTCGGAAGGATAAAGAGGAGGTGAATGAAGAGAAGGAAGAAGCTGCTCGTACTCCACTCCTGTAAATCACCAAGCTACTCATCCACTTCTCACCATCTTCCGCACTCTGCGATCTCCCCTTTTTCCCCTCTCTCTCTCTCTCTCACTCCCATTTTTTTCGTTGTCCCTCACACTTTCCTTTTTCCATTCTATACTTGGCCACCCTAGCCCAACTGCTCTCCCAAATATGCAAAACTCTCTCTCCTCTCTCTCTCTCTCTCTCTCTCTCTCTCTCTCTCTTTCTCTCTGCCGTTGATTCACAACCTCTTTCTTATTCCTTCTCTCTCTCTCTCTCGCTCTTTCTATCTCGCTCTCTTTCTTTCTTTCTCTCCCTCCTCTCTCTTCTACTTCACCTGGATATTTATTGTCTTGCTAGCTGCACACCTTTGTAATAGTGTGGGATGATTTACTTCTTAAGTGACAATAAGGAAATAAAGTAAAAATGCTGAATGGCAAAAGTACTCGTAGGTTGATTTCTAGTACGGCTGAGTAATCACATGCGAAATCATTGATTCTCGCCTAAACAGTTATGATTCGTATCGAAGCAATTCCTTGGAAAGACTCGAAGTGAGAAAGGAAGAGGAGAAGAAGTAAGACCAAGGCAACGTTTTCTAGAAGGAACAGGATCCTCTAGGGAAGGGCGCAGGCGAAGTCTCTTGAGTAGATTGGCAAAGAGGAGGAAGAGTTCAGCCCGTGCCAGGGATTCGCCAAGGCACTGGCGCTTTCCAAGGGAGAAGGGCACGAACTCCACCGGCTTGCGCAGTCTTCCCTCGTCATCAAGGAATCGAGAGGGGTCGAAGGAGGCAGCCGACTCTCCCCAGACGGAAGGGTCATTCAGGAGAACGGAGATCTGTGGGATCACGAGGGTGCCGGAGGGGAAGAAGAACTCCCCTTCCATCACGTCTTCCGCTGTTGTTCGCAGAAGGTTGATGGGAAGGATATTTGCGATTCGCTGGATCTCCTTAAGAAGGATCCAAGGTTAAAAGAAATAGTAAAATATTAAATTAGGTAAAATCTTAAAGTTTGTAGCTCTCCTAGTCTACCGAAGGAATTGGGAAGTACTGCTGGCAACACATACATATCACTTCCAAAAATATGGAAATAGAGTGCAGGAGAGGGAGAAGAGAGAAAGGAAGAGAGAGAAAGGGAGAGAGAGAGAAAGGGAGAGAGAGATAGAGAGAAAGGGAGAGAGAGAGAAAGGGAGAGAGAGAGAGAAAGGGAGAGAGAAAGGCAGAAAGGGTTTGAGTTGTGAATTTGAGTTAGGGTTCCTATCCTCTGCTCTTCTGCCTCTACAACTTATCCCCTTCTTCATTACACTCTCACCTCTGCACACTTCCTTTCCTCAATGCCGAACAGATCGCGTATTCACAGTCGATACGGCTTAGCTTTATCCCAAAGGAGGCTCTTGTTTCTTGTGCTTTAATCTGGTACCTCGCTATCTCCCTCTCTCGCTCTCTCTCTCTCTCTCTCTCTCTCTCTCTCTCTCTCTCTCTCTCTCTCTCTAGAGAGAGAGAGAGAGAGAGAGAGAGAGAGAGAGAGATCTCAGACTTTGTCCTCAGCCTAAACCTTTGCACTACCTTTCGGCCACTGTCAGGAGACAAAATTTGCCCTTGAATAATAAATGATATCCCGAACTATATTTTGTTGAATTAAAAAAAAGTTGAATGATAGACACATATTCGTGTGATTTGTAATAAAGAGTGCGCCTCTCTTATGCCTGACAGCATGCGATTATAAGAGAAAACGAGCAAGAACATGTTAACAAAACGCGGAATTTGAGGAGTTCAACAGAAATAGAAAGGGAAATTTATCGAGGAGAAAGAAGAGTGAACTGGCTGACCCAAATCGTGGCGATTGTATAGGGAAGATTGTTGCGATAGGCGAGGGTGACAGTGAGCACAGGAAGAGAGTCGAGCTCTTCCTGGACCTTCTCTTGGACGTCTTCATGGAGTACCATGAGAAGCAAGGCCCACTTCAGAGTGGTCACCGTCGTTTCCATTCCAGCGAAGAAGAGATCGAGAAGGAGCATTTGCAGTTGCCACTCACTCAGTTAGTTAAACCAGTACAAACCATATCGTCTATGCGATTGACAATTGTTAAGAAAGAAAAAAAGAAGAATGAATTGAATGCAGAGAGAATAAGAAAAGGTTTGGAAGGACCTGAAAGAGCCAGGATCTTCTCGCTGATCCCTACGCCTTTTGATTTCATCAAGATATGCAAAAGTAAAGTCGGTGACAGCTTCCCCACTCTCGCTTCGTTTTTTGTGATCCTGAATGAAGAAGGAAAGAATGGACGATGTGACTGGAAGAAGACAACTTGTATTTGAGTGGCGAGGAATGACCACATGGCTTCTCGATTCACGAGGAGTTGCTTCCATGGACGATTGATGAGTGGGAGATGAGTGGTCCACGGAGCAGCGATGAAGAGGCCCATCAGGGGATGGATCACCAGTTTGGACTGGCATTCCAGCAGGCGGTGCAGTCTCTCCATCTCAGCACTTCCCTGCACTTCTTCACCTGAGGGGGAGGGGAGCGAGAGAGACAACTCACCTGAGGGAAGGTCATTCCGAATAGAATAGAATTGATGACGTTTCCAACTGCAACTGCCAAAGGGGACGACGTACAAATCGCCGTCCCTCCTCTTCCTTCTCTTTCCAGGAAATCAGTCAGTTGAGTTGCCTACAAATTTTTGGCGAATAGCGGTGATATATCTGGAGGAGCTCAAAGCTAGACGAAACAAATATATAGATCGTATTTCCTCAATTAGTACCCACGGGGTACTATTCCTCTGGACACGCTTTACTAGAGTGAGAGATCAGCTGGAGCTACGGGCACTATTTTCCGGTTTCTCACGGTAGAAAATTCTACAGCATATTATTAAAAGAAGAAAACTTTACCACATGCAAAAATTTCGTTGGAATCAATGACTACTGACATAAGCGTTTTCATAATTGATGTGGAGGGAGTAATTGGTTCTACTAAAAGCAGGGGTACTGATTATGCTGTCCGAGAGCGATGTTGCATTAGAAAAGGGGATACTAATAGAGAAAATATGGTATGTGTATCTATGCCCGGAAGGCAGAGCCGACCCAAATTTGTTATGCTTGTTGACATCTCTGGCAGCTATAAAAAAAGGAACTTGATGGAGAATTGACGCTTCCATTTCCGGCCGTCCTACACCGAAATTGCGAAGAAGATGAAGAGAAAATCGTCGTTGTTCTCTCCATCGGTCGCCGTCGATTTGAACCACTCCGAAGTCACCACCCGAAATATCAACACTGTTCAAGGAGCTGTGACTGTTGCAAGTGAAAAGGAAGAGAGAGAGAGGAAGAGAGAGAGGGAGAGAGAGAGAGAGAGAGAGAGAAAGAGAGAGAGAGAAAGAGAGAGAGAGAGAGAGAGAGAGAGAGAGAGAGAGAGAGAGAGAGATAGGGGATAGATTGAGGGGGGCTAGAAAGAAAAAGGGAAAGAGAAAGAGAAGGAGAAAGAGGAAAAAAGAATGAGAGGGACAGAAAAAGGAGAGAGAGAGAGAGAGAGAGAGAGAGAGAGAGAGAGAGAAGAGATGCGAGTGAGGAAGAAAGAGAGAGTGAAAGGACATGAGGCACCCATGAATGTGTGAGTGACATGATTCCGCCATCGATTGCTGAAGTAGTGGGAGCGATGGACGAAGAGTTTCTTCATGAGAGAGAAGCTGCAGACCATGACGAGGGGGATCGGCCCGATCCACACCGTGAATATCTGCAGCTTCTTCCATAATTCATTCTTATTGAAACACAGAATCTGGTGTTTCCTGCAGGAAATACTGATGCCAGTGCATATCAGAATTGTATTGTACTAAAACATAAAGAAGATTTATCGAAACGTTTCTGGCTACTTTAACTTGCAAATATGTCAATGTTATTGCTGATGAGAATAAACCTCTCCATACTGAAGCCGCCACTTTTGTAATCGGCCGTCCAGAGATCCAGTTGCTAGTTGAAGCATATTTCCAATGAGAGGAAAGGCAGGAGGCCCCCTTGGCAAGCGAGAGTGGCGAGGATTGGAAAGGAGAGGAAGCAGAAGAGATAGAAAGAGAGAAGGGAGAAGCCACCAGGTATGCCATGGTAAGATAACTCGAAGTAGACGACAGAGAAGAAGACTTCCAGTTGAAGCGAGCAGGACACGGAGGGTCCAGAGACTCGCCCCACTCAGTTCCCTCCCTTCACATCTCTTCTTCTCTCCCATCTGCAAGCAGCTTCACTTATTAGCAACAAGCAAAGTGCGCGCCCTTGCACACAAGTTATGAGAGGAGCGAATGAAGCAGATGGGAGAGAGTGAGAGAGAAAGAGAGAGAGAGAAAGAGAAAGATAGAGAGAGAAAGAAAGATAGAATGAGAGAAAGAGAGAGAGAAAAAGAGAGAGAGGGAAAGAGAGAGTGAGAGAAAGAGAGAGGAAAGATAGAGAGAGTGAGAGAAGGAGGGAGAAAGAGAAAAAGAGAGAGAGAGAGAGAGAGAGAGAGAGAGAGAGAGAAAGTGAAGCAGAAATAAAGAGAAATAGAAATAAAGTGAAAGAGCAATAAAGTGAAAGAGAAAGAAGAAAAAGAGTAAGAGCAAGAGAAAGAGAATCGAAAGAGAGAGTAAGAGAAATAGAGAGATTGAGAAAGAGAATGAGAGAGAGAGCGAAAGAGTGAGAAGAAGGTTGCATCTAATATAAGATACGGCTGTCCAAGGGGAAAAAATTAAAAGAAAAAAACCAATTGTAGTGCGAGAGTGAAAGGAGAAAGAGAAGCAGGAGAACTGTGGCTCGCGCGATTTCAATTGTGTCACTGGCCCTGAGGGAGACTCCAAGAAGGGAAGGAGAATGAGAACAACACGAGATTACGAGGGTGCTTAACAGAGAAAGGTAGAAATGGGGTGAAGCGGAGAGAGAGAGACAGAGAGAGAGACAGAGAGTGAGAGAGACGGAAGAGAGGATGAAAAGAGACAAAGAAGTCAATTCCCTGTCAACACATTGGAACATGCTAAGCAGTCTCTTCGCCGGTTGCACAGACAAAGTTGTAGAGCACCTTCCCAAGGGCAACTATTTTTTCCTTCTCCTCTCTCTTTACAACAGTCCTTCTCTGCGCTAATCCTCTCTAGTTATCTTTTCTTCTTCTGTCTCAATCCGTTCTCTGCTTAATCCCTCATTTCCTCCCCTAAGTCTTTGTGATCCTCGGTATATCTCGTTGGCTTCGACAATACCTTTAACAAAGCCACTCCACTAACTTGACCGAGTTGTGTGATCGTTGAGGATTTTTGCTCTTTCCCACTTCAAACAATGCTTAACATTATACAGATACATCCAGACCCCATATCTATTCTTAATAGGACGAGTACAATTGCCCACGGTGTTATTGTCTCCTAATTTCATTATAACATATCTCTGACACTCTTCTTATACAAGTCGTGGAGATTTATCTTGCGGAGAAGACATGACTAAACATCTTCATCATAATGAATAATTATATTAAAGAAAAAGACAGAGAACTATGCGCAGAACGAGAGCATGTTCACCTGCATGCCGACATTTAGTGCGACAGACACTGTAGCAAGTGTACATAATTTGGAAACATAGCACAACAGACAGAAAAACAACAGACAACTTGAACGGCTTGACCGTCTCCGTTGTTTTTCATCTTCTTTTTTAGGCAGATTAAAACACGAGTACACGGAGAAAAAGAAGAAAACTTTGAGTGTGGCATGAGATTTGGTAGAGCGTGATGTGCAGCGAGGAAGGCCAGCACAAGACATGGAATTGTCTCCGTTGCGTCTGATCGAGAACTTCCCTGCTCTTCAGCCCAGATGGAATAACAATATCGTCAGTCCTCTTTCAACAACCTTCTCCTCTTCTACTGTGCATTCATTTGCAGGAAATCATACAAATACTTGAGTCAGCACGACTTCGGGCGGATTGGCTTACAACGCAAGTGAAGGAAAGGCCCCCTTCGGGATCTCAGATTCTCTTTGAACGACGAGATGGTGTCTACTTCAAGGGAGATGGTTACGAATGGAGGCGAAGGAAGGAAGGGAGACTAATCAGGGAGGATCACATGAAGCTGAAGGTTACGACTATTTTAGTCCTGTATGTATCTTTCACTGCAGATGTTCTCATTCTACGTCTATCAAAACATTGTTTTCCTCGGTAAAGCCGAACATTTCTAAAGTGATGCTTAAAGGAAGTATCCGACGAAAAAATAACTTCTTCTTTTATATTCCAATATGATCAAGTCTGGCCTAAAAGATCGATTAGAGGTGATCCCGCTTTACGAAAGTCAGTATTTAGCCAGAAATTTGCATTTGTTCTTTGGAATACGGTAGAAAACGTCTCTGTCGATGCACCCGGTGTATGCTCAAATCCAAGCAAGGAGAGCCAACGGGTGGGAAGAAGAGGAAGTCTCTGACCGCCTTGCCCACTTAGCACCCCATTTTCACCAAGGGATGAGAGATACAGACGTTAGAGAAAAGCGAGACAATGAAAGAAGTCGAGAGAGGTTAGAGACAAATACGTTTCATATTTGAAATTTTGTAGCGAGCGCTCAAAAAAGGCTCATCCAGTTGGGAGTTTAGCACAGTTTGAAACGTAATTTAATTAGATACGGTATTCTTTCGTCGGATACTTCCTTTAAGGTGAACAAGATGGAGCTTATCTCTGCAAATTACGCTCATTCTGCCGTAGTTCCTACTTTTCACCGCCGTGTCTACTGGCTGACTTCGGTTTGCAACTACATATCAGTTCGCTGCCTAGAATGATACGTTACTCACTTCTGTATCACTTAGAAGCCAGATATAGTTCTGGTGCACTATCTGAATTGTCCGGAGGAGGACTCGTCGAGTCAGCTTTCGCTACCAGAAAGAATGGCAGATCTTCTCCGTCGGACCAACTTAAGCCTTTCTTTCATGCAACTCGTTGCACAGGCTTGCCCTATCTGTATGTTCTATTTCTCCATCCTCCTGATATGAAACCTCTCAACTCTTTAGTTTCCCATCACCTTTCCGTGGTCCAAGTTCAGTCTCTCTGTCGAGATGTGCATCGTTTGCTTGGCTCAGAGTGCCATGCGGTCAGTGTTGCGCTCAAAGAAGCATCATCTCCTTGTGATAGAAATATGCCCACTTACGATTTCAATTTTTCGGCAGACGAAGTGACAAAATAGCATAAATAGCCCATGCCTGCTCACTCAGAGCGCCCAGCCGCCTTCTTCTCTCAGTCGCCGCAACAGCTGCAGCTCTGCCTCTCGTCGTGGCCTGTCCTCCTTGGCTCTCGCCAGACAACCTTCAGCCTTTTCTGATTCCATCGACGCCAATTTTCTTTCAGCTGTTGACTCGAACTGTGCTCGAGACAAGAGCAATGATGAAGGTAAGAAGAGGGGTGCATTTCGTATAGCCGTATGGCTCATGAACAGGGTCGAGGGAGGAGGACCCCGTTCCCTCAGACTGGTCTGCCCTCTCTCCTCCTGCGTGCTCAACTTCTGAATGGTCAGCTGCCGTTCCCTCCCCATTTCCCGTCACTGGAATCTGTCCGAAGAAGGCGGATGTTAAGGTACAGTAGTGAGTGAACAGTTGGAGGTATAACGTACCTTGTTAGGGCGGGGAGCGTCTGCTTGTGGTGGGTGGTTGGTATCTGCGGGGACACGAGTACAACGTGCTTTTCGGAGAGCGTTCAATGCGAGCTCGTCTTCTACAAGTTGGAGTCCTTGAAGTGGACGCCCCGCCTGGTCAGCTCCAGGTAATCTTCTCCGTCATACTCTTTTCCTTGCAGCGTCCAGCACGGGTCATATAAGTGTCCGTGTCTCTTGTGATGGAGTAGTCGTGTCTTCTCCAGTTGATTTCTTCTATGTGGATGAATCTCCCTTCCCTTCTCTTCTCCAATCTCTCATCGATCGTGTTCATCTCGTTGCTGCTGCCTTTAATGTTCTTCCCAACTTTGTTAGTTAGCGACTACAATAAAAAGTGGGTGTACCGTATACACTTTAGTCCGGAGTCGGGGGTGTAGATGAATGCGGAATACTGAGAGCTCTCCATGGCCTACAGGGAAGGCCGCTCCTCCTCCCTTCAATTCTCGGATCAACAAGCAGAAATGTTCCTTCATTCTGTACTTATAGCATATCTCGTTTACTTTCCGATATCAAATCCAGCATTATTTATAAAAATGCAGGAATTTCCTTCGCGAACTCTCCTGCACCTGGCTGCTTCGTTGGACTTTGTTTCTGTCATTGAATTTCTGCTTTTCTGGAAGCCCGAACTGCCAACGAATCTTCGCGAATTCGACACTCTCGCTCGGGATGCATCAGGAAGGACCCCGCTTGACATTGCAGTCGCTGCCAGTCAGTCGTATTCAATGTCTCTCTCCCTCTCTCTAGTATTTCCTTGTTCATAGAACACAGCCGCTCTGTAGTCGCACTTTCTCGTGGAATGGGAGTGGCGGAGAGGGTGGAGGAATCCGTAGCGAGTGAAGTCGTCGATGCCCCGGGACCTTCTCTCCAGGCAGAGAGCGTGGAACACGCTGCAAGCACCGCATTGTGGGTGCTGACTGATGGCTGCAGAGTGACAGCCGAGGAGGGGGCGGAGGAGTCCGCCGGGCTTCCTCTTGAGATATCCATTGATACTCACGTTGTTGTACCTGATTCTCCTTCCATGGCACACCTCTTCGAGGCAGTGACAAGGTTCTCCATCGTCCTGTCTTGCTTTGTCTCTACTTTGCTCTCTTGCAGTCCCGGTCTCTTAGACGGGGGGACTCGCCAGAAGATGGCTCTTCTTGCTCGGCAGATCATTGATGCCCTTCCACAGAACATTAAAAGCACTCAAGTATGTCGTGTCCGAGAATATTCTGGAAACCTTCCCTCTTGAGATGCTGTCAGACTATGAAGTGTCCATGCAACCTCCGCCACCATCCTACCTTGGAATTCCAACTGACTACTACTCTTACCATCAGCCATACCAGGCCGCCGTCCACCCGATTCAGACACATCAACAGTAAGTTGTGCTGTCTGTCTTCTCTTCCTCTCTTGTTCACTGACCAATGAGTGCAGGATGTGGATGTCTTCATATGGCAGCGCTCAGTGTTCCTCAAGAGGCTACGACACCGGGAGTGGTTCGACTGACTGCCTGAGGAGAGACAGCCGGCCTGAGCCCGTAGCTTCTTCGTTCCTCCCGCCTTCCCTATCTGCCTGTTCTCTGCACTCTCTCGACGTGGAGATGCAGGATAAGGAGCTGGGCGAATTCTTCTCCCTCAACACAGTGGACAGTAGAGAAGACATCGACCCTCTCCAGCAACAACTAGATAATCTCAAACTATCAGGTCAAGCCCGACCACTAGTGGTTATTATCACAAGTACAGTTTTGAGGGGGTATAAAATAATGTTTAGCCTAAATGATTATAGTAGTTATGTGGGTTCAGCCGAGGAGCAGAGAGAAGTATACCAGGCGGCGTTGCTGATGGAGGCCGACGCCCACTCGGGGGGACAAATACAGCCCAAGGCTGCTCTCACCATGCAATCATGCTATCGCAAGTATAAACAGGTCTTCATCCTTTAAGTTAATCCATCCGAAACAACGTCTTCTAGTCTTGTAGTTCTCGTATCTCCGTCGCCTACACAGGGCAGCATCAGTAGTGCAGAAGCACTTTCGACTTCGCAGACTGAACCAGAGGGAAGAGACTCACGAGGAACAAGTTCAGGAGAGACCTTCGTGTGATGGCAAGACGATCTGCATACAGGTAGACGTTTAGAATGAGAGAGAGAGAGGAGTGAGCAGCTTCCCTCGCAGGTACCGAATGGCTCTCTGCTCCAGCATCGGGCTGCGGCGACTATTCAGAATGCTTATCGAGGACACAGAAAAAGACAGGCTGCTGCGCGCCTCATCCAGAAGTTCATTCGGCAGACAAGACAAAAGTAACTGTTAAATTTGTTTTTTTTTATTATTAAATAAGGCCTATTCCACACTAGCCCATTACCATGCGACGTCGACCTGGTGGTAAGTTAACCGGTGTGACTCTGTTCGATTGTTGTTGTAGTCCTCGTAATGAACTAAATATTATACCGTTATTTCGTGAGTAATAGTATATCCCACGTATGTATGACGCGATTTGCGAGAGAATCGCAAGGGATCTAAAGAGCCGGGGAAATTAGAATTTGCTCAAAAGCTCTTTCTAGGTAGTTTTTAACACGACGAAACGATTGGAATAGGTCCGGGAGTCTGAAAACACCATTTTGGCGAGTTATGCGAGATTTAAAATTCGAGAGCTCGGAGAGACATGCCGAGATGTCCGCACATTCACGTTCGCAGCTTCGCGCACAATAAAGCAGTATTTGTTAAATTTTTGCCATAAATTGAGAAGATATTGCTTTAGAAAGCTGTCCAATTAGAATTTTAAAATATTCACTTTTAGAGCCGCTGCGGCCTCTAGACTTTGGAGAGGCGTCGTTATCTTATATGGCATTTTATCACGGGTTTTCTATCTCATTTCGTAGAGCTGAAAATTCTCTTTCGAACGAGCTATCGTATGTCAGATATCGACGAGCTCTTTAATGCTTGCCAGTCCTTAAACTGTTGAAATGCGCGGGGTTCAGCGCCTGCGGAGCGACGCGCACTTTGTATGGGCGATGTCCACGCCGAAAGTGCAACCCAATCGATAATCTGTCGAATGTTAGTCGAGGGAATTCACTTTTAAGGCTATAAATGTAATTTAAATGCAAAAGAAATATTTTCATTAACGGGCAAAACTCTTCGACTCCCTCGGGAATCGAACCTGGGACTTCATGATTGCCAGGCAAACTGTTTGGCAATACTCTATGCGAGTCCTGAGGTGACCAGAAGATGCGTTTATTATGACGTGCCCGAACATAACCCTAAGAAATGCTGCTCAGGCGCTGAACTCAGCAGTTTAAGGACTGGGAAACATTAGAGAGTTCGTCGATATCTGACATCCGAAAGCTCATTCGAAAGAGAATTTTCAGCTCTAAGAAATGAGATCGAAAACCCATGATAAAATGCCATATAAGAAAACGACGCCTCTCCAAAGTCTAGAGGCCACAGCGACTCTAAAATTGAATATTTTAAAATTCTACTTAAACAAATTTCTAAAGCAATATGTGCTCTATTTATGGTAAATTTTTTATAAATATTGCTTTAGTGTGCGCGAAGCAGCGAACGCGAATGTGCGGACATCTCGGCATGTCTCTCCGAGCTCTCGCATTTTAAATCTCGCATAACTCGCCAAAATGGCGTTTTCAGACTCCCGGACCCATTCCAATCGTTTCACCGTGTTAAAAAGTACGTATAAAGAGCTTTTGAGCGAAATCTAATTTTGCCGGGTCCCCAGCCATTTTGAAACTCTCGCAAATCGCGTCATATTCATCTTGAAACAAACGTCAGTTTAGGTGAGAGAGAAAATAAATACATGGTGCTACCCTGCCATACTCTCATTCCTTTACCGTTTCACTAGCCATTCAGTGAATAGGCAATAGATTGAGAGAGCGCGGAAGGATGAAGAAAGTTGGGAAAAAGTATAAGCGGTGATTATCTGATTTGAGACTGCGCAAGAACCACGAGGCAAGCGACGTTGCTTCAACGCCTTCCCATTGCCAGGGACAAGCACTGGAATCGACAATCATCCCTCTCGATGGGTTAGACTCCCTTTTCATCTTGCTGCGTTCAGTTTACTCTCTTCACTGTGTATGCTACAGGAATGATGAGCGGTAGCGATGCTCTGCAAATTCGTCATTCTTGTCGCTGGAAATGACATTTCCTGTTCTTTCTCAGTGTCCTTACACTCCCTTTCAGTAACAATTTTATTGTTAGTGTTCTCCAATCCTCTTTTGGAAGTTACCTATGTTTGTATATATTTGTTACTACTACGATAATTTGATATAAGAGATGTAAAAAGAACATCACAGATAAATTATGATAACTTTGTTTTCAACAGCAATAATAAGTTACAAAAGAATTAATTGAGGTTACAGCCGTGCCCATCGGCTATTAATGATGTGCTGATAGGATAACGTTTTGGTCAGCTGGGCAGCGATAGCGGAGGGATGGTCTTGGTGAATACGAGAGATTGCACAAATCATGGGTGGGATTGGGAATAGGAGAGCACAGAACAAGTGAAAGTGGGAGCATGGGCGCCCTGCCTGTGTGATATGGATCTCGTTTCCGAGGAAGGGTACACCTGAGTCATTGCCAGCTGAATTCCAGTCGATTGCTTCTTTCCCCTTCATCTCTGCAAGAATGCTCCGAAGTTATTCAGCGTGTGTCTCCGCAGCGGATGAATGCTCTATTGCCTTGAGCTACGCAGATTCAGAGCGCACTCTACCACGAGGTCAGCTAGAGAAGACTTCCTCCTTCGGAGACTTCTTCTTCAGGAGACGACCCTTCTCTCAGATGCACTTCGCCTTCTCCTCTTCCACCTCCGGCTGATTCCCTCCCTGCGCCCCTCCCAACTCATCAGCAACTTCTCACTCGTCTTCTTCCTCTATGCGCAGAGGTCTTCTATCGAAAATAAACAGCCGCTACTACTTCTTCTGACCTGAACTCTTTTTGAATCTAAGGAACAATCTATTGTTGCTGTTCTGGCCGATTTCGTCAGAGACGTAGTTGAAAGGAAGCACGACTCTGCAGAATTGCTACGCGAAGCCCGCGTCAGTTAAACTAGTCCTTAGCTACGATACTCTGATATCCGGGAACACCAATTATCCTACATGTGTTTCATTATCTCAGGAACAGGCCGAGTCCTTTGTTTGGAAACTGGATGTGGAATTGAGAGAAGCAGAATCGTGGCTGGCAGAACACATCAACCGTGCCAGAATCTCCGATCCCGCTCTTGTAGTTCTCTTTGACTTCAACAAGTACTTGGTTAGCACCAAGGCCTGAAATTTCATTTGTAATGAGCCGCACGGAAAAGTTGAAGAGCGAAATGCGCGGCGTACTGGTGAAAGTGTCCGGAGAAGTGCTGAACGAAGTTGAGAAGTGTCTTCTTCTGCGAGTTCGTGGGTGCCCTGAGGCAATGCCCCGGCCCTCCGTCCAGCGTTGTCTCAGGCAAATTGCCGTTGGTCTACAGAGAGCTCGCGCTCTCATTTCTAATCGTTCTCATGCTTGAACTTCACTTGAACCTATCGCTGACCATTTACTGCTCGAAATTGCCCAATTTAGGGCGTTATTGTAAAAAAAAATTCGACTTGCTACTTATTGTAAGATTTTAGCGACATCGGCTTCTAACAATAAAGCTCATTTCGCGTTCCTCGCAAAAAAAGTTTTGGGACCGTGGGTATTCGAATATTGCCAACCATTTTAACGAATAATGAATGTTTCAAACGAATGACACAGTGAGGAGTGCCAAGTGCATTAAAAAATATTAATGGAAATCAAAATAATTAATACAGTACACAATACATCTTTATTTCATACAGCTCTGAAATTTGTTCTCGTTAAAGCGATGAAACATCTAGTTGTGTCTTTGGCCTACGCTGTGACCACTTGCAGTGTGTACTGTATATTTTAAATTCTGCTTTAGCGGGAAATTTCCGTGCATTTCTATTCACTGGCGTCGGAACTCTTTCTCTCTTGCTAACTAAAGTATTGAAAGTTTTTTTTAGGTTCGAAGAGAGCAATGGAACCTTCTGGGAAAAACCGCAGGAGCTCAGTACGTTTCCTTTTTTTTCTTTTTCACATTGTGTTCTACATATATCTCACTACTAGATTTTGAAGCAAGGAAATGAGAACGTACCTGTCCAAGACATTCGTTCTCGTCGACGTGTCAGCTTCCACCATGAAAAGATTATTCAGTTAGTTCTTTTTATCCATAGAATCTATTAAGCAAACGCGCCAAAGTAGGTGACTGGGTGCTATCCTAGTTGGGGGGGGGGGCAAAATAATTTTTTTTTTCTAATTCACTCCAAATCGTGCACAGGGGGGTTTTAGGACATGGGGAACACGAATATAATGTTTATTTTGTGTTACTATGTCATTTAACAAAGTTACAGTACTTTTACTTGACATAAGTTTTGGCCGATTTCAGGTAAAATGCTGCTTGAAGGGGTTTTCAGACCTGTTATACTCGAATATTACGTTCTTTTCGACTTATCTCTATTCGTTAGTGCTTAATTGACACTATTTTAGTGTTTGGCAGCTCTGAAAACCCCTTAGTGCACGAGTTTAGATGTAAAGAAGGGGAAAAAATGTGAAGTACTATAACTTTGTTAAATGAAATTTTTTTTACAAATTGAACATTATATTCGTGTTCCCCACGGTCTAGAACCCTATATCCGTGTTCCCCATGGCCTAAAACCCCCCTGGGCACGATTTATAGAACATTGAAAAATGAAAATATTTTGCCCCCCCCCAACTAGGATAGCACCGATGACTGTATTGGATAAAACTGCGGTTTCTGTTTGAGAGAGTTTGACAAGGATCGGCAAGGCATGAGTCGTTCCCCTCAAAAAGAAACTTCATGAAATCGCCAATGCAACTTCTTCCACTGAAGGCTCACTCATGTTCGTATTGTCTCTTCTGTCCCTACTTTATTTTATTATCTTTTTTTATTCTAGGAGGTTGCGTTATGCAACCTTGTCAACATGCTAAGAACTCTTTTGCTAGGGTTCACGGAACATCGATGGCTACCACAAATGTCGACGATGCCTTCGATTGCTTCCAAGGTTAGCACGAATTAAAAGCAACTGAGGAAAACTCCATTCCATAACAGCTTGGGTACGATTCAAGTTTATTTGTACTTGGAGAAAAAAAAGGCAGGTTTAGGTGGAAACAGCGACCAGAGTATCAATTCAACCATTGCATTTTTCCGAAGCCGAACGCAAGTAGATCAAAAAGGAAGTGCGAGGAAAAACGGAAGCGAGAGGGCCGAGATGAACTCAACTTTCGCCTTCTTTCATACTCAGACTGACAGAGATCCTAACGCGTCGTTTTCATTGGACTCCGCTCCCGATCGTACCATTGAATACTTTCACCGCTCGTCAGGTATTGCATGATGAAGTAACCCATTCTTGTCGCCGTATAGATATATAGACAAATACAGCATGTAAACCCCCTTTACAATTACTCCAAATCCATATTATCTACGATTGTGTGAATGGATACCCTTGCAGGAATTTCTCACAAAGAAATGCCCTTTCGTGAGCGAGCTGAGACCTTCCCGATTTCAAGTGATGAAACCGTAAGAAACCCAAGATTTCTGCTCATTATTTGGCGAGGCCTGCGAGACCCTCGAATGAATTATCTTTTTCTACCTTCTATTACAGATCGCCTTCTTTGGTCGCAACGCTTTGCCTCCTTCGACTGACGAGACTTTCATGGACATCTCAGCAGAACAGGTTACCTTCGTCTCGAACTGTTATTAGAGATCTGCAATGAGAGCTTACAGCAGAAATGTGAAGAGAGAGCAAGAAACATTCAGGATGCTGACTCTTCTACTCATAGTCTCTCACTCCCTATGGTACGCCATGCAGCACAACTTATCCAAGCAATGCTTGTGGTAGGAAATTTATTATGAAGCTCCGCAATGTTTATAGATGGGCATGATTTCTGAGCAAATGGATATTTCGGTTGGGCAAGAGCAGATCGTCATTGGGAGTATCGTAGAAAAAGAACAGGCAGAGGAGTCGATGGAAGAGGGAGAGAAAGTGGAGAGCAGTGAGGGGTCGCTATCCAAGCAATGCTTGTGGCAGGAAATTTATTATGAAGCTCCGCAATGTTTATAGATGGGCATGATTTCTGAGCAAATGGATATTTCGGTTGGGCAAGAGCAGATCGTCATTGGGAGTATCGTAGAAAAAGAACAGGCAGAGGAGTCGATGGAAGAGGGAGAGAAAGTGGAGAGCAGTGAGGGGTCGCTATCTACGAGAAACGAACCTTCGCTGGTCAGTCAAATCCCCCTCTGGTTGCTGCTAGCTGTCCGCTTACTTTTCTATAGGAAATTGTTGTCGATTCGCCGCTGCCAGCTCAAGATAAGTTTCGGGAGTAAAAAAGAGAGAAAGAAGACGAACGAGAATGAAGAGATTGTTGAAAAGGGAGAGTCCCCGACGGAGTTGCCTCCCACTCCCATGGATCAAGAAAGAGAGTCCCCGGCGGAGTTGACTCTCCCTCCCATGGAAGAAGAGGCGGAGTCCCCGACAGAATTACCTCCCCCTCCCATGGAAGAAGAGGCGGAGTCCCCGACAGAATTACCTCCCCCTCCCATGGAAGAAGAGGCGGAGTCCCCGACAAAATTACCTCCCCCTCCCATGGAAGAAGAGGCGGAGTCCCCGACAGAATTACCTCCCCCTCCCGTGGAAGAAGAGGCGGAGTCCCCGACAGAATTACCTCCCCCTCCCATGGAAGAAGAGGCGGAGTCCCCGACAGAATTACCTCCCCCTCCCATGGAAGAAGAGGGAGAGTCCCCCTCCCCTCTACGCCCCACTCGTCGTTCATCCCTTCTCCTCAGACGTCGCTCTTCTTCTTCTCTCGATGAGTCAACAATCTTCGGCCGTACCCGCCTTTCCCACCTTCTCCCTCGAGGAGGTTCAACTGTCAGTTTCCAATTTGTGTACCTCTAATTTGCGTCACATAATATTTATGAAGTTATTTCTAGCTGGCTCTTAATCATTGAAGCTGAAGAAGATAAAAGAATAGAATAATGCCTTCTGTGTCGAGATTCCATTCGGTGGAAGTGAATGGGAAGGAGAAGCGGCTGAAATTGCCAAGGAAGCACACGATCGTTTGGTCTTCTTCCTCCGAACCAACACTGCCAGGTCTACTCATTTTTTATACCCGAGTTATTACCGCAATGTCACATCAATTCCGAGTTGTGGAACAAAAAGTCACTGTAGAAGAAACTAATTCGTGGTGAGAAGAGCAACCAACGGCTTTTTATTCAGGATGTTTCTGCATTCTTTACTGTTCCTTACTTTTTCCTATTTCCTTACTGTTCCGAGTTAAATAATTACAGCTGTGCTGCTGAAACGGAGCGAAGTATGCATGAACTGGAGAATGAAGGCAGACGGGACTTGGCTTCTGCCATTGTCACTCTCAGCACTCGTAAGGTATGCTCTGCTAGGACTGAGAGAAGTACTCAAGATGGAAGTGATTGAGATGGACACGGAGGAGGAAAAAAGAGTGCACTTGGCAAGAGTCGAGGCCATCGCTTCATGGTGGAAGGAGAGAAGAGAAGCTGCAGAGGCAGCCACTCGCCTTCTTCAGTCCACCTTAGTGAGACTGCAGTCGGAGAAGGAGCAGGCAGAGAAGGATCTCGCCCTCTCCCATCAACTCGCCCAGCTTCGAGAAGGTTCCTCCCTTTTTATCTTTTACCCTTCTAATTCTCTCTATTTCAGAAGTTGTGACCATGGAAGCGGCACGCACAAAGCTGCCCGCTGGAGATGCGAAGCAGATTGGAGAGTCGCTGAAGGAGGCGAAGGAGCTGGAAGAAGAAAGTAGACGCTTGGCCGCTCTCCTTCGAAAGGCCAATCACAGAAGGATCCTTGTCACTGCTGACTTCATTGTCGAGAAGACCAAAGAGGCTAGTGAAGAGAGAGCTGCTGTCTTCATGTCTCATCTTGGCTTTTAGAGAAGGTGTTATTGTAATTAGGAATGGAAGAAGCGTCTGCTAAATGGATGAATTGCAGTTGAAAGACGCAGCCATTTCCCGGAAATAGGATGGTCCTCCGCACTAAGTTAAGCTAGGCACCGTACACTTCGTCATCTTGCGCCTGCTCGTTGGATCTCCCCTTTTCTCTCTCTCTTTCTCTCTCTCTCTCTATCTCTCTCTGTCTTCTCTCTCCCTCTCTTTCTTTGCTTTCTTTCTCTCTGTATCCTTTTTCTCCTCAGATAACGCGAACTTCATATTTGATTTATGTTACATGCTTGTTATTGCCAAGAAACAGTTCTTTAGAAGTGAAAGTCCTCAGCTCATACAATCCCTCTTTTTGTTTATCCTTTTACGACATGTAAATGTGCTCTTCAATAAAAGAATAATCGAGCGTTGCTTATCGTACAAGTACTTTGTCCTTGGCTGTTGTAACAGTTCAACAATATTGGCTCTCGTTGTTGATAAAATGCCATTGACTGGGTTCATCAACTTTCTCGGTCTGCTTAGTGCAATTTGCCGTGCCGTAACCACTACCAATGCAGAGAGTTTATCCTTAGGTGACTTGAGCGGAATGGAGTGAAACTGGCAGAGTTTGCATGCCGATTTCATGGCGAAGGTTCATTTCGAACTGCTCCATGCAAATGTACTCGTTCTGACTCGTTTCCTTTCCAGGTTATTTTATGCAGAAGTCTGACCATTCCGATGATTGGCATTAGGAAACGTCACTGGGCGCCCTATTTCATAAAAGAGGAGTGATTTCAAGGGCGTGGGCGATTCAGTGAATGGGAGTGAAGAGTTAAATGAAGAAGCAAACCATCGAAGCAATATCAGAGATGAATCGATGTCACCATTGTTTACTTGTTTATTTTATTTGATATGCCTAAAGTAGCTTCGAGTGCATTTCGGGTGCAACACTACAGCAACCAAATTCAAAATTACGATTCATTCAGTATGGCTACCATGAGTGCAAATTTTTTGCTATTCAGATTTTAGTTTTTTTTTATATATCATTTTCCACTGAAGATTTTTCGATGGCGGATGACCCGGAAATGACACCGTCAGAGGAATGCGCTCAGAGCTCAGAAGGAGACACGGTAAAGGTGTTTCGAGCATGTTTCTTATTTTAATAGAATGCTTTTTCGACAGAAATATGCAAAGTAACTTTTTAAATATGGCCTTTTGAGATCGCCTTCTTTGGCCGGGTGGCCTCGTCTGACATTTCTCCAATGGACATCTCTGTTGCAGATCAGGTTCTCTTTAATTTTGTTGGAAATTGGATAATATTAACGGAAGACCTTGAAGACAACGCAGCAGAGTTCGGAAGCGCCGAGCTGTGAGCCTGTCCTGCCTAAGCAACCCTGTCCAAAACCCACCCATTCCGAGCTTTTGTCTTCCATCGATGCGAGGCTCCAGCTTAAGAAGGAAGAAGCAGGGAACCTCGTCAAGCAACTCGAGCAGCTTCCAGCAGGTGTCCATATCTTAGTATTTATTCGACAGAATGCAGAAAGTTACCCATTGCAGATACGAAGCAGATTGGAGAGTTGCTGAAGGAGGCGAAGGAGATGGAAGAGGAAAGTAGACGCTTGACCGATATTCTCCATCTGGCCAACCACAGACGAATCCTTGTCACTGCCGACTTCATTGTCAAGAAGACTGCAGAGGCTAGTTAACCGATAACAGTTGGTTTATAGACAAGGAGTGCATTTCAAGATGAAAGAGAAGGCAGAGTTGGACGAGGAACTCGCTTCCGCTCGCCAGAAGAGGAAACAGCAAGTCCTTTCTAGTCTCCGCTCTATGCACAAGAATGAACCGCTCTCTCACAATTTCTAGCCTCATCCCGATCTCCCTTTCTCTTTTCCCCTTATGTCTATATTTCTTTGCGGCTTTGATACTCTTCGCTTTCTGTAGCATTCATTAACTATTAGTTCCCCTTATTATGACATTCGTTCCATTGTTAGATTTATTTTCAGATTAAAAATGTATGAGTAAACTAATTGTTTACGTGGTCAACAAATGTTGCCTGGCTGTTGTGACAGTGTGAAAGATATCTACGTATTGCAAAGAGAAGATAGTTCAGCCGAGTTGGTGCGAACGGTTTTCGTAGCAAAAAAGGTGGCTTGGCCAGCTGGTGCCGGCCTTGCGACTCTTGCGGTTATGACCTTTGTTCTGCCGTACTTACAGACCGCTTACTCCCTTATCTTCGCTCTATTTCTTCTCCTTCACAGGGGTGGAGCTTGTCAGCTGTCTCTTTTTCTCTCCCTTTTCTTTCTCTTATTTCTTTCTGCTGCCCCTCTTTGAATTTCTCTCCTGGCCCTCTCTCCCTCTCCCCTCTCTTCCTTTCTCATCTTTCTCTTTCCTCTCTCTCTCTCTCTGTGCCCACTATCTTCTCTGTCTCTTCCTTTTACTCTATCAAAAGCATTGTCTTCTTTCCAAAGCGGCGCCATCTAACACATTCGAGGCTTTCATCCATATATCACCTTCCTGTATATCTCTGCCAAATTCTACTCTCTCTTCTCGCTTTATTCATCACCATATACATTTTGGCGTTAATTATTGAGAGATCCTCTAATTTTTCACGTCTACAGCTCACTTCGATGTGCGTAAATATCAGTATAAGTAAGATTTCCCTGTCCTCGTTGTTTAACTTTTTTTGCAGCTCATCTAAAAATGTCGATGCGCGAGGATCAAAAACTTCTCATGAGGAGTGTTGTAAATGAACATGGAGAGAGGATGAACTTCACTGCTATTCTTGCTCATCTCACTAGCTCGCGGGTTCTGAATCAGGAGATTTGCTCTGAACTGGAGGTAGGTCGAGGAAGGTGAGCAGAGAGAAGACCGCGGGAGTTGGAAGTATAGATGAAGGTTATCATCCTATGATATGAGTGGTTATTTAGAAGTTGACTGACAGCGAGCAAGGCTGGCTCGAGTTGTTCCGTCGCCTGCAGCGCCGTGGAAGTCGCGCATTCGACGAACTGTTCCTGGCTGTCTTCCAAACGGGCCCCGTCCAAGCCGCTGTTCTTCTTCGTCCTCTCGTCTCCGATTCCACTCTCTCTTCTTTGTCCGTCTTCACTCTCCCTTTGTCACTGCAAAGCATGCTCTTTTCTTCAGCTTCCTAATGCAGCTTGTATTATGGCAGTAGTAGAGTTATGAAGATGTTATCACTTGACATCTTGGGTGCAAAATCCACGAGTAATTGGAATGTCAACCGTTTGCTCTTCTCCGAGCTGACAAAGGTTCTCGGTCTTGTACACTTTCCCAAGGTCTTGAACAAGAGGGAGGCTGTCATTGGGCTGTCAGCAATTGGACGTGTGGAGAGAACAAAGGAAGGAAGGGGGGGGGGGGTTAGTACAGTGGACTGGGAAATACCCTGGTGTGCTGAGAATTAATTGGTGCCAGAGGGCTCCTCCTAGACACTCAATTAGCATAGAATATGCCAAAAGTGCTGGGAATTGTTTACTTTAATTTTAGAGAGAATGATGGTTGGAGTGTAGGAGGAGTGGACGGACTCGGAGGACTCGGATCCATTGGCTCACTCATGCTCAACAAAGGACACATAAGACGTCAGTGGAAAGAGAAAGAGAGAAATAGAATGGATACCAAGCGAGTACAGAGAATGAGGTGGACGAGTCAGATGGAAAGAAGGGAGTAGGGAGACAAGTGGATCAGCGAATAGATTACAATGAAGTTTGATGCTTTATTATGCTTTATTTTGAATGAATGCTTTAAAAAAAAAGATAACGGTCTTCTCGCAGTTGATTATTTTCTGTCTTTGGCATCAAAGCATAAGTCTAATTGTGACTTCAACAGAGCTGCCACAACTTCCCCTCTCAAACGGCGATTCTGCTGCTGGGTGCAAAACTCTTCTTCCTACCGATGTTTCCGTTATATTTTTATACATTTATATTGTGGATGTAATTTAATTTGGTGATACTAATATATAAGTTATTTTATTTATTACACTTTTCTCTTCCCTCTTAAAATCTCAAATCTCTCTTTCTCTTTCTCTCTCTCTCACTTTCTCTCTCTCTCTCTCTCTCTCTCTTTCTCCCTCTCTCTCTCTCTCTCTCTCTCTTTTTCTCTTTCTCTCTCTCTCTTTCTCTCTCCTCTTGTTATTCTCTGTCCTGTCGTTATCACGTCTCTCACTCTTCCTACTCTCTCTCACTTTTTCTCCCCTCTCTCTTCCCGATCTCCTTTCTCTCTACTATCTCTCCTCCCTTCTTTCTCCCTCCTCTCTCTCTCATTCTCTCTCTCTCTACTCTCTCTCCTCCCTTCTTTCTCCCTCCTCTCTCTCTCATTCTCTCTCTCTCTCTACTATCTCTCCTCCCTTCTTTCTCCCTCCTCTCTCTCTCATTCTCTCTCTCTCTCTCTCTCTCTCTCTCTCTCTCTCTCTCTCTCAGATTTATACGATGAAAGACCCGCGCGGTCATGCACTAATCATCAACAATCGTTACTTCTCTTCAATGCCGGAGAGGGTGGGAACGGATGTCGATCGGGACGCCCTCGTTGATCTCTTCGGGAGCCTCCACTACACTCTTGAAGTCAAAGAAAACCTGTCTGCCAAGGTTCATTTTATGCTTTCTTTTCATTCTAATGAGTCTCTGAGAGTTTGAGATGAAGAGAGACTTTCTTCAGGACATGACTTCTTTGATAGCCCAGTTCTGCAGTAGCGCGAAGCACTTCCAGTGCTCTTCGGCAGTGGTGGTTCTCCTCTCTCACGGGGAACACGATTGTGTGTTCGGAGTGGATGACCAACCCATCTCCACTCATCTCATTCTTTCTTTCTTCAATTCACGCAACGCTCCTTTCCTTGCGAAGAAGCCCAAACTGGTCTTTCTCCAAGCTTGTCGGGGAGGTTAGTCGGATTCTGTTTGCAGATACTCTGTTATTTCAAGTATTCCTTGTGCTAGGACGGAAAGACGAGGGCTTCGACGCGGCGGACTCGGGCGGGTTCAGTCTGCTGGGATGCATGAGGGTGCAGACCCGCACGCGGACTCCCGCCGAGGCTGACATCCTCGTGGCTTATTCCACTCCGCCCTTCCACGTCTCGTGGAGGAACAGCAACAAGGGCAGCTGGTTCATTCAGGCACTCTGTGAGGTTACTCCATTTATGCTTCCTTCGCTTCATATCTTCTTCATTCCACTAACTGTCCTCATCTGTCGTCTCCCTGTTTTTCACTCATTTGCCCTCATCTCTTTTCCTTGAGGTGCTGCGCGAAAAAGCAAAGGACACGGATATTCAGTCGATGTTAACCGAGGTGAATAATCGTGTAGCTTCCAATTATGAGACCAGAGAAGGGTTCAAACAGATACCCGAACAGCACTCGAGACTCACTAAAAGGTTCTTCTTCTTCCCTCCTCAGCCCGGTCCCGTTTAGCGTCGAATCTTTCAGCTTACCACTCCCTCTTTCAGCTTTCACACCAGCTTTCTATTTTACCATATCGTAACTTTTTCGCTTACCTCTTTTCGCTGTACATAACCTCCACAGACCACTTGCGAGATCTCTTTAAGTATGCATTGATTAACAATTTAACTTTACGAGTTTATCAGGTTGTGCAGTGTGTGATTCATGATCTGTAAATATAGTAATAAGTTAAGAACGGAAGTAACTGGTTTACGTATCTGAAAGAGAGAGCCCCTTGGGTGTCCAGACATAGAGAGTGGAACCCGCAGCGGAGAGGAGTTGCTGTTCCTTGGGGTGAGCGGTGACTGAGTGGACGAGAGCAGTGTCGTGAGGAAGGCGAGCGGCAACTGCCCCGTCGATGACTCTCAAGAGGAAAGAAGCACTCACTACAATTACTCTTTAGCCGCGTACCCGTAGATGTAAGCGAAGCCGTCTTCTGAACCAGAAGCCACAAAATCCATAGAAGGAAGAACTGCTGATTCAACGCGAAATTCGACATTTTTGTGACCCTTGTAGCTGAAACATGAGGTTCATTCTAAAGGTAAGTTTCATCCCGCAGCTGTTTACCTCGCAAGAAGCTTCCCGTTCGACTTGTCCATCAGCCTCAGAGGGTTGTTGATTGTGGATGCGAGGATACAGTTACCGTCTGAGGTGAAGTGAACGCTGTTTACTGCATCACCCATGAAATCCTCAGTCATCTGTATGAGTGATTGATTCTTTGTTGTTTCTGCTCGAATAGAAGACAAGCCTGGCCATCGCGGATGTTGTATATCCGGTAGTGAGAGTCTGCAGAAGAAGCTACAATCTCGTGTCCATTGATGTCAAGCGAGAGAACACTGTCAGTTGCCTCATTCAGAATCTGACGAAGAGAAGGAGAAGATGAGACGATTAGGTTGAAGAACGGCTAACTTGTATCGGCTTTTCAGAACGAGACCGAGTGTCGAATGCTTGAATTGTACAATCCATGGAACCAGAGAATGCAATGTTGCTCTCTTCGTTGAATGCAACGGTATTCACACGCACTACAACTCTATTCTCCAATATACAGAAAATAATAATAGACAGCAGATCTTCCTCACCAGTGTGAGCCCTCCATCTGCGAAGCATCTTCCCCGTTTCCACATCCAGAATATTTAGACAACGATCCAATCCACCAGCCACCAGTTGAGAGTTGTCGCTGGACGCAGCCACATCCAACACCTACAGCACTCCTTGCACTACTTGAGAATGGAAAACTAGCTGAATCTCAGACCTCATTCCCTGTGCCGGTGTATGTCTTGATGTGGATGGATCTGAGTGGATTCCACAACTTGATGGTCTTGTCGCTGCCACAAGTCATGCAGTAGTTGCCATCCACTGAAGAGAGAATGAGTAGAGATGTCTCGGAAGAGCAACGCACCATTGTATCTCACGGCTCGCACCGCCCCTTGCTGGCAGTCAATCGTCGTGGCCAGCACTTCCGGCCGAGACATTCTCAAGCCCCTTCCATTCGCCTTTCAATATAATATAGCGTGTTCTCATCTCCAGACAAACTCGGATATCTTGCCGCTAAATACTGTGAAAAGAATCCCAGACTTCATAATCTTTATAACAATCTGAATTAACATTTATAGCAATAAGGGCATATTCATACTTGACATCAGTGAAGTAAATGCTAAGATGGAAGTTCCTTCTGTTCACTTAAAGCTCTTGATTCGTGAATTAGACATGCGAATTGAACTCCCTGAAATATGAATAGAAGGTCATTGTGAAGAGAAGAGAGGAAGGTAAACCTGATGATATGCGGCTTGCACGAAGTGCTTATTGGCAGTTGCTGTCACGGCACAGACAAAATCACCAGTTCCGAATACAATCTCAATGTTCAGGAATCAGAAGAAGCTATTGAGATATATTGAAAAGGGATCTGAATAAACATTAAAGAAAATAAATAACAATGTTGTCAAACCTTGGCTCTCTTGCTGACTTTATCGTTCTCGATTAGATCCAGAGCACGTTGGGAAGGCTCATCCGGGATTACTCTGAGGTGAGGAAGCAGGGAAGACAGACGCTGCTTCTCCTGGTTAAGGATGTAAGAGATCAGAGAAAGAAAAAGAGAAAGGGAAACAAAAAAAGAGAGAGAGAGAGAGAGAGAATACTTCTTGTCCCGCCACAGTAGCGACAATCTTGTGTACAGCATCGTGGGCAGTCTGGCAGATGATCCACCTCCTTCCACTGATCTCCTCCAGCAACAATTCCTGGCCCGTTTCCGCTCCTCCTCCCCGGCCTGTTCCGACAGCAAAGTGCTCCCAAATCTCAAATAGATGCAGCCATCTGGGAAAAGAATCCTTCACAAGTTTACCGATGACACGTTCCTCCGGGATGCGTCAAATTGGAAATCAAGACGAAGACAGTGGAGACGTCGAGATTAATAGAGGGAAGAGAGGACGGAGAGGGAGAAGAAGGAGACAGATAGATATCCCCGCTCCCACTCTTTCTTCGCCCTTTTTCTTCCACTCCCTCCATCAGATCCTCCAGGATGTCTTCTGGCACTTTGCATAACGCTTCTAATGGTATCTGAACAAGTAGCCTTGGAATATGGAAATCATTGAGAAAGAGAGGGAAAGAGAGAAAGAAGAGAGAGCGAGAGAAAGATATGCTGGATAAAGATGAGAAGTGAGGAAGAAAGTGACTTCTTGTCCGACGACCTCCGCTCCGAGAGAGCGAAGTTTGGCTGCGAGTTTGTCAGCGATTCCATTGACGAAGTGGAGAAGGACGCGGGGAGGGCGGAAGTGGTGAGGGAAGAGAGTCGCGTGCTGCAGGCACCACAATCCCCTTCTTATTTAATTATCTTTATATACGTTAAAAAAAATTCTCGTTACCCACTCTTTACTTCTAATGACTTATTATATAATAAGGAAACAGACAAAGTATGACAAGAAGTAGAAGAAGAAGAAGAAGAAGAAGAGAGAAAGAGGAGACTATCACTGACATCGAGGTAAGTCTCAGCAGCGTGAACTGCAGTTCTCTTGGAGCCGGAGAGCCACTCCGTCGCCAGTCTTCGCGCACTTCTCCCATACACTTTAACCCAGCACGCGCCCCCATCGGCAACGATGTCCACCACGTGCTTGAATGTTCTGGAGAGGATACGGAAGAGAGAAGAATGACACATTCCCCCAATCAGTACATGTTCGTGGAGGGCTGAGTCAGGGCGAAGGTCGCGAGGAGATGAGTCACTTCCGAGTAGCTCTCACTCACCGACACTATCAACGACAGCAGAGAGATATTCGTCGTCTCCAGCTGCACTCCTGTCACTCTCTTCTCCACTCGGGTGAGGAACTGGAGAGACAGAGAGAGAGAGAGAGGGAGAGAGAGAGAGAGAGAGAGAGAGAGAGAGAGAGAGAGAGGGGTGGGGAGAGAGAGGGGGGTGGGGATAGAGAGGGGAGAGAGAAAGAGAGAAAGGGGAGAGGAAAGTGGCGATAGAGAGAGAAGTGAGGAGAGAGGGGTGAGAGAGAGAGACAGAGGAGAGAGAAGGGGGAGAGAGGGGAGAAAGAAAGGGGAGATAGAGAGAGAAGGGAGGAGAGAGGGGTGAGAGAGAGAGGGGGGAGAGAAAGAGAGAGAGAGAGAGAGAGAGAGAGAGAGAGAGATAGAAGTGAGGGGCGAGAGAGAGAGAGAGAGAGAGAGAGAGAGAGAGAGAGAGATAGAAGTGAGGGGAGAGAGAGAGAGAGAGAGAGAGGAGAGAGAGAGAGAGAGGAGAGAGAGGGAAAGAGAAAGCCGAGAAAGAGGGAGGGAGAGGAGAGGGTGAAAAAAGATGAGAACGAGCTCAAGGTAAGAACTGCTCACCTTTAATTCCTGCTTCAGCTTAGCGACCAGCGGAGCGATCGAAGGAACAGAAATATGCTGTAGTTTCCTCTCGAGTTCCTTGCCGGTGCTGACCCTCTCCTCCCACATTCTCCGCAGTTCCTCTTCGTCTTCCTCTGCTTCCTTTCGTTTCCCCATTCCCTTCTAGGGACAGACAAGCACTTTCTCCTTTACTTGAAAGAGAGAAAAGGACGATAGCTTCGCTCTGCATCCAACAGAACATAGTAATAGCAAACATTATCACTCAGCCATTTTATGAATTCACAGTATATAAAATTAAAAAGTGAGAAGGAGATCAAGAAGAACAAGAGAGGGGGAACGGAATGTCATACACAAGGAATATACAAGGATATATGCCGTAAGAGAAGAAGGCAAGGAATACATATTGAAGTACGGAATAATTGGAAGAAAGAGATCAAGGATCTACTGGTCGACGAAGAAAGCAACGGCGACACGCGCGAAGAGAGACGGGGATGTCGAGGTTGTAGGAGACCTCCTGGGCAAAGCGAGAGCCAGGCAAGACTCGGATGTAGTGGAGGAGGAGAGAGCGAGGGAAGAGATCCAGGCAGAAGACACACTCGGAGAGGAGGGGAAGGACGTACAGGGAAGGCCAGTACGGGGGCAGCTCGAGAGGCAACTCAGTCCATGAACTCACACTCTTCGCAGCCAGAGCAGACAGACATGCAGGGTTCGCAGGGAAGAGATGCGGCTCGTTCCGCACTCTCGTCAGTGGATTACCAGCTACTCGCAACTGTAAGAATGCAGAGAGAGAGAGAGAGAGAGAGAGAGAGAGAGAGAGAGAGAGAGAAAGAGACAGGGAGAGAGAGAGAGAAAGAGAGACAGAGACAGAGAGAGAGAGAGAGAGAGAGAGAGAGAGAGAGAGAGAGAGAGAAAGACAGAGAGAGAGAGAGGGAGAGAGAGAGAGAGAAAGAGAGAGAGAGAGAAAGACAGAGAGAGAGAGAGAGAGAAAGAGAGAGAGAGAGAAAGAGAGAGAAAGACAGAGAGAGAGAGAGAGAGAGAGAGAGAGAGAGAGAGAGAAAGACAGAGAGAGAGAGAGGCGTCAATAGTGTACGCATTTCAATAAACGAAATCGGACATACAGTGCGTCGAATTGCAGACGGGAGGTACGGTAGGAAATCCAGCTTGTTGTGTTCAACTACAATACTCAGCCTCGGCATTTTCCTCAACTAAAATTTCAAATTAGAAACATTAATTGAATTTCTTTTCAACAAGGACACATGAAGAATAGGGATAGGAAATAATGTGGTGAGAAGGAAGCAACCGAATCTGGAAGAGAAGTCAGGAGATTGTGTGAAGCATCGAGCATCTGGAGAAGAGACAGACGGGGGAATAGAGAAGAGGGAAGCACGCTAAACTCATTCCTCGCCAGAGAGAGAGAAAGGAGAGAAGGAGGGAGGGCCATTGCCATCTCCTCCTGCAAGAAGAAGAGAAGAAGAGACTACTTAAAAGGAAAGAAGGATTACCGAAATGGACCGCAGCGAATTGGAAGCGAGATTGAGAAGTTGCAGATTGCTTAGCCGGCTGAGCAACTTGAGCTTCGGCAAATCACTCGCCTTCCCAAGCAAATTCTCACTCAAGTCGAGGGAAGTGAGGGAGGAACACGCAAACCACCGAGAATCAACGCGTTGCAATCCTAGAAGAGGGCATCTGGGTACTCAGGGAGGACTACGAAGAAAGCGAAGAGGGGAGGAACCAATCGAGTTCATTGACAGAGAGAGTAGAGAAGAGGGGAATCCCGTGGTCGTCGGGTACTCGTTCCTTTTTCCGATCCGCATACTCTGCGGTCTGCTAACAAAGTCAGCCAGCTTCACCGTGTTCACTTCCTCCATCTTCTTTCCTTTCGCAATCGCTTCAAGACTCGACAATAAATTGCGCAATCCTTCAGGATTCGCCTCCAAAAAGGATGACGTCACGATAAACTCACGAGATGAACAGACAAAGGGAGAGGAGAGATAATGGGAAGAGGTGAGGTTGTTAACCTTCGAAATAAGAATAGTCCTTGGTGGAGCCCTGAGATGAATGGTGAGTCTGCCTTGGTGAATGAATCGATCAACCACAGACTCCACGACATCCTGGCGGTCCAGAGCATAACACTGCTGCTTCTAAATAACAAGAACTCAATCATTTCAGTCTTATGCAAGAAAAAAAATCGCCAACCTTGTTCGCGGTGTTGATCTGTAGATGGGGAACCTTCTCCCGTCCTCCCTTGAGTGTTCCCAGAGAGAGAAAAGCCTTGACCGGACGGGCAGTGGAAGGAACTGCTCGGCCTCCTCCGGGAACGTCCAGCACATCACAACTCACTCTCATTGTGTGTTAGCCGTCGATCTGAGAAGAAAACAGTGCTGCTCCCACTGAGAATTCTTCCTTCGCAAGTATTGGAAACGAAAGACTGCAATCGCAAGTGCAACACAATCAAAAACCGGATTCCACGACTAAATTTACATTTATTCCAAATGGGACATCCACATCGACGTTTACTCAGTTCCACGACGATTCTATCGAATTTCGCAATAATTATATCTAATCGAAAAAAGAATTGTTGTATATTTGTCAACTCTAATACATATGGCACTCTATAGTCTATTAGATTTCTCTCTTCAAAAGATTCAGTTGAATTATGTTACAAATGGGGAAGTTGAAAGTTTCTACATTCGTTATCTTCAATAGTGATTAGGAAAAACAGAGACTAGAAAGCACAGAGACCTGACATGAAGTTTAACAGGGAATTACATTACCACCCGTGTCGGGTAATGACAATTGTAACGATCTAAGAAGCCTTGATATGCTGTGGGGGACACCAGCCAAGACTGAGAGCGGACTGAATGACGAATCTCTCGGATGCGAGTGAGGCCAGAAACCAGATAGGGATGTAGTTAGGAGTGATCAAACCCATGAAGTGGTTCTTGAAGTACGTCGAGTAATCCCAAGGGCAAGCATCCATCTGAAAGGGAACCATGCATTGCCATTACAATGGGAACATCAGTTCATACCTGCTTCAGCAACCAGCCTAAGGCGAATTCCAAGGAGTAGATCACAAGGACATAAACTGCTCCACGCACAATCCATCCAACGTTACGTTCCTATTAGCCAAGATATTCAATGCCTATACATAGAGTGTTTAAGTCTCTCGATGTACAAGGGAATCGGGTGAAAGCATCGAAAGAGAAGACAAACGCGGAGCAGCAGAGAAAGCTGCTCAATCAGCATGATGGCACATCCATAGACGAAGAAGACGTGGATGCTGGACACGCCGATCAGCTTCTTGTTCCCATTCTCGATGGCATCCCAAGCAGCAGTGAAGATAACCTCAAGAACAACCCAGAAGAACCGGTGCATCCCATAAAAGAAGACTAACTTCAGCAGCGATCCCACAGTTCCCATAAATTGCGAATCTCTGCAGCCACAGGAGGGCATTAGGAGACTCTTCTCTCATCCAGGATCTTCAAAGTTTGCTCTTCATCGTAACAGAACTCACAGAGCAGTAGAATGGGCCGAATAAACGATGAAAATAAAAAAATTAAAGATATCAGTCATCCGTTTATTGGCAAATAAAATGATGAACACAGACGGCAGACCCAAGGTAGCGATTAGCACATAGAACAACAGAACAACACGAGTCATTGGGGAGACGGGACTGGAAAATGGGAGGACAGTCAAGGACCATAGAGGATATATCAGCAGAAGTGGAAGTTCGAAAGAAACCAAAAGACCCGACCACCAAAGTGTCACTTCATTTAATCGACAGTAAGGAAGGCTTGCTTGCTCTGCAATGGTGGGACTCACTCAAATCACAACTGCCCGCCTCTTTTGGCCAGATTCAAAGAAACAATCAAAGGTGCATCAACATTGACATTCTTCATTCTAAAAACCATCCTTAATGTACATCCTACGACGGAATCTTTTTAATTCTTAATTGGTGAGGAGAGCAAGCTCAGATAGAAAACAAGGGAGGGGGCGTGGGAGAGAAGAGGGTTGAGAATAAGGGGAACTACGGATGAATTCCTGTTCACAACTCCACTATCTATATCTACGGCGTAAATAAATAAACCCAATGTTCAATAAATAAATCTAAATACAGCGTATCTGTGTTTCATCTCAACTATATATTATCTATAATCAAATTTTCTTGACATGGCATCTAAATGACAATACAAGGAAAGCATGCAGGAGTGATTATGAGCAAGGGCGAATTCAAACTATTATGGTATCACCGATGCATTGAGTGCAATGAAGCATACGGCCATCGTAGCCGGCAGGAGCAGTCTAAGAGTAGAAAGAAAGAAAGAAAGAAAGAAAGAAAGAAAGAAAGAAAGAAAGAAAGAAAGAAAGAAAGAAAGAAAGAAAGAAAGAAAGAAAGAAAGAAAGAAAGAAGAAAGAAAGAAAGAAAGAAAGAAAGAAAGAAAGAAAAAAGAAAGAAAGAAAGAAAGAAAGAAAGAAAGAAAGAAAGAAAGAAAGAAAGAAAGAAAGAAAGAAAGAAAAAGAAAGAAAGAAAAAAAGAAAGAAAGAAAGAAAGAAAGAAAGAAAGAAAGAAAGAAGAAACAGTGCGAGGGATAGAGACTAAGAGAAAGAGAGAGATGGACAGAGACTGAGAGGAGATGGAGGGACAGAGATTGAGAGAAAGAGGAAGAGATTCAGATTAAGGCGAGAGAAAGAGGGAGGGAGAGACAGAAGGCGAGAGAAAGAGGGAGAGAGGCAGAGGGCGAGAGAGAGAGGGACAGAGACACATGGAGCATGAGCAAAAACAGAGAAAGATTTAGAGCGAGAAAGAGAAGAACTACGCTGCAGAAGGAATAAACCTAAATCATCCTCAGTAGAGAGAAAAATGCGAACCTTAATGTCAGTGATAATCTCAAGAATCCTCTTGATAGCTTTGCTGTTCGGCCCAGAAGAGCGTGCGTAGTTGTGTAGATCGGGGGGCTGCGAGGGGATGTCCTCCTCTGCCACGATCACCTCCTCGTCTCCCGACGTCTCGTCCACTTTGCTCTGGCTGTACGAACGACGCTTCCGAGTTGACAGCGGAAGCAGCGACTTAAGGAAAAAAAAGCTAAAATTGCACAACATATTAAAATCAAACGCTGATGCATAATTAAATAATTAACTGTGGAATGACAGCTTATGTCCTTTTCATTCATATAAAAAAATAGGAAAGAAAACTAGAATATTGAAAAAAAAACATAGCAAGTGGTGCAGGAAGAAACCAGATTTCTCTGAGAGAGAAGGGTGGTGAGAGCAGCTTGGAGTTCCTCGCAGCGAGCGGCAACGCGGGCCCGTTCCTGCTCGGCCGCCCTGAGCTGGTCGTCTCTCAGTCGCAGTCTCTCCCTGATCAGTCTCCTCTGGTGCTGATACAAAACCACATGGTCAGCGATTGTCTCATTCTCCAGCTGAAGCTGCACATTCACGTGTTCTAGGTGCGCGTTTTCACTCTCCAGCTGCCGCAACCGAGTCTCTGCTTCTCTCTCCGTCTCTTCATCCTTTGCAACCTCTCCGTCTCCTTCTCCTTCCTCAGCTCTCTCCGGTCCACTTCCATTCATTACCGGGGGATCCTTCCAATCTACAGCTCTTCCCTGAAAAGCAATACGTTCAGTTCTCTAGAGATGCTGATAAAATAGTTTTTCAGGTGTTCATTTTCAAATTATAGAACTGCGAAGAGTTGTCCACTGAATTCCCTACAGACCTCTTCTGAGATCCGCGTCTTCGCAATTTCCTCTCTGAGAGCTGAGTTCATCTCCAGCAACGACTCGCGCTCAGTGTGCCATTCCTTCAAATAAAGATCTCTCTCGCTCTCTCTACTCTCCTCTCTCTCCCCCTCTTTGTCTCTCTTGTCCTCCTCTCTATCCCCTCCCCTCTTTCTCGCTCCCTGACAGCGACAAGTGATTCGAGTTGAGCCTTCTCATCCCTGAGGAGTGCGTTGTGCTCTGCCAGTTCATTAACACGAGTCATGGCCTGGCTTAGCTCAACGAGAATGGAATTCTGATTCTCGTCTTCAGCATTCTGCCGCATGATTTGGTTCATTTCCTCCTTCTGATTCTCGCTGCGAACCAACGCGGCGCGGACCTGAACAGATGAGTGAGTTGGAAAAGAAGGGGGGAAGAGGAGGGATGAGGGAGGAAAGAGTTGGAGAAGAAGGAGGGAAGAGGAGGGATGAGGGAGGGAAGAGTTGGAGAAGAAGGGGGAAGATGAGGGATGAGAGAGGGAAGAGTTGGAGAAGAAGGAGGGATGAGAGAGGGAAGAGTTGGAGAAGAAGGAGGGAAAAGGAGGGATGAGAGAGGGAAGAGTTGGAGAAGAAGGGGGGAAGAGGAGGGATGAGGGAGGGAAGAGTTGGAGAAGAAGGGGGGAAGAGGAGGGATGAGAGAGGGAAGTTGGAGAAGAAGGGGGGAAGAGGAGGGATGAGGGAGGGAAGAGTTGGAGAAGAAGGGGGGAAGAGGAGGGATGAGAGAGGGAAGAGTTGGAGAAGAAGGGGGGAAGAGGAGGGATGAGGGAGGGAAGAGTTGGAGAAGAAGGGGGGAAGAGGAGGGATGAGAGAGGGAAGAGTTGGAGAAGAAGGGGGGAAGAGGAGGGATGAGAGAGGGAAGAGTTGGAGAAGAAGGGGGGAAGAGGAGGGATGAGGGAGGGAAGAGTTGGAGAAGAAGGGGGGAAGAGGAGGGATGAGAGAGGGAAGAGTTGGAGAAGAAGGGGGGAAGAGGAGGGATGAGAGAGGGAAGAGTTGGAGAAGAAGGGGGGAAGAGGAGGGATGAGAGAGGGAAGAGTTGGAGAAGAAGGGGGGAAGAGGAGGGATGAGGGAGGGAAGAGTTGGAGAAGAAGGGGGAAGATGAGGGATGAGAGAGGGAAGAGTTGGAGAAGAAGGGGGAAGATGAGGGATGAGAGAGGGAAGAGTTGGAGAAGAAGGAGGGATGAGAGAGGGAAGAGTTGGAGAAGAAGGAGGGAAAAGGAGGGATGAGAGAGGGAAGAGTTGGAGAAGAAGGGGGGAAGAGGAGGGATGAGGGAGGGAAGAGTTGGAGAAGAAGGGGGAAGAGGAGGGATGAGGGAGGGAAGAGTAAGAGAAGAAGGGGGGAAGAGGAGGGATGAGAGAGGGAAGAGTTGGAGAAGAAGGGGGGAAGAGGAGGGATGAGAGAGGGAAGAGTTGGAGAAGAAGGGGGGAAGAGGAGGGATGAGGGAGGGAAGAGTTGGAGAAGAAGGGGGGAAGAGGAGGGATGAGAGAGGGAAGAGTTGGAGAAGAAGGGGGGAAGAGGAGGGATGAGGGAGGGAAGAGTTGGAGAAGAAGGGGGGAAGAGGAGGGATGAGAGAGGGAAGAGTTGGAGAAGAAGGGAGGAAGAGGAGGGATGAGAGAGGGAAGAGTTGAGAAGAGTTGGAGAAGAAGGGGGGAAGAGGAGGGATGAGGGAGGGAAGAGTTGGAGAAGAAGGGGGGAAGAGGAGGGATGAGAGAGGGAAGAGTTGGAGAAGAAGGAGGGATGAGAGAGGGAAGAGTTGGAGAAGAAGGAGGGAAAAGGAGGGATGAGAGAGGGAAGAGTTGGAGAAGAAGGGGGGAAGAGGAGGGATGAGGGAGGGAAGAGTTGGAGAAGAAGGGGGGAAGAGGAGGGATGAGAGAGGGAAGTTGGAGAAGAAGGGGGAAGAGGAGGGATGAGGGAGGGAAGAGTTGGAGAAGAAGGGGGGAAGAGGAGGGATGAGAGAGGGAAGAGTTGGAGAAGAAGGGGGGAAGAGGAGGGATGAGGGAGGGAAGAGTTGGAGAAGAAGGGGGGAAGAGGAGGGATGAGAGAGGGAAGAGTTGGAGAAGAAGGGGGGAAGAGGAGGGATGAGAGAGGGAAGAGTTGGAGAAGAAGGGGGGAAGAGGAGGGATGAGGGAGGGAAGAGTTGGAGAAGAAGGGGGGAAGAGGAGGGATGAGAGAGGGAAGAGTTGGAGAAGAAGGGGGGAAGAGGAGGGATGAGAGAGGGAAGAGTTGGAGAAGAAGGGGGGAAGAGGAGGGATGAGAGAGGGAAGAGTTGGAGAAGAAGGGGGGAAGAGGAGGGATGAGGGAGGGAAGAGTTGGAGAAGAAGGGGGAAGATGAGGGATGAGAGAGGGAAGAGTTGGAGAAGAAGGGGGAAGATGAGGGATGAGAGAGGGAAGAGTTGGAGAAGAAGGAGGGATGAGAGAGGGAAGAGTTGGAGAAGAAGGAGGGAAAAGGAGGGATGAGAGAGGGAAGAGTTGGAGAAGAAGGGGGGAAGAGGAGGGATGAGGGAGGGAAGAGTTGGAGAAGAAGGGGGGAAGAGGAGGGATGAGGGAGGGAAGAGTAAGAGAAGAAGGGGGGAAGAGGAGGGATGAGAGAGGGAAGAGTTGGAGAAGAAGGGGGGAAGAGGAGGGATGAGAGAGGGAAGAGTTGGAGAAGAAGGGGGGAAGAGGAGGGATGAGGGAGGGAAGAGTTGGAGAAGAAGGGGGGAAGAGGAGGGATGAGAGAGGGAAGAGTTGGAGAAGAAGGGGGGAAGAGGAGGGATGAGGGAGGGAAGAGTTGGAGAAGAAGGGGGGAAGAGGAGGGATGAGAGAGGGAAGAGTTGGAGAAGAAGGGGGAAGAGGAGGGATGAGAGAGGGAAGAGTTGGAGAAGAAGGGGGGAAGAGGAGGGATGAGGGAGGGAAGAGTGGAGAAGAAGGGGGGAAGAGGAGGGATGAGAGAGGGAAGAGTTGGAGAAGAAGGGGGGAAGAGGAGGGATGAGAGAGGGAAGAGTTGGAGAAGAAGGGGGGAAGAGGAGGGATGAGAGAGGGAAGAGTTGGAGAAGAAGGGGGAAGAGGAGGGATGAGGAAGGGAAGAGTAAGAGAAGAAGGGGGGAAGAGGAGGGATGAGAGAGGGAAGAGCTGGAGAAGAAGGGGGAAGAGAAGGGATGAGGGAGCGAAGAACGGTACCTGCTCGAGTTGCTGAGAAGAGTGAGCGAGTTGCTCAATGAGAGTGCGTTCTCTCTCCCCTGCCGCTTCTGCCTCTTCCATTCCCGAGCTTTCTCCGCCATTACAGTGAACTTCCTTTAATCATGGCTATTAGCAACTTCATGACCAATTCTTGTGAATCGCATTAAAAAGATAGTAAAACAGGAATGAGGTGTACCAGAGATGGAGAGGAGGCGGGAGCAGGGGAAGGCGAGATCGCACTCTCCCCGTCTGGCCCCTCCTGGCTCTTCTGCATCTCTCGCCAGTTGTGCTCTGCCCTCTGCCGGGCCAATTCTGCATGCAACTTCTCCTCTGTCAGAGTCACGAGCCGCTCTTCCAGCTCAACTACCTTAGACAGAGAAAACGATTATGAGAAAGAAAGAAGGAAAATATAGAGAAAATACTTGAAGAATACACAGAACAACAATCATAGCTAACCCACAATGACACCACAATATGCTCCCGTGCGATAAAGCAAAGGAAAGCAAACGCATGCCTGTTCTTTAAGTTCTCGATTCTGCGAGAGAGCTCGTGAGACTGTGGCCTTTTCGTTCTGCAACTGCTGCAGAAGTCCACCCAGTTCCTGTAGAAGAGCTTAGTTATGGAAAAGGGGGGGGGGGGGTCCGAACCGGACTGCCCACGCAATTGTTCAGACCCGAAATTTTAAATTGTTGGCTTACTCACCATATTTTTCGAGGCCTTCCGAGGTCTTACCCACCCAATTTTGAGGGACCCTCGGACCACCCTTTTTTACCCTGCCCCATAAGCCAAATCTTATAAAACAGCTAATCGTATTAATAAAGTCTCATCGGATAACATTTAAAAATATTATCAGATGAGTCCCTTATAACTGGAAAGTAGCGTCTGATAGGAAATGGGAGTAGCAAGTAAGCGGGATCGAGAAAAGAAGAGAGAATAAGCGCAATGAGTGAGGATACATTAGCCTGGTGGTCGCATTCCCGCTGCTTCTCATCGGAAAGCTCTTTCTTCAGTTGCAACTCCACCAACTCGCGATCCCGTCTCTCCAATTCATTGTTCTGAATGAAACACAATCACTGCGCACCCAAGTATTACAAAGTTTAACGTCACAAATTTTGTTTACACAAAAAAGAAAGAGAAAAAAGAAACAAGAAATGAACCAGTTGCTCGATGCTCCTCCGATGCATTTCATCTTCCGAAAGGATTCTCTCTTCAAAGGCGAGAGAGAGTCTCTTGGCAGTCTCATCCACTTGTCGCGTCACTTCTTCCTGCGTGAAGAGTGCGGCAGAGGAGTCGCCATTTCTCAGTCCGGAAGAAGGAGGCTGAGTCTCCTTCTCTTTTTCCTCCTTCAGTCTCTTCATCTCTGCCAATGCACACTCCAATTCAGCCTCCACTATGGATTGGCGACTCGCGCTCTTCACGCATTCCAGCGACTTCTCTTCCAGCTGCAGAAGTTATCATGACGGAAGACAGAAGATCAAGGAGGAGAGAGAAGTGAACTGAACCTCGGACTGCAGCCGTGCAAGACTGTCGCTGAGATGTCGAATGGTGTCTGCATTTCTCTGCTCGCTCTCCTTCCACTGGAGTCTTGCTTCTTCCTCTGCTTTCACTGCTCTTCCCTTCTCTTCTTGCAGACGGGAGACTTCATCTGAAGAGTATCTCTATGACAGGGAATAAAAAGCGTTGCCGCATTCCGTCACCCCATCCTGTTTTGGTGGCACCTCAGTTTTTCAATAGATATTTTCTTAAACAAATTCGGTTACTTTATTCATTAAACGAGTGCAGGGAAAAATTGTCTTTAATAAACCCCCCCCCCTGTTTTGCTACTCCATTCTGCTTTGGACGACTGTCCTGCAACACTTTAATTCCCTGCTCTATGAAAGTAAATGGTGACGATGGATGAACCCGCCTTGCAACTCCTGGAGTCGGTCGGTTCCGACTCCTCCAGCCAGTGAGTTGCCATGGGCGGAGAGCTGCCTAATGTGCATTTCTTTGATAGCCAAGTCCTTACGGGTGTCAGTCAAGACCCTCTCCAATCCCTCCTTCTCTTTGTAAGCAGCACGGAGTCTGGCCTGGGCCTCGCTCTTGTCTTGATTCAGTGTTCGATTGGCTGCCTGTAAGTCTGCGGCCTCTTTCCTCGCTCCACTCAACTCCTCCTGCCTTCCCGCAAGAAGCCTCTCCGATTCAGCTAATCGGGCCTCCAGATTTCCACGGGATTCTCGTTCCCGCTCCGCCATCCATTCTCGCTCCTCAAAATGAAGAATGGAGTTCATACCAGCTTGTTTCTGAGACCACATCTCACGAGGAGATATATTAATGTGAGCGGAAGCAAGGATAAAAGTTTACTTTGGCAGCGCTGAGTTCATTAGTGAGCTGTGAGATGGAGAAATTAGCATCTCTCAATGACGACTGCAGTTTCGTCTTCTCTTCCACATTCAAAGCAAGTGCCTGAAATTTGCAGAAGTGAACTCCAAAGGGCGGACAACAAAGCAAGCAAGTATGAAATATTGAAGACATTTGACATACCATCTGAAGCTGAACGACTTGGACGGTAGAATCGCTTTGAATGCCATTGTTGCCTTCGATTAATCGCGAGTAGGCGGCGTGAAGTTGTGAATAGTGGCCATGCTAGAAGAAATATAACACTAAAGAATGAGTAGGAGAAGAACTTACCAGATCAGCTAGTTGTTTCTTCAGCTGTTCGTTCTCCGACTCCTTGACTTCCTTTTTTGCATTCACCATATCAACTGGCGGTTCTTGATGTGAGGACTGCGTGGGATTCTCCAAACTCTCCTCATTCGCAGTGCCTGAATCAACAGCAAACTAAAAGAAAATAAGTAATTCGGAGAAGATAAACTACCAGATTGTGTGCTGACAGAGGAGTTACGACCATTTGGAACATCGTGGGAGGAAGAGAAACTGGGAACGGGGGAGACTTCGTTCTGCCGACGAATTTCGAATTCCCGAAGCTACAACAAGCCTTGTTCCAGATTGTGATAAGGAATACAACGACTCAGAAAAGACCTTCTTCCTGGCCAAAGCAAGCTTCTCAGCTTTTGCGTCGTCCATCTCAATCTGTTCTGGAAATAAGCTCTGTTCACAGCTCCATCGCCGAACTCATCATCTCCACCAAACGAAGAGCTACAAATAAGAACAAGGTCACAACACAACACGAAGCAAAGGAAGCGAACAAACAAATTGGAGCGATGCTGATCAGTCCGTGAAGTGCTGGCAAAATAAAGAAAAACACCAACACAATTTCATTAAGACAGAACACCAAATATGAGAGAATTACCCTTCTTAAATTATCTTGTTTGCATTTTCTTCCTATTTTTTTAAATAAATAAATACAAGCGAGCATAATGTATCAACAAACCATATAAAGAATGCTGAACTACTTCTCACTATAATTAGGATAGGCGAATAAATATGCACCACTTTTGTGGCCATGATTTAACCTTGTATTTTAAAGAATTAAGAGCACTATAAAGAACGTCGGGTAATAATTATTTCGATCTATGCACGTTTACTCATGTTTGTTTGAACATTGTTATACATTCGCCATGTTATTAAATGGCACTTGCGAAGAATGCTGTGATGTCACTCAGACTTTGGGGTGTTTACGTATCAGAACTGAAGAATCTGTGAGTGCCCCTGCCCAAATTGACGCGTGCATTAAGAGATGGTGCGGCTTGGGATCCTTCTCAAACGCTTCTACACCCACCCGCGGAACCTCGCCTTGTTGGCAATCATCCTAACTCTCGGTTATGTCTGCATCGATCGCTCTTTGCCTTACAGGTTCAAGGCTTCTCTGCAATCTTATATATCATCTGTGATACCTGTTCAGAGTGACGAGTAAACTGCCCCGTGACCTCCTAAGTGTCGATGCTAAAGATTCGCATCACAATGGCGCTTTTAAAATGGAACAGAAGGTTGACTTGTACCAAAAGTTAGTGAATTGTTTCCGCTTTTTGATAATGCGCCGATGGTGCTCCTGCTTAAGTGGCATCGAGGAAGTTCGGTTAAGCGAACTTAACCAAGGAGTTCCTGAGAATGAAGTGGAGAATGCCCGCCAGACCATGCACTATCTGAATCTCGATGATGTGAAGGAAGATAAGCAACGCGGCGTTTCATTGTTCGTTTTTCAAGGTCTCTCGTTTGTATTAATTTATTAATAGTCAAATGATTGAGTTCTGCATCCGGCGAATGCCCTGAAGTGGAGGATTTGCCTGGCTTGCTGGGGCCGTTGCCACAGGCAGTTCTCCTGATCGACGACCTGAAAGAGTCGGAAGTGGCAGGGGTACACCCCGAGCTGGTCGCGGGAGGGCAGTGGGCACCCACGGAGTGCAAGGCAAGACACAAGGTGGCCATCATCATCCCCTACAGGGACAGACAGAGCCATCTCTCCCGTCTGCTCTACTTCCTCATTCCCATCCTCAAGCGACAGCAACTTGACTTCCGCTTCATTGTCACTGAGCAGGTATTTCTAGGGAGGTGGACTGGTCAGCGGATGGGTTCCATTGTAGTGGGGCAACGACTTGTTCAACAAGGGCCGCATCATGAACGCGGCCTTTCGGCTGGCGGAGCGTCTCCATGTCAACTGCGTGATCTTCCACGACGTGGACATGTTCCCCCAGGACGACCGTAATCCTTATTCCTGCCCGCCAACTCCTCGCCATCTCGGCGCTTTCGTTTCCAATCTTGGATATCAGTTCGTGTAATCCTTGCTATGTTTCTCATGTGTTCTGGTTGAATTTGTAGGTTGTGGTACAAGGAAATAGTGGGTGGTGCTCTGGCCATTTCAACTGATCACTACCGTGCAGTGAATGGCTACTCCAATATGTACTGGGCGTGGGGAGGAGAAGACGACGACATGGGTTTCTGCTTTCTCACATTTCACTCATTATTTTTTGGTCCTTTTTTCATAAACATTGATATCGAATGTTGTCTGTTTGCAGGGAAGCGAATTCTATCCCTGAATTTAACTATCGAACGACCGGAACAGTTAACTGGTCGCTACTCTATGCTGAAGCACGTGAAGAGAAAGCGGACGGCCCTAAACTCATCTACAAACTGCTAGACATAGCTGAACAGAGAGTTGCCACGGATGGACTGAATGAGACTGACAAGTGGAATGTTGTCAAGGTATGGAGAGAAATGAAGGTATTGGAAAAGTGAATGAAGAGAGTTGCAGATGACTGTCCGCCCTCTCTACTATCACATGTTCGTGGATGTCGGGCCAGTGCCAGAGGAGTGGCGAAGTAAGGAGTAATTCCAATACTTCATTTTGCACCCGGGCTTCTCGTTTGCAACCTCAGATGCGCCCTTCTAAGTTAGCTTTTGTCATCTCATGGTTAGACATATATGGGGAGAAGTTATGCCTTTAATCAAAGTCGCTCATTTATATTTAGGTGTTTTTCTTGTCCAATTGTTGAAGTATTTCGTAAAAAAGTCATTTTCTGGAAGCGGAATCTTGGATATCCATCTTGCCGAGAAATCTGTCTAATACATTACTAAAGAAGAATAACATGTATTTGTTTTTAACTCTATCGAATATAAACATATATTCTTAGAACTAGCACTATTACATTCCGTGGCAAGCAGTTATCTTGACGATACAGTACTTTTGGCGTTGTCTTCTTTTCATCTCCGGTTAGGCCGGGTTATGTGTTCTTGCCTCCCCTTTCTCTTGTACTTTCAAGTCGGCCAACCTTATTGCTGAGCATAATTAACGTATTCTCGCAGTTCAGATACCCTTAGTCTTCCATTGGATTAAACTTTATCGGAACTGTGATTACCTCGAGGAGGATGCTATAGAATGTACATTAATAGTTTACAGAGCTTTAACAAAATTATTACATCGATTAGCATGTGTAAGAATATCTGTTGTCAACGTGTATTGCTTGCTTTGCTTGTTCGGTAAAGAAGGTGCTTTATGTGAGTGCCACCGGGAAACACTGCGGATTCTGAAGGGAATCAATTGAGGACGAAGAAGAAGAGAAGGGTGAAAATGAGGAAGATGACAGGGAAGACCAGGCGGCAGATCACATCTATCGGGGATGTGGAGAGGTTGCAGCGGGAAGAGGACTCGGCCACCACCTGAGAAGGGGACCTTCTTCACTTCCACTCTTTGTCCTCTACTCTTACTTTTACAATCTCATCTCTCTCTCTCTCTCTCTCTCTCTCTCTCTCTCTCTCTCTCTGACATGATCCTTGTGAGTGAGGTGCTCGTTCTCTCCGGAGCCGGGAACAGTGCGCAGGGTTGACCTGCGAACTCCGCAACAGATGACAACGAAGTACTCCAACAGGGAGAAGAAAGTCAGCACCAGGCAGAAGACTAGCCAGCCGGTAGAGTAGCGAGAGGCAGCGGGAGAAAACAACTGGTGGAAGAGAGAGAGAGAGAGAGAGAGAGAGAGAGAGGGAGAGAGAGAGCGTACTAGGTAAGCGGCGATAATGACGAAGGGAAGGAAGGCACTGAGAGAGCGGGGCACCGACCACGATCCATGCAGCCACATGTGGAGCCAGGAGAAGACAACCTGAGAGGAATGAAGCAGGAAGAGAGAGATAGATAGGGAAAGAGGGCGAGAGCCATGGATATAAGGCAGAAAAGAGAGAGAAGAGAGAGAGAGAGAGACGGACCAGAAGGAAGGTGGGCAGGAAGATACTACCGAGTCCATCCCAGCCACTTCCTTTGAATGTCACCACGACATCAATACACGAGTAGACACCTGCAGCTGAGATGAACTGTTCGTGTCCTTCTCTACTTTTTTTTTTCACTCTCACTATCTCGTTCCCTTCGCTCTCTCTCTCTCTCTCTCTTTCTCTCTCTCTCTCTTTCTCTCTCTCTCACTTTTATCTATTTCTCTTTCCTCTCTCTCTTTATCTCTTTCTCTTTCCTCTCTGTCGTTTATCTCTTTCTCTTTCCTCTCTCTCGTTTATCTCTTTCTCTTTCCTCTATCTCGTTATCTCGTTCTCTTAACTCTCTCTCTCCCCTCTCGCTCTCTCTCTCTCTCTCTCTCTTTCTTTCTTTCTCTCTTATCTCTTTCTCTTCCCTCTCTCCCTTTCTCTTCCCTCTCTCTCTCTCTCTCTCTCTCTCTCTCTCTTTCTCTCTTTCATCTCTTTCTCTCCCCCCCCCGAGACCAATTGAGTAGTTGCCGACGCAATCCCCTGCGACGGCGTGCTCGAACTGAAGATGTCCTACGAGAAGGTCTGGGGAGACCTCGACGGGCACCACGAGGGGATACGAATTCGCCCACATGTACACCACATCCTCCAGCGGATACTTGTTGCTGCCGAGACGGAGAGTCAGCTGGCGGGAGGATACGAAGGCACCCGAGGAAGACGGCGTCGAGGACAACTCCACGATTCGTCTGTGGAGGGAGAGAGAGAGAGAGAGACAGAGAGAGACAGAGAGAGAGAGACAGAGAGAGAGAGAGAGAAAGAGAGAGAGGGGGACAGAGAGAGATAGAGAGAGAGAGAGAGAGAGAGAGGGGGGGGAGAAACTAACTGCTCGGAACTGCGGACATGTCCACTTGGTTCAATGAGAATGCGTCTTCGTCCATCGACCTTGATATCATATCCACTGGAGATGTAAGTGTCGGGAGTCCAGATGGGGGCAGAGGACGGCCAAGATACCTGACGGCGTTCCTTGAACTCTTTCTCAGAATGGGATGCTTACCTCGTGAATGTTCTCCCGTGGATCGACTTCGTATCCAAGTCGAGAGTCTTCCCATTGCTGGCGGAGGAACAGATGAACTTTCTGCAATTCCATTCAACACATGGCTCCCGACCTTTATGGGGTCATTTATGAGGTAATATCGAAGAGTGAAGATATGAAGACTCCCGTCTCCAACTGTCTCTAACCATCTAAAGTTCTCTCTCTTCCCCCTCTCTCTCTACCCCCTTCTAACTCCCCTCTCTCTTTCCGTCTCTCCCTCAATTCTCTCTCTCTCTCCATACCCCTTTCACTGATTACGTTCAATTCGTATCCTTCCTCTTCTCTTACACCTTTCTCTATGGCAGCTGCTTCAGCGATATCTGGCAATTTCTTTCTCCTACATATTTCTTACTTCCGGCTAATATCTTTTTTTTTTGTCGTTCGAATCCAAAATCAATTTTTTCTTTGTAAATTGTTTGACTGAATAAGCTATTTCCGATTTAGTACACCACGGAGTATATAAAATCTAAAGCATTAGTGAAGATTCTAGGGCGAGAACTAAGATGAGAGAGAGATAGAGGGAGAGAGAGATAGAAAGAGAGAGAGAGAGAGAGAGAGAGAGAGAGAGAGAGAGAGAGAGAGAGAGAGAGAGAGAGAGAGAGAGAGAAGTGATACGAACTGCACTAGAATCGTCGTCATCCCAGTCGATGCGATTAATGAAGATACTGGAGACAACGACAACCGCTGAGTGATCAGAGGAATCTAGAAAAAGGTGAAGAAGGAAATAAGAATGTTGTCTTTCTCATTCAATCATGCCAAAGCAACAAAGGAACTACTATTGCATTCTACTCTTCTACCCTCTAGATTATGGGTTTAGGACATGCAGAACACATCGGGTTAGGACTATCAACTAGAGAAGCGAGGGGAAGGAGGGGGTTGAGTTGTGAGAGGAGAAGAGAAGGGGGACCTGCGCGGAGACAGATCACCACCCCAGAGCTGGAGTGGGCACAACCTCGCAGGGGAGGACGGGAACCAGCTTCGGCACGGGACGCCAGTTGCTTCACAATCGACGACTCCGTTCCCAACCGACGCGCCCTTGCTGCCTTACCATTCTGGCCGAGACTTCTTCAATACAAACAACTTCTCAAACACACAAGTCAAGGCTTCAGATTTGAGATGTTCGAGATCTGTAGAAACCGATTCGACGCAGATAATTTACGCATTTCAGTTTTAAAAGATTGCTTACCCAAATGGAAGAGCAAGAAATAGTAGAAGAACAACAACTCGCAGAAGCATTCCGATCGGAGGACGCTCAGGAACAAGCACCCGATGAATGCAGGATATGTCAGTAGTACGACAGAGAGAGGAGAGAGAGAGAGAGGGAGAGAGAGAGAGGGAGAGAGAGAGAAGGAGAGAGAGAGAGAGAGAGATAGAGATAAGGAGAGAGAGACGGAGAGAGGGAGGTATCCTTTATCCTCTTTGCTCGAAATCTTCGCTGTTCTCTCTGCCCACTGCTCACTTCACACAACGACACATGCCCTCCGCTGAAACCTCGGCCGTTGCATTACGGGGCTCTTCTTATTCACTGACTATGCTTCTCTCTGCAGACCGTCACCAGTTATAGTTTTTACTTCCCACGAAGAGACTTTCAAGCGGCCGCAGTCATTAATATATGTACGTATGTGTTGGCTAATTGTAAGCAAATAAATATTTAGGCAAGAATGGAGAGAAGCCATGGGGAAGGAGGGCTTGATCAACAAGATTTGAGAATCCAGAGAAGACGCCAGAATTCCATCCATTCAACTTATAACCGGCCAGACAGACTATACTCTCGCATTGCTACAAAATACATAACAGAAGAAGTAGATCAGGAGAGTGAAACTGTATACCAACCCGCGAGGCTTTTCTCTGCCAGGATTCGGAAGAAGGTGTTGGAATGGTTTCTTCATTTAGACACACGCTCTCTCTCTCTCTTTGTGTCTCTCTCTCACTATTCCTCCCTTTCTCTCCACTCCTCTCTCCTTCTCTTCTCCCTCTTGATGACTGCGAATGAGAAGAATAGTTGAGAGAGTGGAAGGAAGACCACCTGAAAATGCTGGCATATTCGGTGGGGAAAGGAGAGTGACCGACAACTCTTTGCTGAAGTCTGCCAAACGTCGTGATGGAAAGGCCCTTCTCAATATATCGGATTTTATCAGAGAAAGGGGAGACTGAGAAATAAGAGAGAGAGAGAGAGAGAGAGAGACAAGATATTGAAATAAAATAAGATTATAGAGAAAAAAGTTATTCAGTTTCTTTTATCTTTGTTTTTCTATAGTCTTGAGTGAAATTTACACACAATTCAAGTGCTTGTTTTCATAGTCATATGGCCTTCTATTGCTCTGTGAAGAGACATCGAGAAAAAGAATGAGAGGTCCTAAAAGGTAGAGAGTGAAGCAGAGCAACGTATTGGTAGATGGAAGAGATTTATGGAGATAAGAAGAGAGAACAAGGGGTTCTTCCGTCGAGTCTCTATTCAATGACAGCGTCATCTCGTTGGCAACTCTTCCAAAATCTATACCTAATAAGACGAACGGGGCGGCCTCTTTGTGCCTGCAACCTCTGTCCAGCTCTCTTCTCCCTCTCTATCTCCATTCTCTCTACGCTCTCTGTCTCCAATCTCTCTTCTCCATCTCTATCTCCACTCTCTCCACACTCTCAATCTCCAATTTCTCTCTCTCTCTCTCTCTCTCTACCCCTTTCACGATTTCATCTCGCACCCTCTCTCCGATCATCAATCTCTCTATTCTCTTACACTCTGATTCACCGTATATCACTCTCAGGAGATTGCGCTCTCTCCTCTGCATGCTCAGTGCGCGCTGTCAACGAAAACATGCGACCGTCGTTGCAGCTCATGAGAGAGTGAGCGAGTGGGTGAGTGCAGAGAAAGAGAGAAAGAGAGAGAGAGAGAGAGAAAGAGAGAGAGGGGAGAGTGAGGGGGAGAGAGAGGAGAGAGAGATAGGTGCAGGCCACAACAACATGGGGGATTCCCCTCTCACTGCCCTCTCCCCATTGATTGAGTGCAAGATCTGAGAGAAGGAGAGAGGCAGAGAAATGGAAGAGTGCGAGTGATGGGAAGAGATTCTGAGAAAGCAAGTCTTCCTCTTTCTCTGCACTCAAAGATCAGCACGTTGCAGCAGCCAAGAGGGAGAGAGAGGGATAAAAGCAAGAAACAAAGGGGAAAGGGAAACAACAGAGCAAGAGATAGCGAGAGAAAGAGAGAGAGAGGGAGAAAGAGAGAGAGAGAGACAGAGAGAGAGAGAGGGAGGATGAAGGAAAGGCCAGCAGAGTCGGTCGCAGTCTTCTTGCAGGATGAATATTCTGTCCTTCATTAGCCTATTCTGGCTAGCTTATCAGCATCCGCTCCCTTTGTTCTCTGCCAATCTCACTTCCTTATCCTTCTCTTTATTCTCTTTCTCCCTCATCTCTTTCTCTTCACTCTCTTTCTCCCCCCCTCTCTTTCCCTCTATTCTCTTTCTCCCTCTCTTCTCCTCTATCGCACTCTCTGAAGTTGTTTACCTCATTCTACTCTTCACAACATTCTCGTCGTACTTCAGAGCTTCCCCCACAAGAATTGCTTTTAACTTTTACACACATTCAATGAAAAAAACCGTGTTACTAATGGTATATATTTGCATAAAAACCTGTGTTTTGAAACCCTCTCTCTTTAGAATAGCACTCTGCCTCTTTCTCGCACTGTCTCTCGCTCTGTTTCTCTCTCAATCTATTTCTCTCCCTTTCTTTCCATTCTGATTCCTGTTCTTGCCACTTCGTTTCCATCTAGTTTCTAGTATTCTTTGTTATTCCTCACCACCTTGACCCATTTCTCTTTCACAACCGAGCACTTCTGTTAGTATTTATTATAATAAGAAAGTGCTAGATGCACACGATTACATGTATGGCCATTTAATATGACTTTAAGGTGTTGAGTGTCAATATCTTATCATTAGGCTTGCGCTTTCTCTTCTTTCTCATGGTTCACTTTATCCTCTCTCTCTTCCTTTCTCTCTCTCTCTCTCTCTCTCTCTCTCTCTTTCCATCTCCCTTCACTATTTCTCTCATTCACTCTGATCTCTTCTGTCACCGAGGCCTCTTCCTGCTTCCTTCCACGCCTTTCTTGACCACCACTTAGGTGGCCACTCTCCCTGTCTCCTATTCTCACTCTCTCCCTTTCTCTCTCTTTCTTTCTCTCTCTCTTTCTTTTTCTCTAACTGTCTAAGTCTCTCCTACCTTGGCTCTTCTCTTACTCTTTTCTTCTTGCTGATTACCATGAACACCCCGCCATATGGCCTTCACTCTTAATAATTATGAGTAATTCGATCGCTACTCTTCACACTTGACTGTGATTCTTTCACACCCTTTTCAGTTTGAACCGGTGGGAGTGGATTCGGAGTGGATCATCACGGAGTCGGCCAGCATGGCACCGACTGACTTCCGTCGAAGCTATGCCTACGAGAAGGTTCTCATTCACATCGTATCTATCTATCTATCTCTCTCTCTCTCTCTCTCTCTCTCTCTCTCTCATATCTTCCATCTTTCGTTGTGATTTCCGAGTGTTAGCCTAACGAATATCAGAATATCCTGGTGTTTGTTGTTTCATGTCTGCGGAGCGGTTCGTGACCACGAAGAGGCAGTGAAGGCAGCGGCAGTTCGTCCGTCGGAGAGAGTTGGAGAGGCGGAGGGAGGGGGCGAGGCAGCCGAGCCCGTTCTGTCCGTAGCTGCCAGTGCTTCTTCTTCCTCCTCTTCACCTCTCTATAAGGTTGTGCTGCTGGGAGATTCTGGAGTGGGGAAGACGTCGATGATCCGCGGAGGAAGTCTCTCGGCGCCTCCCCCTCCCGCCACCATCGGAGCTTCCTTTGTCACCTGCTATCTCAGCATCTCCCACTTCAACACGCAGCTTCAAGTCTGGGACACTGCGGGCCAAGAGAGATTTCGATGCATGGTTCTCTCTCTCTCTCTCTCTCTCTCTCTCTCTTTCTCCTTCCCTCTCTATCTCCTTCTTTCTATGTATCTCTCTCCTTCTTCCTCACTCCATCCTTTTTTTTCTCTCTCGCCTTCTTTCTCGTCCTCGCTCTCTACTCTCGCTCTCTCACTCGCTCGTTCTTTTTCTTGCTCTTCATCTCCTCTCTCTTAGGTTCCCATGTACATGCGGAATGCCGCTGCTGCAATCATCGTCTTCGATATCACGAGCCGTGTCTCATTCGACAATGTCGACAAGTGGATTGCTGGTTTGGCTTGATGTTGTATCCCTACTCTCTTTTTCTCTCCCTCTCTCTGCTCTTTCTCTCTCTGCTCTCTCTCTCTTCTCTCTTTCTCTACCTCTCTCTCTGCTCTCTGCTCTCTCTCTCTCTCTGTACTAGATGTAATTGAGTGTTGTTCAGAATTGGATCGTTGCTGCTACGTGGCCGAGCCAGTGGTTGTGTTGGTTGGGAACAAGTCGGATCTGGCGAGTAGAAGACAAGTCACGCACGGAGAGGCAGTGGCAAAGGCCACGCGGCTACGGGCAACGTATCGAGAGATTAGCGCCGCTGACCAAAGATGTTTCTCTCTTTCTTCTTATTCTCCTTTCTCTCCCCCTCCCCTTCCCTCTCTTTTCCGCTATCTTGTTCGCTTCTTTTTCTCTCCATCTCTCACTTCATTCGTTCTATTGACGATTCATGCAGCTCATATCCATTTCCGCTAGCTTCCTCTGAATCCCGCTCATTTTCCTATTCTCATTTACCTGTTTCCTGGCCCTGAAGATTGTACTGGACGTTCAAGAGAACTTTCTATAGAAGCGTGTTTGTTAGTTCATGGGATCATTGGTTGGCCATAGAGAAAGAAAGAGGAGTGTATGGAGATAGAAAGAAATGTAAGAGAGAAGGAAGACCGAGAAAGTGGCCGAGAGAGAGAGAGAGAGAGAGAGAGAGAGAAAGAGAGAGAGAGAGAGAAAGTAAGCAATAGCTTGTTTACATCTACGCGAGAGGCTAGTTGCTGTGGTTGAAGGGAGCGCTGCGGAAGGAGTGAAGCAACCTTGAATAGGGACACGTTTTCCATGTGCACCTCCCATAAATTGTTAGTTTTATTGACTTTGTCGCTTTTTTCTCTCTCTTCATCGCACTATTTCTTTCTCTTGTTATTCTAGCCTCTCTCATTTCTTTTTCACTTTGTCAGTCTCTCTTTCCTTTTTGTTCTCTCCTCGATTTCATTACCAATTGTCCATGAAGATTCCCTTTTTCTTCTTATCATTTTCTACCCTAGAGCTTCGTTATGACAACATCTCTGTATGTGATTAATCTGATTATTCAGTCGAAGAGATTCTCGGAGAAGTCGTTGAAAAGGTGCGTGTTTCTCACCCAACAACAGAAGGGGCCGTTCGCCTCGAAAACATATCACTTCTTGGAAGGGTCAGTATTCTCATCGATCTCGCGTGTCTTTGCTTTGTTCCATTTGTTCCATTATGAAGCTGAACCTTGTTGTGCAGGCCTTCGGAGACGGAGACTCGCCTAAGGCGGTGCTCCACGACGCGTTGTCGGAGAAGAAGTCCCCTGTTGTCGTTTCCTGTAGAGTGCTCACTCTCTGTTAGATCGTTGTTTGTATATCTGCAGCATGCGCTTTGTTCTGCGCTTATCTTAATCCTTTTCGTGAGTTAAAAATGGAGAAGAGATATTTCACCGCTTATTCTTGTCATTTACAATTAGCCTTGTCTTGCCCATTGTTTGAATGGTGAGACTAAGAATGGAGTTGTCCTCACTTTCTTGCTTTATCCTCTTGTTAGTTTGAGATGTAGAAATAGTCGAAGAAGCTTGTATTCCTTCCCAAGAACTGCTTGCCATGACCGGAGAATGCCTGTCAGCCGAAGAGAGAATCTCAGCGTCCTCTACCTCATCCTTTGCACGTACGCGTCTCCTTCCATTCCCTCTTCCCTCTCAGGCTGTTGGCATCGTTCATTGTTATTGCTACATCTGCAGACTCTTCGTGCCTTTCCGTCTTCTCACTTCCATGCATTTCGTAGCTCTCTCACTCAGCCAGGCCATTCCTATTCCATAGTTACTCTTTCGTTTAGTCTTTTTTTACTTTAAATGTAGAAAGAATACGTATAAATGAAAATTAAATATTGTTATACGTAGGGATGAATTCTCCGATGAATGAAGAAGCAGATCTAAAGGATTCCTTGCAAATCAACTCTTTTCCTCAGCAACAAAAAGCGTTGGCTAAAAGTTTGGGTCCCTGATACTGCCAGATTGGCTGGACACGAAAAAAACAACAACTAGATTTCATTTTTTATTGCGTATTATTGTGTATGGTAAAGAACGGATGCACCACAAATTTTTTGAACAGAATGACAATTTATGTGCAAACTTGTTAACATTATGTAGGTAAAAGTGCAGATGGAGAGAACGGAGCTTGATAAAAAATATGTAAGAGAAGGACAAATGGCTAAAATTGGCATGTGAGAACTTGAAAGCATATAGAAAATCGAATGTATAGGAATGATAATACCGATGAGTAAAGTGCTAATAGATTGAGTCGCTTCAGTCATTGTCAGACGGGCCAAGAGAGCGTGAAATAGGAAGGAGGCTCACCATTGCCGTGGTCGAATTCCACTTGCTTATAATTCAGCAGGCACTTATGACCTGGTCGCTTAACTCGTTTTAAATTCAAGTATGTATGCATACACCTACGACTTCGTAAATAATAGGCGACGAAAATTCAAAATGCAACTCGCTGATCTAGCACTTAGGGGCGATATTCTTATTTGATGGAATACTAGGCACCGCTGAAGGATATCAAAGAGCAAGTGTGATTGCGTAACGGAAAGAGACAACTTAGCCGAGTGATTGAGAAGTGAAATCTGACCAGCGAGGTCATCTAACACTAACAAAATACATATATGTATGTACATATGAAGAAAAAAGTAGTGGAATTTGATTTGTAAAGCAGTTGTATTGCAAATCACGACTGCATTCAGAAAAGTCTTAAGAAGTATTACTTAGCGAGGACAGCAAAGTATTCTGGATGAGATTGCTCTGACGTCATTCTTGTCCTTCTTGACCCCCCCCCCCCTAACAGCAATCGTGGAGATCTCGGCTGTCCACGTGGGGAGTGCCCGAGAAGAGGAAGAAGCCCACGGTCATTCCAGCAGTCACGGCCATGATCAGATTGACATTGAAAGTCATCACAATCAACATCAACGAGAAGCCGAGCAGAGAAGAAACCGCGTGCAGAACTGCATGCAGCACACGCATCTTCCACGAGGAAACTGCTGATCTACAATGAGAGAGAGAGAGAGAGGGAGAGAGAGGGAGAGAGAGGGAGGGAGAGAGAGAGGGAGTGAGAGAGAGAGAAGTACTAACGATGCAAAGAGAGATCTTCTGAGGGAGATGGAGTCGTTGGGAGAGGCTTCTCCAGACGGGGACGGAGATGCACTCTGTTGGAGAAGTCTAGCAGTGCGCGAATCTGACACGGCAATCCACACGCGCACCCCCCGAATGGCCTCATACAGTATCGCGAGCAGGAAGATGATCAGCATGGAACCAGCCATTCCTGCAGAACAACTCATTCGTTTTATTTCGGGAGTAAGCAGTCTTTACTGTAACATGAAATGTATTCGAGAACTATTCTGCTTGCAAATTTGGTAAATACATAGTGAAAAAAAGAAGTGAAAGAAGACAAACCAATGAGGGATCCTGTCTTCCACCAAGAGAACAAAATCTTCTCCCTCTCACCAAAGTGAAGAGTCATGTCCATATCCATTGTCATATTTTGCATTCAATCCATCTGAATAAAATAAGATCACTACTCATTCCGTAAGAAGTGATTTCTGACTTAGAAGATCAAAGCTCGAACCGAAAGCGACACCAACCATTAAATCGATGAAAGGCATGGAGAAGCGGATGAATTAGCCACAGGGGTTCGCCTGCAGAAATGCAAACATCTGTATGTATCGTACAAATATCGTCGAATTTCTGTGAAATGAACATGTACTCTATATTCACATTAACTTTTGATGAAATGTCATGGCATTTCATACAAAGTTAATATATAATACATACGTACATATTCACATGTATATATACATGTGAATATGTATGTATATATATTGCACAAGCACGTGCAAGATCTCAGGCGTACTGGTTAATCTTACGAGGTATAGAATAAAACATCCGACTAGGAGCCAAACGATGCGCAATAAAATGGAATAAAGCAGGAAGAGGAATAAAGCAGATAGAAATAGGTTAAACGTAGATAATAGGTTGCTAATTCTTTAGTTAGCACTATGTTTAATTGACTACGATAATTAAATGTGGTATGTGAATAGGACGGAGTTATTTTGCACAACAGCTGAGTGGAAACAACTTCAACACTTCTTTCTTGATGACCTCTCTAGGCATGTTCAGCTGAACAAGAATGGGCAGGCAGGAATATTGTACATAGCACTATCATGCAGTGACAGTGCCCCTTCTTACGTTTGTTGTGTCAGCCAGAGTCCCGGGACATGGGACTTGACCTGCATATGCTATCTGTCTACGAATTAGGTGCATAACATGTGCATATAAATACGAATTAGGAAGTATAAATTTTTAATTCTTTCTTATGATTGCCGTAATAATATATTGCAGGCGATGTTTTACGCAGCAATTCACAGTCAAATATTTTAACATAAAAGTTTTTTTTATACATTTCGTCCTACCGGACTGCTGAAGGGCATTCTGCAATTAATTCACAGAGAAGAACATCAACATTTAGATGCGCAAAATATTCTTCTTCCATTCGTTCGGAGTAAAAAGCTGCGCACATTCATACACACTACACTACTTATGCTGATACAATATGTACAATCTAGTGTAAGTTTTTTGGCTGTTCCTTATTAATTATTAAGAGCATTTGAGAGAAGGAAGATATGAGATCTCTGACCCGAAGCAAACACGACATTGAAAGCTAATTAATTATTCCCATCGATTAACAGCGTAGTTCACCGGCAAGAATGAGAAGACGCCGAAGGATCAAATGAAAGTGTTTTGAGAGCACTCGTCAACAATTCACCCGGACAATCCAACACATTCAGAACAAGCAAATCAGTAATCCACACTTCAAGGAGTTAGCACTTGAATTCTTCAGTTCCGTTCACGCCTCTTTCTCGCATCAATCGATTGTAGCGAACCTGCAGAGATAAGAAGAGGAAAAGAGAAGTGGAAATGGAAGGATCTAACTGCTGGGAGATTGAAGTAGAAAGAAGAGTCAATGAATGGAGGAGTGAAGAGACGAGATCGATTGAAGACCAACTCAGCCATGCAGTGGATGGAAGAAAAGTCGTGAGAAGGCCACATCTGACATTTCATTTCTTTTTCATTTACAAACTAATAAGATTTGAGAGGAGGGGAAAATGATTTGCACTTTGTTGGCCAGAAGGAATCGAGAAGATGCCAATCGAGGGAGATCGCGCACGTCGAGGATGCAGATGTAATGACGGAGAAAGCCACTCTTGCACCCCTCGGGATGCTCTTGCCAATTCGAGTATCTTCAATGTTCCTTTACCCTTTTTTCACACTACGCAAATCCATTCCGTTTATTTTGAATGTATTAAGAATGAGAAAAGATGGTTGGTAAGAGGCAGGATGAATGTGGTCTCGACCTAGAAATGAATGAATTCCTGCGCGGAAGACATCGTGAAGTGTAACCTCCAGGGAAGCCAATGGAAGACACGGCCAAGGAGGCCAGTAGAATCTCATCCACTCCTTCGTCCTTAATCACTCCTTCTATCTTCACTCTTTCTTCCTTCCCTCTCTAACCAAAAAGTTGATCATTTTGACAAGGGGGTCGACATTGAGACCGTGGAGAATGAAGTGAACAGCCTCTCTGCTAAGCGAGCTCTGCTGAGCCCCTTTAGCCCAGAAGAGTCTCTTTCTCTGCTTGCACTCCTCGCTCTCTCTGCATAGCTGTAGTCTGTGAATGTCTGCGTCTAGTCTCGGCTCGCATCTCTTCTTCCTACACTCAGTCACTTCGATGTCACTCGTTCCATTCAGAAGGGAGAAGATTCTCGTCAACTCCAAGTTGCTCTTCAGCAGAATGTCGTGATTCTCAAGACAGTCTGAAGTGAGAGAGAGAGAAGAAAAAGGAAGACAGACTTGCATGATGAGCAGATACTTCCATGGCCTCAGCATCAACGTCCGCATGCATGAAAGATGTCCTCTGTTTTGGTGATGGCCGAAACGGTCCAAATTGAAATCGCCCGCGGCAATGAAGACATTTGGAAAGCAAGACGCCAGCAAATTCATACGATCGACGAATGGACGAGTCGCCTAGAATTTTTCACGGTCCTATCATTTAAAGCGAACCAATATTTTCTATGTATATTAAAACACTTAGAGAGTGCAAGGAAATGTACATATGTATGTATGTATGTATGTACATGCAAAAAGCCAAACAATTTTATAAAGAGATTTAAAAAGGATTGTTTAAAAAGAAGTTAAAAGGGATTTCATGGTTCAATGAGACCTTGCTGTCAACGACGAAGCAGAAGCTGTTTTCGAAGGAGAAAGAAACGGCGAGTTGCTGCTCAACAAGTTCGTAGTCCTTAAGAAAATGTCACATGGTTTTCGTTCCAAATTGAAGCAAGTAAAATAAAGAAAAGGAAGAAAAGAAGCAGTGACAGCGATGAGCATAAACGGACAGTGTAGACGGCTTTGGAGAACGCGAGAGGAAAGCCATTGTTGAGACTGCGGAAAGGGAGAACTCGACTGCGAAGTGTGGAGCACGAGGAGTCCGTTGCAGAGGAGAACAGAAGAGGAGATGGAGAAGCAGAAACTGCACCCGACCAGGTGAGGAGAGAGGAGCAAGAGATAGAGGGAGACACTCCTGCTGGAGGAGCACGCCAACGAGTGGAAAGAGGGTATTCAGTCAAGGCTGCCTCCTGCCAAGGCATCACACTTCAAGACATTCTTAAGAGAAGAAATGGAAACCTCGTCTTTAATTCGATATTCGACTGCAGACGCTTCCTCCGTCGGCTCTCAATCATAAACTTCTTTAATATTCCAATTCCGGAAAAGGGGCACGACTGACCTGGAAGGACACTCTTGACCCCGAAGTAGAAGAGCAGCAGGAAGAGACAAGTTGCTAAGATCGTGGTCCGATGACAACGGCCGTTCTCTCTGTCTCTGCTTCTCTGCTGCCTCTCTCCCTCCTTCACTCTCTCACTCGTTGACACTCGACGGTAGCCTTCTTCTAGGTCGGCGGATGGCTGGGACCGGAAGCTGCTGGTGGAAGAGTCGCCGTCGGTATCCTCGATCTCCGTCGGCATCTACCCTTCTCTGCTCTCTCCTTCTTCCCCTCTCTCGCTCTCCACCTGCAATGGTCTTGTCTCTGTTTCTCATTGCTCTCTCCTTCTTCGACTTTCTGCCCCCCCCTCTCTCTGACCTGTATTGCTCCCTTCTCTGCTTCTCTCCTCGCCTCCCTTCTCTCTCTATCTCTATCTCTCTCGCCTCTCTGCAGCATAATGATCAGTCGATCAGAGTGAAATCTCGAAATGAAATATTTGTTCCTTTCTGTCTGTCGCACTGGAGAAGAACACCCACTCTCTCGTCTTTCCCACTTCCTCGCTAACTCGCCTTCCCACACAACTTCTCTTTTATTCACTCCCATTGAGTTCTCTCGCGTATGGAATCCCTCTGCACCACTTTCCATCTATTTCAACTCAATGAATATATCGAGCACGAAAGGGAACGCCTAGCGTGGAAACTCCGCGCTATCACAATTGATAGATAAAGAACTGAAATGCAAAGAGAGCGAGGAAAAAACGATTGAAAGAAGTCAGCGAAACCGGGGGAAAAGGGAGCAACAGATAAAGAAACGACATTAATAGAGACGAGTGCGAATTATCATAATTGTTAACTAAATGAGCAATAAATGTATGTACATATGCAGTAGCATGACAAGTTATCTACATATGTACATATGTATGTAAAAGTTCGTAATACTTAACCAATAACTGCAGATGCTAATGATATTCAATTCTAAACAAGAAAGAGAGCGTTGAATTCAAAATGAACGTTTTAAACGTATTCTTCCCTACGTTTAAAATGCATTCCCCTGGCAGTGGAGTCAAGAGCAATTGTATTGAAGAAGAAACGGCTATTCTCTATACTGGTGGCTTAGTTGTTCATTCCGTAAGACGAAGTATGAGAGAGGGGAGAAGATAGTGAGAGAGGGAGAAGAGAAGATAGAGAGTGGAGAAGGCAGAGAAAGAGAGAAAGGGAAGATAGATGGAGAGAAGAAGATAGAGCGAGAGAGAGGAAAATATGTATAAAGTAGCAGAGAGTACGTAGACCAGTCACTCTGACTCAGCAGGCAGGGCCTGCAGGGGAGTTTTGTTCCCTCACTTTTCTTTCTCTCTTCTGCTTCTATTTCTCTTTCTCTCAATAAAAGTTTCTTTCTCTACTTCTGGTCTCTCTCTGTCTCTCTCTCTGATTCTCTGACTGGCTCTAAATCCCTCTCTCCCCTCCTCTTATGCCTTCTTCACTAAACATGGACAGGAGTAAACAAGCGAACGATTGAAGGATCATCAAATGTGTAGAAAGCATGCTTCTTTTCACTTCCAATTGCAAGCGGCTGACTTTGGCACTTCCGGATGAATTCATCCCCTATCTCCCGGTAGGCTCCTCCGGCTTTTTTTTTTGGCAACAAAAAGCGAGCTTGTCTCCAGAAAGCAAGGATTTTTTTACATGGCCCCTTCGAGAAAATGAAATGAAGTTGGATCTTAACACTTGCCATGCTAATTTTAAATCATGATTTATGGTTTTTTACAAGCATATGAAGGGGACCAACAGTGACGTTTTCACGCTTTCGGATAAGAAAGAGTCAAAACGATGAGATATTGAGACAGGAAAAACTGAAATAACACTGATGAAAGAGAAGGAAGGCATGAGGCGTATAGGTGAGAAATGAAGAAAGAAATAGAGTATGAAGAGGGAGAGAGATATGGTAGTGGGAATAGTCAGTGTAACAGAGAAGATAATCTAGTCTAGAACTAGAGTTATTCGTGAAGACGCAAGGCTCACGATATGCAAGGAGATTGTAGAATTGCGGAAAACAACTGACAGCAAGGCAAGAAAGGGAGGAAGAGTGGACTACTCGGACAAGAGAATCAGAGAGCGAGAGGAAGGAAAGAGATAAAATGAACACTCAGCAGAAGGAAGGAATGAGGAAGGAGCGAGGATGAAAAGAGGAGCTCATGCAATGGTGAGATTCAAGGCCTGTGAAAGATAGACGACTCTTGTGGTCGAACTCTTGAAATAAATATAAATCTTCCGTTTATTCGGGTTATATTCTACAATCTTTTCACATCTTCTTTTCCGGTTTCTGCCACTTTCCCTCTTCCACTTTTCCCTTTCCTTCTCTCTCTCTCTTTCTTTTTTCCCTCTCTCCACCTTTCTTCTTCTTTGTCTTCCCTCTCTCTCGCTCTCTCTCGCTCCCCCTCTCTCTCACTTTCTCTCTCCCTCGCTCTCTCTCTCTCTCTCTCTCTCTCTCTCTCTTTCTTTTTCTTTCTTCTCTCCCTCTCTCCACCTTTCTCCTTCTTGTCTTCCCTCTCTCTCTCTCTCCCTCTCTCTCTCTCTCTTTCTCCCTCTCTCTCTCTCTCTCTCTCTCTCTCTCTTTCTTCTCTCTCACTTTTCTCCTTCTTGTCTTCCCCTCTCTAACTTGTCACCGTGTTCATAATCCGTTCACCCATTACAATGAGCAGCTTTTTCTCGTTTCAAGGACTCAACGACCTATCCGATTTCATTGAAAGTGACGAGAAGCCAGGCAAAAGCCCAGTCAATGTATATGAATACATTTCACGTAGATGTGTGCGGGAGAAGTTGCTCATTTCGGCAGAAAATATCCCTTTACAACATTTCATTACTTTGGCAATGTCATAAAAAACACAGAAAAGCAAATACAAAGTCCAGATCCATTTATAACTTTCCATTCCCCTCAAAAAACGAGAATTAGAAGTTGAAAGAGAACGCAAGAAAGAGAGGGAACGTGAGTTCCTTGGATACAGAAAGAGTGGGAGAGTGGGTTACTTAGTTGCATCTTTCATTGTTTTGTTCCGGCAGAACTAATCAAATGTAATTGAATATCGATCAGCTTTCCTCTCCAGATCATCAGAGAAACGAAACACAATTCGAGGCAAGGCAGAAGGATGAGGCAGAGAAGAACATTAAAGAGATCTCATGGAAATGGCACCGAAGGATTGAGTCCACAACGAGTTATTCTTTAATAATTAAATATGAGAAGCAATGTTATGTATAAAGATAGAAGACTAAGAGGGAGAAGTGCAAGCGAGGGGAATCCACTTTGGATTTGGAGTTCGTCCTGAGAGTGCCTCCCTCCACATCCTGTGGTGGTCGCCAGTGCCACTGCCAAAGCATATCTACAACCATTTTAAGATCCTACCTTTCCATCTGTGTCATCCTCCCTTTTCCATTATCCCTCTGTTCTCTCATAATATGGTGTTAATGAATATGTAGACGAACCTGGCCAAGAAGTTTGTCATTTGCTATGCGATCGTAATCCAGAACATCCACTTGTAGATGATAACTGAAAACAACACTTTATTGGGCACTAATTCGAACACGTTCGTATTATATTAAAATATTGGAAAAATTTAGCCGTTTTCATAAAAAGTAAATGAGGTATTGTACATACTTGTGAAGCAGAGCTGCGTTGAGGGTGAAGCTGAGAGCCTCATTCCACACTGGACATTGAGAGTTCTTTCGCACTCCACACTTCCTCTTCTTCACTATTTTCCCGTCTTGAAGAAGGACAACCTTTGCGTAGGCATCTGAAACTTCCATTTTCATCAGAAGACATGGATTCCTCAAAACCGTCTCAATTTTCCTACGAGATTTTCAGAGTGAATTTGAACAACATTTCTGTAATTCATGCATGGTTTTATGCTATCTTTTGATTTATAACAACAGAAATGCATAAGAAGAAGAAGAACTGAAAATGAACCGTACTGGGCAAGGAATCCGTAGAGCGGAGATCCTTCGCCTGGTGAATACTAACAATAAGTCTCTCTGCTCCTGGGAGATACTGAAGTCCGACGAAAAGCTCTCCGTGTTTTTCTTCCTTAATTTCTTCCTTGATCACGGAACCAATAAGAAACGCAATGCTGAATTTCTGCATTCAACAAATGCGTTTTCGTTTTCTGACTTTGCAGCCGATTAGTGATATAAACGACTATCAATAAACGGCTTTGAAATAGAACCGTTTGATGCATTTCAATGTTTGTCCAAAGCCGTAGGTCATCGGAGGGGTCGATTGTTGACAAGTCGATGTTCACTCCCCCTAGCAATTGGCCTGCAATCATCATGTTCGAAGCATAAAATGATGAATAATGCATAAAACTGGGAAGGATAACTGCTTTTGGAGCCTCCAATGAGCTGCACCGAAAGAGACTTCTCAAGAAGTTCTTCATAGCCCAGCGCAAACTTGAATTCTTCTTTCAGAAAGGGAGAACCGACACTACATTTTCCTGCAATACAGGATGAATTAAGCAATTAAACAGTTGTGAGCGTATAGTTTCTCTATCTCTCTCGCCTCTCTGCAGCATAATGATCAGTCGATCAGAGTGAAATCTCGAAATGAAATATTTGTTCCTTTCTGTCTGTCGCACTGGAGAAGAACACCCACTCTCTCGTCTTTCCCACTTCCTCGCTAACTCGCCTTCCCACACAACTTCTCTTTTATTCACTCCCATTGAGTTCTCTCGCGTATGGAATCCCTCTGCACCACTTTCCATCTATTTCAACTCAATGAATATATCGAGCACGAAAGGGAACGCCTAGCGTGGAAACTCCGCGCTATCACAATTGATAGATAAAGAACTGAAATGCAAAGAGAGCGAGGAAAAAACGATTGAAAGAAGTCAGCGAAACCGGGGGAAAAGGGAGCAACAGATAAAGAAACGACATTAATAGAGACGAGTGCGAATTATCATAATTGTTAACTAAATGAGCAATAAATGTATGTACATATGCAGTAGCATGACAAGTTATCTACATATGTACATATGTATGTAAAAGTTCGTAATACTTAACCAATAACTGCAGATGCTAATGATATTCAATTCTAAACAAGAAAGAGAGCGTTGAATTCAAAATGAACGTTTTAAACGTATTCTTCCCTACGTTTAAAATGCATTCCCCTGGCAGTGGAGTCAAGAGCAATTGTATTGAAGAAGAAACGGCTATTCTCTATACTGGTGGCTTAGTTGTTCATTCCGTAAGACGAAGTATGAGAGAGGGGAGAAGATAGTGAGAGAGGGAGAAGAGAAGATAGAGAGTGGAGAAGGCAGAGAAAGAGAGAAAGGGAAGATAGATGGAGAGAAGAAGATAGAGCGAGAGAGAGGAAAATATGTATAAAGTAGCAGAGAGTACGTAGACCAGTCACTCTGACTCAGCAGGCAGGGCCTGCAGGGGAGTTTTGTTCCCTCACTTTTCTTTCTCTCTTCTGCTTCTATTTCTCTTTCTCTCAATAAAAGTTTCTTTCTCTACTTCTGGTCTCTCTCTGTCTCTCTCTGATTCTCTGACTGGCTCTAAATCCCTCTCTCCCCTCCTCTTATGCCTTCTTCACTAAACATGGACAGGAGTAAACAAGCGAACGATTGAAGGATCATCAAATGTGTAGAAAGCATGCTTCTTTTCACTTCCAATTGCAAGCGGCTGACTTTGGCACTTCCGGATGAATTCATCCCCTATCTCCCGGTAGGCTCCTCCGGCTTTTTTTTTGGCAACAAAAAGCGAGCTTGTCTCCAGAAAGCAAGGATTTTTTTACATGGCCCCTTCGAGAAAATGAAATGAAGTTGGATCTTAACACTTGCCATGCTAATTTTAAATCATGATTTATGGTTTTTTACAAGCATATGAAGGGGACCAACAGTGACGTTTTCACGCTTTCGGATAAGAAAGAGTCAAAACGATGAGATATTGAGACAGGAAAAACTGAAATAACACTGATGAAAGAGAAGGAAGGCATGAGGCGTATAGGTGAGAAATGAAGAAAGAAATAGAGTATGAAGAGGGAGAGAGATATGGTAGTGGGAATAGTCAGTGTAACAGAGAAGATAATCTAGTCTAGAACTAGAGTTATTCGTGAAGACGCAAGGCTCACGATATGCAAGGAGATTGTAGAATTGCGGAAAACAACTGACAGCAAGGCAAGAAAGGGAGGAAGAGTGGACTACTCGGACAAGAGAATCAGAGAGCGAGAGGAAGGAAAGAGATAAAATGAACACTCAGCAGAAGGAAGGAATGAGGAAGGAGCGAGGATGAAAAGAGGAGCTCATGCAATGGTGAGATTCAAGGCCTGTGAAAGATAGACGACTCTTGTGGTCGAACTCTTGAAATAAATATAAATCTTCCGTTTATTCGGGTTATATTCTACAATCTTTTCACATCTTCTTTTCCGGTTTCTGCCACTTTCCCTCTTCCACTTTTCCCTTTCCTTCTCTCTCTCTCTTTCTTTTTTCCCTCTCTCCACCTTTCTTCTTCTTTGTCTTCCCTCTCTCTCGCTCTCTCTCGCTCCCCCTCTCTCTCACTTTCTCTCTCCCTCGCTCTCTCTCTCTCTCTCTCTCTCTCTCTCTTTCTTTTTCTTTCTTCTCTCCCTCTCTCCACCTTTCTCCTTCTTGTCTTCCCTCTCTCTCTCTCTCCCTCTCTCTCTCTCTCTTTCTCCCTCTCTCTCTCTCTCTCTCTCTCTCTCTCTCTCTTTCTTCTCTCTCACTTTTCTCCTTCTTGTCTTCCCCTCTCTAACTTGTCACCGTGTTCATAATCCGTTCACCCATTACAATGAGCAGCTTTTTCTCGTTTCAAGGACTCAACGACCTATCCGATTTCATTGAAAGTGACGAGAAGCCAGGCAAAAGCCCAGTCAATGTATATGAATACATTTCACGTAGATGTGTGCGGGAGAAGTTGCTCATTTCGGCAGAAAATATCCCTTTACAACATTTCATTACTTTGGCAATGTCATAAAAAACACAGAAAAGCAAATACAAAGTCCAGATCCATTTATAACTTTCCATTCCCCTCAAAAAACGAGAATTAGAAGTTGAAAGAGAACGCAAGAAAGAGAGGGAACGTGAGTTCCTTGGATACAGAAAGAGTGGGAGAGTGGGTTACTTAGTTGCATCTTTCATTGTTTTGTTCCGGCAGAACTAATCAAATGTAATTGAATATCGATCAGCTTTCCTCTCCAGATCATCAGAGAAACGAAACACAATTCGAGGCAAGGCAGAAGGATGAGGCAGAGAAGAACATTAAAGAGATCTCATGGAAATGGCACCGAAGGATTGAGTCCACAACGAGTTATTCTTTAATAATTAAATATGAGAAGCAATGTTATGTATAAAGATAGAAGACTAAGAGGGAGAAGTGCAAGCGAGGGGAATCCACTTTGGATTTGGAGTTCGTCCTGAGAGTGCCTCCCTCCACATCCTGTGGTGGTCGCCAGTGCCACTGCCAAAGCATATCTACAACCATTTTAAGATCCTACCTTTCCATCTGTGTCATCCTCCCTTTTCCATTATCCCTCTGTTCTCTCATAATATGGTGTTAATGAATATGTAGACGAACCTGGCCAAGAAGTTTGTCATTTGCTATGCGATCGTAATCCAGAACATCCACTTGTAGATGATAACTGAAAACAACACTTTATTGGGCACTAATTCGAACACGTTCGTATTATATTAAAATATTGGAAAAATTTAGCCGTTTTCATAAAAAGTAAATGAGGTATTGTACATACTTGTGAAGCAGAGCTGCGTTGAGGGTGAAGCTGAGAGCCTCATTCCACACTGGACATTGAGAGTTCTTTCGCACTCCACACTTCCTCTTCTTCACTATTTTCCCGTCTTGAAGAAGGACAACCTTTGCGTAGGCATCTGAAACTTCCATTTTCATCAGAAGACATGGATTCCTCAAAACCGTCTCAATTTTCCTACGAGATTTTCAGAGTGAATTTGAACAACATTTCTGTAATTCATGCATGGTTTTATGCTATCTTTTGATTTATAACAACAGAAATGCATAAGAAGAAGAAGAACTGAAAATGAACCGTACTGGGCAAGGAATCCGTAGAGCGGAGATCCTTCGCCTGGTGAATACTAACAATAAGTCTCTCTGCTCCTGGGAGATACTGAAGTCCGACGAAAAGCTCTCCGTGTTTTTCTTCCTTAATTTCTTCCTTGATCACGGAACCAATAAGAAACGCAATGCTGAATTTCTGCATTCAACAAATGCGTTTTCGTTTTCTGACTTTGCAGCCGATTAGTGATATAAACGACTATCAATAAACGGCTTTGAAATAGAACCGTTTGATGCATTTCAATGTTTGTCCAAAGCCGTAGGTCATCGGAGGGGTCGATTGTTGACAAGTCGATGTTCACTCCCCCTAGCAATTGGCCTGCAATCATCATGTTCGAAGCATAAAATGATGAATAATGCATAAAACTGGGAAGGATAACTGCTTTTGGAGCCTCCAATGAGCTGCACCGAAAGAGACTTCTCAAGAAGTTCTTCATAGCCCAGCGCAAACTTGAATTCTTCTTTCAGAAAGGGAGAACCGACACTACATTTTCCTGCAATACAGGATGAATTAAGCAATTAAACAGTTGTGAGCGTATAGTTTCAGATGAAGCTGGTGAAAAGAGTAGTAAAGTATGAAATTGACTGCTTTGTCTGCGGAGCGCACTGTCGGAATCGCTGAGAGAGATGGCTACGACGAACTCTTCTGTTCTCCTTACCTCGCACACTGCAATCACCCTCCCACTCCCTTCTTCTCTTCATTCATTTACTTTTTCTATTTTATAACAAGACCTTCCTTGCATGTGGGGAACAGCAAAGATTCAAGAAGTAGAAAGCGGGAGACGGGAGATTCGAATAAGATTTCTTTGCATGGATATTCTCAGAAGAAGAGAAGGAAAGAGAGAGAAACGGAGTACGAGGAAAAATCAGCCAATTGAAGTCTCATCATCACATAACTCAGTAATTCCCTCGGGCGACCGCTCGCCAAAATCATTTGCTATGTACTGGATAGATTCCAACTCTTTTCTCCATGTCCATTCCTTCCGTTTTTCCAGCATAAACCTTCAAGAATGGCAACGTGGAAATCCGATCTGGTGAAGTCATAAGTGATATGCAGCTGGATTCTGGCAATGATGGGCCTTCCCGAAGAGGGCTCGTGTCTCAGCACGCTACCTCGTCTACGGTACAAGTCTGGCTGCAGCATTCCTGCAATTTACACACCTCTTTATACTTTGTCCCTCCAATCCAACTTAATCAGCTGGTGTAAATAAGGAGTCTGACACTTTCCTGCATAAAGAAAGTAAGAAAGTTTTTTTTTACAAAAAAAAAGACATGGAGAACAGGGAGAGAAGAGAGCGGAAGGTTGAGAGGAAAGCGGAGGGAAGAGAAGGTGAGTTTGAGAGAAAGAGAAGAGACCGATATTTCCTTGGTCTGAGGATCGTCTCCTCTCCAGGAAGAGCATGGCTGCATCTGCCATGTCCTGTTCAGATGGCCGTCGAGCCTTCAACAAATATAGTTTTCTGTGAGAATTCTCTTTCACTTATAAGCTGGGATTTGCTTGAAATGGCAGAGTTGAGAGTCCCTCTGCCTTTTCTCATTTCTCGGAGCATCATTATCCTATCTGTTCTCCACTTCGTTAATGAAATCTAGATTAGAGAAATGGCTAGATTCGTTGTTCGTAAGTGAAGTGGCGAGAGAGACGAAGAACAGAGAAAGGGTGGAAAGGAGAGAGTACACGAATTGAGAGAGGAGAAAGAGAGGAAAGAAATGTGAGAAGGCGCTTTGCTCCATACCAGATATACAGCAGCAGTCTATTTTGGGAAATGGAACCAAGCACGGAGAGCTAAATTTCAAAGGCAGAGAAGCGGCCAAGGAGGGACATGACTGGGGCAGCCCTTCCGGAGACAGTTCCGCGCTTCCGATATCCACAATTACACTTTGATACCAAGCGGATTCTATCGCTGATTGGTTTTGCTCACTCAAAGATCCTCGGCATCACTCAGAAATTAAGCACCAAGAGGTCCAAAACCAAAGGCGAAGAATGCAACAATAAATAAATTCATCTTGATTAATGACATACTATCCAACTAGCACTGGAAAGAAAAAGGCGATTTCATTTTAATTGTCATTCCAGTTTTTGAAGAAAATGAAAAAAAAATTATGTAAAAAAAAGAATTTTGGGATATCAAATATATGTAATATATTCTATGAATAAAAAGAGAACTCTTCTGCTTGTGAACTGCGAGGTCTGACGAATTCTATCATAGTGAAATAAGTGGGACACGTTATCTCGTCTTCTTTCTTCCCTTCTTCAGCTTCCTCTTTCTTTCGCCATCTCTCTTTCTCTGTGTTACTCTCTCGCTGTGCTCTTCAAAAGAGCCTTCTGAGGTGGGGGGAGACAGATTGCCTTCGAACGAAGGCGTGAGTGGCTTGTCTAAATGAGAAGACGATGCCGTCCTTCTTTTTCCATCTTCTCTTTACCTCACCCTACTTTGTTCTCCCATGTTACCTCGTGTCTTTACTCTCTCTCTCTCTCTCTCTCTCTCTCTCTCTCTCTCACCCTTTCACTCTCTCTTATTCGCTCGCTCTTTCATTCTATCATTCCTGTCTCTCTAAGATTTACTCTACTTATCGCTTTTCCACAACACATCGTCCCTACTCTGTCTCATCTTTCTGTTTTTTCTTCTTCTATGAACCAACACTGTGCATTCTTCAGTGTGCATATGCACATATGTATGTAGAATATACATAAACTTATTTCTGTACTTGTCTAGACTACTTATTTAAATAAATAAGAAAAAAACTACAACCATTTCCTTTATGCTCTTAGAGAAGTTCAAATGAATGGTGAAAAGTTAAGCCACGAGTTTGATCCTTGTGTTTGGAACGGAGGAAAGGACTAACCGATGGTTGATCAGAAACAGCCGAAAGACGTCGTTGCATCTGCGAGAACATGGAGGGACGAGATTGCCGGAGGCGATGGGGCGAGAGAGAATAAGCGTTAGAGAGAAATAGAGAGAGAGAGAGAGCGAGAGTAGAGAGAGTAGCTTCTTCCTCCTCTGGTTGAAGCTTCTGCATGGGCCAACGCAACAACACGCATTATGCACCGCCGTACCACAAAACTGCTACACAATAATTCAGCAGAGAGAGGGAGGGGAAAGAGTCTGAGAGAGTGGGAGAGAGAGGGAAGAGAGGGAGTGAGAAGGGAGAGAAAGGGGAGAGAAGGGGACAGAGAGGGGGAGGGAGAGGGGTGAGAGAGAGCGGGAGAGAGAGGGGGAGAGAGGGGGAGAGAGAGGGGAGAGAGAGGGGAGAGAGGGGGAGAGAGAGGGGGAAAGAGAATGGGAGAGAGATGTCAAAGACTAATTGTGGGAACGTGGGAAGTTAAAGGAATCTGACTCAATCTTGTAAGTGAGAAGACGATTACGACGCAATATTAAGAATGGTCTGGACACTGAGCTCCTTATGGAATGCAAGAGAATGAAAAACTGAAGAACAAGAAGTTGGAAATCTAAAAAGTGTGGTGGAAAGGAATTGGCTGGGTCTACCAGCCCAAATCCCTTCCCTCCTTCTGCTCTGGATCCCCTTACTCTCCCCTCATCTCTCTTTCTCTCTCTCTCTCTCTCTCTCTCTCTCTCTCTCTCTCTTTCACCCTCTGGATCCCCTTACTCTCCCCTCATCTCTCTTTCTTTCGCTCTCTCTCTTTCACCCTCTGGATCCCCTTACTCTCCCCTCATCTCTCTTTCTTTCTCTCTCTCTCTCTCTTTCACCCTCATCGTTTTCTCGCTCTCTCGTTATCTCCCAATCTCTCCCTCAACCTCTAAAGTGCGGTAGAAATAGTACGGACTATTTCTACCGCACTGCTGCCTCTAAGATGATTTGACCATTCTATCCGTTCCCTTTCCCTTCTCTAATCTTACATTTACAAGGGAATGGTCTCGGCTTCCCCCGAGGTTTTGAAATGAGCTATATACCATTCGAAAGCTCTCGTCGAGGAGATAACGAAAATGATAATTAAAATCTCCAAACGAATTTTATTTATCGATCGGATTTTCGAAAAATGGTGGCGTCGAGGAATTGACGATTTCGCCGTTAATTCTTAAATCAGGCGTTTGAAGCCGCAAAAGTTGAGAAATCGAACGGGGATTTTTTTAAACGGAATGTAACAGAGTAGCTCTTGCATAAAAACAAGATGTAGGAGAAAATAATGTATGCGCAGCTGTTTAAGACCAAAACATGAACTTTTTGACACAGATGAACGTTTCTGAAAAAATGAACATTTTATAACGAAATATGATGTACCAATTATTATTTTTCATGTTAAAAACGGCTTGAAAATTAGTAACTAGAGGCCTAAAATTCAAAAATCGGCTTAAAAAAAGTTGCTTTGGCTCCATACAAGACAGGGATTTTTTCACCAAAGGGGGACGGACCCCTTTGGTGAAAAATGGCCTAAAAAATTTTTTGCTCCAAAAATGATCAGAAAGTGTGTTAATAGGCTTTACAAGGCCGACTTACACAAACACATCAATTTTAAAGTCGAAAAAGCTAGTGATAATCGAGAAAATGTTAATTTTTGGGTATTTTTCCGGGTTTTCGGTAAAAATAAAATCCGTTTGGAGATTTTAATTGTTATTTTCGTTATCTCCTCGACGAGAGCTTTCGAATGGTATATAACTTATTTCATAACCTCTGGGGAAGCTGAGACCATTCCCTCGTTAGTGCAATTCCAGTTAAAGGAGTAAACCCCTGCGAAATGTCATTTGTGCTTCGTCTTTTGCCGCAGGCAGTTTAGTATTCAGTGCCTGTAGCAAAAGAAAATAAGAAAGCGGTTTTTTTATCCTATGTTAAAAAATATCAATTTGAATGTTTTCTATTTTGGCATTTTTAACTCGCACGCGATTTACATTATATTTATGTTTGAAAAGAGTTGGTATGATCCTACAGACAGCAAGCATTGTCTATCCCATTTCTTCTCTCCATCTGAAATCAGTTATTCCACCACTTTGCTACCACAGTTGTCTCCATCTTTGTTCTCAGGGTCATTTTCAATTCGCGGACTGCTTTTCCGCTCAAGCCTTCCATTTTCCGTTGAAGTCACGCAATCTTTCAAGACCGACGAAAACTTTGAAGAATTGTCTCCAAATTCGCCTTCTATTTTATCAGGAAATCACGATACATGAAATCACTAAATATAACATGAATGAATAAGATAAATTACATGATGACTTAAGAAATTATGTTGAGTATGTGATCCTCTGCGTAATTATCTCAAATCAAATAGACCGAACACGATAAACGTGTCCACAAGATTGACTTTTGAACATATAAGGTTGTCAAAATTGTTTGTATCTAAACAGGGACGACTTGTGGACTGTCACAGACCATGAAACTGAAGGTTGCGAGGTCGGGAGGAGAATCAAAAGAGAAGATAAGCAGAAGAGAGTGAGAGAGAAAGAGAGGCGAGTGAGAGAGAGAGAGAGAGAGAGAGAGAGAGAGAAAGGGTGAGAAAAAGAGAACGGGGAAAGAGAATGAGAAAGACGAGTCAAGAAATGGAGTTGGGCATTTCAAACGTGAGCTGTCCTTCAAAATGATCCCGAAATTAAAAAAAAGGAAATGGACGTTTGGTCGTTCGCGTCAAAGCTGTTGAATGAATGAAAGGATGTAACGTTTTTCTTTTCCGTGAATTCAGAGTCTCCCCGAATGTAGCTCGATGGGAGGGCAGACATGTTGACATGAAAACAATAGGTAAGCGGAAGAGAAAATCATTAAAGACGAAACGGATGAAAGATTAAGGGAAGTGGAGAGACGACCGTCAGAAAGCTCTTAATGACGAAAGAGTTCGTCTGACGTTCGACTAAATACAATGGGACGATGACGGAGGAAACGGAATTTTGGATGAAGAGAAGCGGAGAAAATAGAAAGAGAAAGAGAGGAAGAGAAGAGGAAGAGAGAGAGAGAAAGAGAGAGAGAATGATAGAGAAGAGAGAGAGAGAGAGAGAGAGAGAGAGAGAGAGACCACAGTCACATGGCCGTTTCCACAGCTCATTCTCATTCAAAAATGTGAATGGACTGAATGGCATTTTCTGTTCTCATTTTGTTATTCTTTCCTTTCTTCACTTAGCTGCCAGGCAACACAAGCAAAATAAGTCACAACCATCGTGTTTACTGTAGACATCCACATCTATCCGTATGCTTCTCATTTATAGTACACACTTTAATGAGATTCACTTCCACATTCAACCGAGAAAATTTTTTAAGGAAAACATGCTGATTTTGATAGGATGTATATGTAGTTTAGTTTAGTCATGTCACTGGGTGACATCAAAGTTTGCACATACGCCGATACGAAGGCGGTATTGTCGACGTTAGATTTTAACTAGATCAAGTGCGGTATATTAAAAAAATTAACCATATGGTGAATAAAATTTTAAATGGCGGCGTGTAAAATAATGATTGAATGAGCACTAAATATTTTTAGGCCATTGTGGAAGTTTTCATTTCTTTTACAAGTTTGAATTGGCTGATGTGCTTGTAGGGAGAATGATGGGGAGAGGCGGGAGGCGTCTGCTCAGCACTACGAGTCGTATGGCTGCCGCGTGGCAGGACAGCTTCTCCCAGGGACACCTCGACATCGCCAAGTTCGGCGGCCGCAAACCTACGCACATCGTCATTGGAGCTGGTTCAGCTGGCTGTGTCCTTGCTAACCGTCTCAGGTTTCTAATGATACAATTGGTTTCTTTCTATCACAATAGCTGAATTGAACACTCAAAGAATAAAGGAAAACGGAAGAAAGTCTTGATTACTTGAGTGAAGATCCGTCTAATCGAGTTCTTCTCCTGGAGGCTGGTCCCCGTGATCATTGGTGGGAATGGCGCATACGAATGCCCGCTGCGCTCATGTACAATCTTAGTGGAACTCGTTACAATTGGTACTACCACACAACTGCCCAGGTATGGTTACTGCTGGGAAGTAGTTACGTGTGTTTAACATGGTTTATGTGAGGAGGAAGAGAGTTGTTCGCAGGAAGGCCTTAATGGCCGTGCGTTGTACTGGCCGCGTGGTCGCGTGTGGGGCGGCAGTTCTTCTTTGAATGCGATGTGCTATGTGCGTGGCCATGCTTTCGACTACGATCGCTGGAAAGAGGAGGGCGCGAGTGGTTGGGACTTCGCCTCGTGTCTTCCGTACTTCCGACGGGCTGAGTCATACAACCACTCTTCCACGGAGACTGACGACGCATTCCGTGGAAGAAGCGGCCCTCTAAGTGTTATGAGAGGCCCTGCCACTCACCCTCTTCACCAAGCATTCCTCGAGGCGGGCAAGCTTCATCCTCTCGGAACAACTACTGATATGAATGCTTGGAAGCAAGAGGGCATTGGCTATATGGACATGACCATCCGCGACGGAGAGAGGTTGTCTATTCTTTTTATCCTTTATGTTAAATGAAATGTTTTTACTCCTTCTCTCATTTACTTGATATGCGACGGTTGGATTCAGTGGAGGAATGAATTCTTGAAAGACAGATGCAGCGCTTCTTCGGCGTACCTTCAGCCAGTGCTCGATCGGCCGAATCTCGCGACTTCTTCAGGGATATTCGTCACTCGGATTCTCTTCGACCGAAACAATGCAATCGGCGTCGAGTTCATCAGGAAACTCAACTTCTATGGCACGGACAATATTGATTCCTACAGCAGAGAAAAGGTGGCCTGGCTTCTCCTTTTCTACTTCCTCGTGGAAAAGTATTGCTTGAAGATGTACTGCGAATCGGATGTGATCCTTTCTGGCGGAGCGATCAACTCCCCGCAGCTGCTCATGGCGAGTGGAGTCGGCCCCGGCCATCATCTGCGAAGTCTGGAGATTCCAGTCGTGGCTGACCTGCCAGGAGTCGGCTCTAATCTTCAAGATCATCTCGAGGTTCGTTTCGCTGCCCGTTGAGTTTATGAGTTGAGTGGTTTGAGGTGTACGTGCAGCAGAGATGCTCTCGCCCGATCACTCTGTTCGGACAGCTCTGGCCTCATCGGATGGTCGCCGCTGGTCTGGAATGGTTTGCGAAGAGAAGCGGAGTGTGTGCGACGAGTCATCTGGAGACGGGCGGCTTCGCCCGCAGCCAGCCGCAGCTGCTCCATCCCGACATTCAACTGCACTTCCTTCCCTCCACTGTCCACGATGACGGCAGGAAGAATGGAAGCTGCCATGCCTACCAGGTCAGTCAGTCTCTTTCCCCCTTCAACTCTTCTCATTCTCTCTCAGGTACACGTTGGTACCATGCGCCCCAAGTCTCGTGGGGATGTTCGGTTGTCGTCTCGAGACCCTCGCCGTTACCCCGTCATCAACCCTCGCTATCTCTCCCATCCCGATGACCTGGTCGACTTCCGTGCCTGCATTCGACTTGCCAGAGAACTCTTCGCAACGGCGGCCTTCGATGACTTCCGACTGGATGAATTGGCACCTGGAGTGCAGGTCACTCAAGCGAATTGTTTTTCGGTTTTTTTTCGTTTAGAAGCTGCGACTTGTAGTTGAATATTGTTAGTGTTTGCAGAAAGAGTCAAACGAGGAGTTGGATGAGTTTGTGCGGGCGAGCGCTGCCTCTGCCTACCACCCTTCTTGCTCTGCTCGTATGGGCAGAAGTGATGATCCGGCTGCAGTTGTCGACCCCCTCTCCATGCAAGTCTACGGTCTGCAGGGACTGCGAGTCGTCGATGCTTCTGTCATGCCTTCCATGGTCTCAGGTATACTCTCTTACTCTGTCAATCTTGACTTCTCTCTCTTCCTTCCTCTTTTTCTCTCCCTGCCCTCTCTCTCTCGCTCTCTTTCTCTCCCTTGAAGCTATTTATTAGTATGTTCAGGTAACTTGAATGCGCCAACCATAATGCTGGCGGAGAGAGCAGCTGATTTGATCCTCGGTAAGAAGCCCCTCGCCCCTCAGCCAGAACCGGTCTTCATCCACAAGAACACACCGTTAGTTCTTTTCTCTTTTACATACTATCTATTTGTATTCAGTTGGTCTTTACTGAACGTTTCGTCTTTCCTGGTCGTGTTTTAGAGGTTTACATATATACATTTCTTTAGAAACTTGGGGGATTATCTGTTAAAATTGATTGTTAGGGGTTTGCTAATGTTCCAATGTGAAATTTCTCAGGATCTTCTTAACGATGGCGCTCGATAATCCCCAGTCAAGATGCAACTCTTCACCATGAGAAATATATATTAAATCATTAGAGCTAACGAACATCCGGTTTTATGGAGTTCCTTCTGTGAAGGATATGTTATCCGAACTATTATTTAGGCATCAATTGTTTATGGAAAGATACTAGTATGGTTTGTTTGTTTTTCAGAATCTTTATATACTTGCTCCATGAAGGAATTTGTTCTTTCCTCAAGATTGTTATTGCAGGCAGTTTGTTGCATGGCGTGTACTTTCAAAGTGACCATATCTATAGGGTTCTCTTGCCTTTTCCATGCAAATAAATCATTCGAAAAAGTTTGTAAGTAGATGATGAGAAGTGCCATGAATTCACTGTTAAATGCCTCTGTACCATTCGCCTGCTTGGAGTTGAAGAGACAGTTGAGATGGCTCTTCCTCGCTTCGAATTGGCTGATCTGGCAGAACGTTCTGCTGGCTGGGGCCCGCCCCCTTCAGCAGGGGATGAGCATGTCACTTTCCAGTACTTCAACAAGGGCGATCGCATAGGCCGAGTTGCCGACTGGATTGGAGTCGATCGATTCTTCCGACGAGGAGAGAGGTTCGCGAACCTCTGTTGGCATGGCATTTTCCTTGTGCCCATCTGCTTTGGCCGTCTTTTAATGCATTTGATGATTTAAGATTGCATGCCTTGGAATAATACCGTTTATCAAAATCGGCTTTCTGCCAAATACGGTACATTTAATATTTTCATGAACGAAAAAAACAAATTCGGCTTGAGCAATTGCACTCGAAAGTTTGATGAAACATTACTCTGTTTAAATTTTGAAAACAAACTACATGTATACATGTATACAAGAATACGAAAGGGAGCATACTGTTCGGTAGCTCTTTGTAATTTCTTTACTTTTCAGCGGGGGTGAGATTGTCTCAATATTTAATTTGGACCGAAAGCCCGGCCCAAAAATTTTTTTGCCACTGTCAGCCTTTTGAACCCTACATATTTTTGATGTATCGTAGCGCGTGAAATTTTCTACTGAAATTAGTTTCCTTTAAAAAATCTAGCTAGGTACGCACACTTTGCGGAAAAAACCCCACCCATTTTTGAGGTTGGGTAACTCCTCGAAAGGCCCTTATGCTTTGGATACCGTTTCTCGAACGGAGGTGTTTTTGCAAAATGTAAAATGTACTGTTTTTAATAGAGGACGGCGAGTCGTATTGAAGAGTCAATTTCGATAAACGGAATGAAAAAATCCGCAGAGTACAGTGCTGGAGTCTTAAGAAGAGGCTGTCTTTATTCAGATACAACGAACGTCTTTATGGCTCAGCTGCGAATGCGGGAACGCAATTCGATTACATTCACGAAATGGATGAGAACAACTTCCAGTTGGTCGGTTTATTTTCAAATGACATTTTAATGAGCAATTTGTGAGTCTGCGCGGATGCAGATTGAATTGAATAGCTTAATCGGAGAGATTCAGGTTGACTCTTCACGCCCGGCTCAGCGGCCAATGCAACGGAACTTCAAGTCGAGGCAGCTGCAGTTCAGGAAACTGCTGCAGAAAGAGCAGGAAAGGAAGGAGATGCAGCAGTACGCCACGAACCAGAAGATGAAGCGCAGCATTGCCAAGTATCTCTTTCTCCCTCTCTCTCTCTCACCCTCCCTCCCTCTCTTTCTCTCTCTCTCTCTCTCTCTCTCACTCCCTCTCCCCCTCTCTCTCTCTCCCTCCCTCTCTCTCTCTCTTTCTTTCTCTCTCTTCAGAGAGCAACAGCGTGCCTTCAAGCAGTGGCAGCGTCGTGGTGGCGGAGCGCGTGCTGGCCACCGCGGGCCGGCTGGTCGCTTTGGCCAGGATCGACCGAAGGATCGGCTGCCCTCCATTCAGGTTCTGTTGTGATTCTCTCTTCGTGTCCTGATCTCTCCCTCTTCCAGGTGCGTCCCGAGTGGAAAGTGCTGGAGGAGATGGGCTTCCCTGCTCTCCTCAAGCTCACCCTTCCTAATATTTCTCCTGGAGAAGACATCAACGATCATCAATATGGAACTCTTCATTTCTATGACAAGGTTTGTCTGCCTTTTTCATCTCTGTTGGATCTCTTCTCTGATTAAGGGAATCGACCGCGTGACAGTGAAGAACTCGATGGGTCTCCAGCGATGCGGCGGCTCCTTCTACAATGTCACCACCACGGAAGATCCCGTCATTCAGAAGATCGCACAGTCCGGGGTCGGCAACGTCTTTGCCACCGACACCATTCTCGCTGCTCTCATGACTGCGCCTCGATCGGTGAGCAAGATGGGGAGAGAGTATGAGAAGGAAGAGAGAAAGGGAATGATGGAGAGGAAGAGAGTATGAGAAGGATGGAGAGGAAAGAGAGCGAGAAAGAGAAGGAACGAGAAGAGAGAGAGAATGATGGACGTAGGGGAAGGAGAGAGAGAGTATGAGAGGGTGGAGAGGCAGGAGAGTTGAAAAGACAACGAGTCAGAAGAAGGAGAGGGTCTGTTCAGGTATACTCGTGGGATGTGGTGGCGCATCGTGTGGGTGATAAGTTGTTCTTCGACAAGCGGGACACGGGGGGCATCTCGAACCCAGTGGATGCCTTGACAGTCTCTGAGACCAGCATCGAACCACCTCCTAATGACTCGACTGTCATGAACAATGCAAAGGTTGGCTGAAGGGGGGGGGGGCAGCTTGACATCTCCCTTCTGCAGGATCTGGCGACCGAGGCTCTCTACATCAATCAGAACTTCCGTCGACAAGTGCTGAAGAGGGAGGGAGAAGCATTCAAGATGACCCATCCAGAGGCACCCTTCGATGATGAAGCCGGTCAGGATTGGTAGAGAAGCTGCTAGGAAGGGAAGACTTGACTAGGAGTGCTCTTCTAGGTGGAGACACGGCCTGTGCCTACAAGTACAAGAAGTTCACTCTTGGCACGGGAATCGGTGGGAAACCCGTCGAACTCGTTTGCAGAACGGAGCACGACGCTGTCATGGTCACTTTTATATTTAAAAAAAAAACAATTATTTGCCAAAATCTTGCGAGAATGTTATCTAGATATCGTAATAGAAAAAATATCGCACGTTCTTAAGGCAAGTAAATTTGTAGTGAAGAAATGAAAATGGTTGCAGGCGGGAGTTAACGGAGAAGTGCAGACACTAACGATCAAAGCATTCAATGAATGGGATTCCTCCCAGTCGGGGGGCGTGGACTGGAGGAGCAAGCTGGACACGCAGAAGGGGGCCGTGCTGGCCACCGAAATGAAGAACAACTCTTGTAAACTCGCCAAGTGGACTCTACAGGCTAGTCTTTCGAATCCATTCTCACTCTCCTCTCCTTTCCCTTGCAGGCCCTTCTGGCTGCCTCGGATGCCATCAAGTTCGGCTACGTGTCGCGAGTGACCTCCCGTAATTCTGCCCAGCACGCCATCCTCGGGACTCAGCAGCTCAAGCCCTCCGAGTTCGCCCACAACATCTCTCTGAACCTCGATAACTCCTGGGCCATTCTCCGCTGCATCATTGACAGGTTCTCTCTCCCTCTCTCTCTCTCCCTCTCCCTCTCTCTCTCTCTCTCTCTCTCTCTCGTTCTTTCTCTCTGTCTCTCTCCCTCTCTCTCTCTCTCTTTCTCTCTCTCTCTCTCTCTCTCTCTCTCTCTCTCTCTCGTTCTCTCTCTCTCTCTTCCTGTCTTGCTTTTCAGCTGCATGCGCCAGCCTGCCGGGAAGTATCTGTTGATGAAGGACCCGCAGGCTTCGATGCTCCGTCTTTACTCTCTCCCTGAGGGAACCTTCGACTCGGCGGAGAGCGATTCCGCTTCTGATAAGGATGGATCTGATTATAACCACTAGACCCAGATATCTCTCTCTCTTTCTACTTCTTCTTCTCCCCTATTTATACTCTTCTTCTGTAATCCTTTCTCACAACTTTCTGACCCCACCGGATTCCCCATCTCTTTTTATACAAATTCCTCGTTTGGCTTCATTCTTCTGTTTCCTCTTTCGTTAATTGGGATTGTTGATGGAAGAGTAATGAATTGTTATTGTGTTGAACTGGCCAGAGTTAAGTGGATTGTATTATCTTTTGTGGTGTGAACGATCGGAGTGCTGGGAAGGATCGGAATGCTGGGAAGGATCTGAGTGATGGGAAGGATCGGAGTGTTGGGTGCGGGTTTCATCGTCGAATGAGCAGATGAACGGGAGTTTGTCATCGCAGGGGCGACTCCTCCAGATGCCCTTCCTTGACATTGTCATGCACACACGGAGTGCGGGGGCGAAGCGGTGGAAGGGGTTCGCTTCTATCTTCGAGGAACCCTCCGCTCCGATCCAGAACGAGTCCGCGTTCTGCCACATGATCATCTCTGCAAGGATGAGAGTGGAGGAATGATGAGAAGAGGGAAGGCTAACCCGCGATGCGGTTGTTCATCTCTCGGTTCTTAATGTCGACCAGCTTGGATGGGTGCTTCTTGCAGAAGGCCGAAGCGTCGTCGAATGTCTTCCCCATCAAGTGAACGCGGACATTTGTAGTGTCGAACTGAGTGAGAACGATGAGAAACGGCGGAGGAAGCGGAGTGCCGAACCTTGTCCCAATCAGCGTCCAGGAACTGCTTCTCGCTCTTCTTTTGCTTTTCTTCCAGTCCCTCGACACGCATGTACAGTTCTTGAAAGGCCGAGTAAGCCGTTGAGTTGAGCGAAGAAAGGCGTTTCCTCTGGAAGGAAGTACGGAGAGAGAGAGAGAGAGGGAGAGAGAGAGGAATGACGAACCAGCTCCTCGAGGGCCTTTTCGAACTCTTCCATCTTCGAGATCTCCGCCACGACAGCGCTGTCAATGGCAGTGAGAGCAGCGTCCGCTCTCTTCAACTCGTCGATGACATCCGAGATCAATTCTTTCATCTCAGGATTTGTCATCTGCAAGAAAGATAGAGGGAAAGAGTGAGAGAGAAAGAGAAAAAGTGAGAGAAAGGGAAAGAGAGAGAGAGAGACAGAAAGAGAGAGAGAGACAGAAAGAGAGAGAGAGAGAGAGGGAGGGAGAGAAAGAATGAGATAAGTAAAGATTGAGAGAGAGAGAGAAAGTGAGAGAGAGAGTGCGATAGAGATCGAAAGCGTGAGCGAGAGAGAGAGAGACTGAAATAAAGAAGGAGTGAGAGAGAGTGCAATAGAGATCGAAAGCGTGAGCGAGATCAATGTGAGAGAGAGAGTGAGAAAGAGAGAGAAAGAGAGAGAAAGAAGGAATGCGAATGATCTACATATAGGAGTGAGAATGAGTAGTATTCTAACAGTTTCCATCTTCTTGGGGTCGTACTTGTGAGGTGGCAGAGGCGGCGGAAGGAAGTGAAGACCATCAGCTCGCTTGCTGGATCCAGTACTATTAGAGAACCACCTTCCATCATCCACTTATTTCACTCTTCGAGGTTGCCAGGCACGCCAAACCAAAGATTCTCGGTTAGATTGTGCATGGGCACTCTTCTTCATCTCTTCCTTTTTCTTTCTTTTCACAAGGTGCTGGGAATGGTTATGTCATAAATAAGAGTAAGTAAAGAGAGCGACAAGTGGAAGTGAGAGGAAAGCACTGAACAGAAGGACCAAGACACTGACGTGTAGCTATAAATGTAGAGAGGCTGCTCCTTCGAGCCAATGTTGTAGGCGTAGAAGCGGACGTTCTCGCCAGGAGAGACTTTGTCACGGGGGCTGATGAAAGTACTCCCATCCGCTTGCACTTCATTCGTCTCGGCTCGACTCTTCTTGAGGCTGAAGACAGCGAAGCCGTCCATTCAACTACTCATTCACTCTCTCAACCAAGCTTAAGCTCAACTCCTCACTCCTTGGTTAGAACACGATGAGTAAGAGATGCGTCTCTTTGAACACAGTTCGAGAGTCACTTTCGAAATTGTTGCCAAAATTGTTCTCCTTGGCTTCCAGCTAGCGAAACTATTTATGCGAATTCAAAATGGTTAATAAGCGCGTGCGCAAACGGAAAGCAATGCAAAGGTCAACCACTAAACATATTGTCATGCAATCAATTAAATAGAAATACATTTTAAAACTCGAACCCTGAAGGTTCTGTCTTAGTGGCTGAAGGAGGCCGTTCTTGCTTGCTCGCTGCAATCTCATTTGCATCTTCTTTCTTCGCCTAAAAGTTAAGTTTTATTTTCTGTTTGATAAATGTTAATGCCAATTGTTTTTTATGCATGCAATTGAGTTGACTATTATTATCATTGAAAAATCGAAAATAAAACCGCTTCAAGAAAAATGCTAACCGGATCAGCTGTTGTTAAGTGGAGGGTAACAAGCAGAGTTGAGATAAGAAGTAACCTCATCGTTATTCTTTAAACACAATGATGCAGTCTAAATGAGTTGCTTTGTCTTGACATTCTTCGTCTGTCTTCTCTTCTTCCTCTCTCACTCTTCCATGATCTCTCGCCGCCTTCGTCGAGTGTGTCCACTTTCACATATCTTGACGCCTTGAGTTTGGCCTCTTGCACGGTGGTTCGTCAAGCAGCTCATTTCTCAGAGCCACCTTCGCAAAACAGTCTCAGCCCTCTTTTCTCTCTCCGTCTGTCTCTCTCTTTCTGCATTATCCCTCATTCCTTCATCCTCTCTCGCTCTTCGTGCATAACCGACCCCACCCATTTCATGCTCGCCTTTTGAGTCGCTTCCACCTTTGTTCATGCTTCATACATTTGTGTATGCTTTTGTATACTTTCGCCAAGTGAAAATCATACGCATATATTAAGCATTAGCCATTTTTCACATAAATACTTGCATATTCGAACAATATGTACAGAGAACGAAAAGAGAAGATGATCTCAGATCATTAGCAAAAATAATAAAAAGGGCAAGGGAAGTCTGATGAATGAGGAAGAAGAATCTGCCATGTCGTGTGAGATTGATAAGTGTTCCGAGTCAGTGAGAGGAGAGAGAGAAGTTGAAGAGGGTGGAGACGACGAAGAAGAGGCAGCCAGAATGATCACAGGGGGTTGGCCAGAGGCAGAGAGTGGCAGGAGTTCTTGTTCCGTGTTCATCACTCCAAAGGCTATTTCTGTCTTCGGCTCAGCGACTTGCGATGCCAGATCCACCTTCAGCGAACCTCGATTCTTTCCTGAATTCATGCAAATACAATTCAGACCCGTTCCTTGCATATATTGAGGAAATTGGAATTCATCAAGCTATGTATTTTGCATCTTTTTTTTCTGGGCTGTATGAATAGTGCCGTTGGTACAATAACAAACTGATATAGAAGCGGTACGTATGTATGTATGTATGTACATATGTAAATATGCACAAGAATTGAGAAAGCGGAATGCGTGCTGATTGAAAAGAGAGCGAACCTCCATGGTAGCCCAGGAAGTCGTCTCTGTAGAAGGAAGAAGTGCTCTCCGAAGGGGGCGCAGTCTGTCCCTTCGCCCAAATCACGAACTGCCGAGATCCTCCGAGGGGATGGTCAGTCGGTTCAATCTCTGCAAATACCTTCTAGCCACTCAACTTCATCTTAACTGATCCGATTATACCAATTATAACACTTTTTCTCATAGAGAAGAAGCGATTGTGCCTTATCTAGTAACCGTGTTTGTTCTACCATTAATAACACAGAATAACACAGAATGATTGTTGTTAGCTGCCCAAGTAGAACTCGGCTATTCTCAACCCAAGGATTGGACCGGTTTCACCACTCGCCATCATCCTGTGGTGCTATTAATCTAGGAAGAATGAAAGCTGAGCTCGACTTTTTTGTCTGGAACTTTTTTCAGAGTTGAGTTCAATTCTCAATACAATCGCGTCGAGTTTTCTTATAGAATTCCAAGGCATACCTCAAACTTGGGTAATTAAACCGGCTCAGTGCAGCAAGCATCCCAAAGGTTCGGCAGCAACCGATGTCGGGCGGGTTTTTCATAGCATAGGCCGAGGTGTGAGGCTGGGACTAATAGACGAAAACGGAGGCATCGAGACGCAATGTCTCATTTTCACTGGCATTTTGAGGTCAACCTTTTTTTTCGGCGAGAGAGTACACAAAAATGAGAGACCAAACGGAGCAATGATTTATAGCTTCCTTTTCCCTCTCTCGTCTTCCACACTCTTGCTGTTAGAAAAAGAGTTGACCATTATGTTGACCACTTTTTGGCTGAGCACGCTTTTTAAAGTTGGGATCTTTTTGGAATAAGTTGGGCCCATCTTTCTTCTTTTCCATACTAATCCGCTCTTTTCAGAGTTCACCCTCAATCTTTTTTGTTAAAAAGTTGAGCTCAACTTTCGCCCAGTTTTCTTCCTAGATTAATAGCACCACTGGTGTAGGGCAGAGAAAGTGACATAGTGGAAATGACTCAGAGAGAAAGGGGAAGATACCTAATGGGAGAGCATGATGTAGAATGCCACCCGCTGTGATGAATGAGAGGGCTTATACTTCAAAAGAAAGGCAGTCAGAAAGGAATAGAGATAGAGAAATTTGGAGACAAATAGAGTAAGAGAGGGGTGAGAGAAAGAGAGGAGTGAGATAAGAAGGGGCGAGAGAAAGAGAGGGGTGAGAGCGAGAGAGGAAGAATGGGGGAGAAAGAAGCAAAAGAGGCATTCGAACGCATTCTTATCACTGGTGACGATTAACATAGTAGAGATTGCTTGTTGAAAAGAGAGAGGAGCAGAAGAATTGAGAGAGGAGTAAATAACCTTGCTTAGGCCGGCGCAACATGATGACAGTCCGGCCATCAACTTCTATTCCAGCCGCAGCTGTTAGTGAGTCCATGCCATCATACCTTCAGCATCACTTTATTACCTGTTAATACTCCCTGCCTCTCTCTCTCTCTCTCGCCTTATCTCTCCCTCTCCTTTTGTTTCTCTCTCCCTCTGTCCCTCTTTGTCGCGCTCTCTCTCTGTCTCCCGCATTCTCACTATCTTTCTCATTCTAACCAGTAGTCCTCGAGTGGAGTAGAACGGTCCCTTGAGTACATGTCCTGGATACGCAGCCGACCCTCCCTAACACTGCCGACAATCACATCAACACAGTCCATCGAGTGCAAAGGAGCTTCCAGGGTGGAAGCCACTACAACAGAAGACAGTGACAGAGAGAGAGAGAGAGAGAGAGAGAGAGAGAGAGAGAGATCAGGGAAGGAAGATCGTACTGACAGATTCCGTTGTTCTTTGGCATCACAGGCTTCGGCCCTTCCTGGGCGATACGAGAGGGAGGGTATGAGGCGGATGAAGGGTTTCTCAGAGAAGAAGAAGAGGGGCCAGATGAAAGGGTCTCCGATTCCCTCTTGGTTATTCCTTCCTCAGAAGGGTACAGAGGAGACAGGTCATCTGCTGCAGAACGGCGAACACGAACACCTGTTATTGGCAAGGTAAGAGAAGGAGAGAGAAAGACAGAGACAGAGACAGAGACAGAGAGAGAGGGAGAGAGAGAGAGAGAGAGAGAGAGAGAGAGGATAGAGATAGAAGGACAGGGGGTGAGAGAGAAGACATAGGCAGAATAGCGAGAAAGAAGAACCTTCCAAGTCGGGGAACAGACGACACGAAGGGTCGAGGCCATCTGGACGCCATCCAAGGCCAACCCACGAAGTTGTTAGGAAGTCGAGAATTATTTCCACCTCATCCTTCAAATGAATTTGAATCTTCTAAATACACATAATTAGAGAATCACAATGATAGATACAAAATTCTAATCAGTTATGCAAGCAAATTTAACAATGAATCGCCTACATACATATGAATGTATGTACATGTGTATGTATGTATGAATGCACAATCATTTCAGTTATTTGTCAATACCCTACGCGAAAGTGAGGAAAAATAGATAAATCGAAATATTGAAATAAGTCTACCGATAAGAAAGATGAAGGATAATGAAGATAATGAGGCAAAAAGAGTGAAAGGACAGAGAAAGTGAAAGAGTGCCTTGACTGCGCGGTGGTAGATGAAATCTTGATCAGTTAGACGCGTGGATTGGTAGCATCTTCTATTGAAGAGACCGTAGTCAGGAAAAGCAGCCGAGTTCACTCTCTCGTGAGAGAAACACTCATCTGGCTCTCCCGAGAACTCTCAACACAAGAATCAGAGAGAGAGAGAGAGAGAGAGAGAGGGAGAGAGAGAGAGAAAGAGAGAAAGAGAAAGAGAAATAGTGATAGAGACAAGTAGAGAGGTAGTAGGGGATAGAGAGAGAGACAGAGAGAGAGAGCGAGAAAGAGAGAAAGAGAGAGAGAGAGAGAGAGAGAGAGAGAGAGAGAGAGAGAGAGAGCAAATGGGAACGACTGACGACTCTCGCAGTTCCGGCCGAAGAATCCATAAGGACAGAAGCATGACTTGACAACGAGGGAGTTTTCTTCACTCAAACACTTCCCGGCGTTCTGGCAGTCAGCATCCGATTGACAGTGAGCTGCACGGTGGATATCTCTTCCAGCTGGTGCATATTTTAGTGTGCCTACCGTAATACTGGCAGACGTCGCCAGCGTAGCCTGCGTCGCATTCGCAGAGTTCGTTACGACGGACGCCATGTCCTGTGCACTCTGGAGCCTCAGAAGGAACATCGACAATTTGGACCTGTGAATAACTCTGTGATTGGAAGGGAGATCAGGAAGATTAAGAGAAGAGAAAGAGACATCTGCGCAGGAGTGGAAAGTGTAGCTCTTGCCCCACTCCGCTGCTTGTCTCTCGAGTAGAACAGTGCATCTCTGGCATGGCTGAGTGAACTTCACTCTCTCAGACACAGACCTGAATTCGACAATTCCACTTGGTATCTTGTAGTTTCTAATGATTACGAGCATTACGTCTGATCCATGAGACCAGCAAATTCTGCTCCGTTAAGCGGCGCGAGTTGATCTACGCTTCTTCCTTCTGAATCCAGGAGAGTCAGCCGGTATCCTCCCTGTCAGTAATTACTACAAGTTGAACTAGTAATAATACAACTAAGTGATAGCCGATCGAACCTGATGAGGGTATTGCATGCGCCATGTAAAGTTGTAAGTTTCACCGACGACAAGAGTAGTGGAAGAATCTGGAAACGATACCCTTTTCCACACCACATAGAAGGAAAGACAAAGCTAACGATGAATCGGAGGAGGAACTCCGCAGGGAGAAATCGTCCGAAAAGTATCAAGGAAGTCAAGAGGAGGATAGCGAGCAGCAGGGAACGACAAGGAGACATGGGAAGAGCAGAGAGGGAGGAAGACGGCAACCAACGTGAACAGGGGCAGCCGCCGCCGCATTCTGGAGAGAACAGCAAAGATAACAACATATCGTACTTCATATGGCATTTATCAGCGCAAGCATCACTAAAGTATAAGATTGAACAATAAGTTGATGCATAGTATTAACTTGTATTTGTAGTCAAACAGAGACATTAAAATACAGAGGAGGCAGAAGCTCTGTCGAAAGGAAATGGAAGAAGAGGCGGGGCCGGTCATTCTAAGAGAAACCGTCACGCAGATTTGGACTATTCCGAGCTGTCCAGAAAGGAAGAGAAAGAGAAAGTGATCGAGAGAGGAAGAGAGAGTGAGAGAGAATTAAAGAGAGAGAGAGAGAGAGAGAGAGAGAGAGAGAAGAGGGAAGAGGCAGAGGTAACGAGATAGTGGAGAGAGACTGAGAGAATTGGAGGTGCCTGAAGGAAAAAGTAACATGGAGTCAAAGTCAGCTGAAAGCTCAGAATGAGAGAAAACGGGTAGGATCAGTGGATGATCACGCAGACTTTCCCTCTCTCTTCTTTCCTTTCTCTCCCTGCTCTCTCCTCTTTCTCTCCCTGCTCTCTTCTCTTTCTCTCCCTGCTCTCTTCTCTTTCTCTCCCTGCTCTCTTCTCTTTTTCTCCCTGCTCTCTACACTTTCTCTCCCTGCTCTCTTCACTCTCTCGCCATTCTTCTTAGCATAAAATCCGTTTCTATCATTTCTTGTTGACACGTTGTTCTATGCTCTCTTTCCATTTAAAAACTCTCTTATGGGTCTTCCTTTGTATTTCTGGCTCAAGATGCATCTTCTTCCTCATTCATTCTTTCTAATAAAACAGCCCTAAATCACATCTTCACTCCACTTTAGACAGACATTCCTTGAGAGGATTTGCTTTGAAAATAAATGAAAATTTAACCAGGAATAGTGCAGATACAAGAGGTTATTGTGATCAATTGAAGCGAGATAGAGCGAGAGAAAGAGAGATAAAGAGGGTAAAAAAGATGAAAAGAGAATGACCAATGTTACGAATTAGTAAAGAAGAAGAAAATATAAACTGTATTTTTTTAATCGATTTGTTTTTTTCCTGCCATTTCAAGAGGGTTTGGGACAACATGGCTCCATGTAAATGTCCAGTTCACTACGCAATGCTTTCACCGAAAATAAAACTGTATAATTTGCCAGCACGGCAATGCTAACTACTAAACTTTCTACGAGATATTTACCACGCAAATGGTGTACATAACCGAAGGAGATACACGCAACATCGTAAATCAAAGGCCAGTGGGAATTTGAACTTACGATGCAAAAAGAGGGCCTCTAGGCATGAAACTAAACGTCCCTGTCATGAAGAAGTAAGAAATCGAGAGAAAGAAACGAGGAAGGGAGAAAGAAGGAGGGAGGAAGCGAGAGGAAAAAAAAGATAGAGAACATTAAAAGTGCATTCCTAGAGAAATAGAGAAGAGTTTAGAGCGAAAGGTATAAATATGTATATTAAGATATGTATGTTGGGAGAGCGGGACAATAAAGAGAGAGAGAGAGAGAGAGAGTGTGTGTGTGATCTCACTAGAGATTAAAAGAGAGAGGGAGATCTCACGAGAGATTGAAAGGAGCCGGAAGAGAGAGAGAGAGAGAGAGATAGAGAGAGAGAGATCCAACGAGATATTGAATAAGAGTGGGACAAAAGAGCTTCAAAGAGAGAGGGACAAGAGAGAGAGAGAAAGATCTCTGAGCGAGGTTGGCTGGAAGGAAAGTGAAAGTAGAGAGAAATGGCAAGGAATGAACAGCAAGATGGATAGACGAATAGGTTGATGAAAGGAGAAAGGGAACCGGTGGGAATATGAATCCCCATTCACTTGAGTAGATCAATGGAAGATCAGGGCATCACTCTTCAGGGTAGATTCCTGAAAGAGAAACGCCGTTCCAGTCAGCTTATTCAATCAACCGCAAGCTGGCAATCCCTACAAATACGTCTCAACTTTCTCCCGCTCTCTCTCTCTCTCTCCCTCTCTCTTTCTCTCTCTCCCTCGCTCTCTCACTCTTTCTCTTTCGCTTTCTAACTCATTCTCCCATATGCGTTTGTTCAGTTTGAACTTCTGTAATTGACATTTGAATGTACATATATAGATAAACCAAGCACACAGATGGGATATCGAAGAAAGGTTATAATTGATATAGAGATGATGAAACAGAGAGATCTAAGGAATAAGAGAAAGAGAGAAAAGAAGAAGCTGGTTCAAGGCTGTCTTTGGATGGAGGGGATAAGGCATTGAGCGAGAGAGATGGGAAAGAGTGGCTGCCGATGGGAAGGAGTTCGTTCTCCCTTCACTACCATCCCTTCCTTCTCTGCGTCTCTTCTTCTTCTCAATCTCTCTTCTCTTCTCTGCTTCTCTGCTCGTGCTGAATTCACTCCTCATTTCCGTTCCTTCCTCCATACGAACTACGGAATAGGAATCGTGGATGAGTTGGAGCGAACGGATCTGGGAAGAGATGCCTCTTTGGGTGGACAGTCTTTCTCTCCCTTGCATAGAAGAGGTCATGGCAAACATCAATTCTGAATTAGGAGAGCGAAGATGAGGAGCCGACTCGCCAGGCGGTTGTCCTTGTGCATGGAATTACCAATAAAATAACCCGTTTGAATGTCAGTCGAGAGGTTTTCTCTATATATTCGCAAAATAGGAATTAAATTGTTCTTAGCATAATAAAAGTATTCAGGGCATGATAGATTTCTTAAAAGAGAAGGGCTACAAATCATCGGAGATTTACGGCTCCACCTGGGGAGACGCCGGGACAACTCCCGTTGGACTCGTAGACATGAAGTGCTCCTTTGTCAAGCAGATTAGGTTCCCTTCACTGCACTTCGAGTCCTGTCTTCTTTATCAAGTACACAACTCTCAAACTGTGCAGGTCCTTAATAATTGCGGTGCGACAGTACACGGGTACTCAAGTGGATGTCATTGCCTACTCCATGGGAAGTCCGATCGCTAGGAAGGCCATTCTCGGTGGGCAGTGCGTTGACACCAGGGAAATTCTGGGTTCTCTATTCATTCCTTTTTTTTTTCTTTTATCTCTCACTATCTGTATCTAAGAATCTCTCTTTTTTTCTCTCCCTCTCTCTCTCTCTCTCTCTGTGTGTTTCTACTTCTTCGTCACTCTCAGGTCCTCCTCTGACTGAATTGGTGGAGACGTTCCTCTCCGTCGCGGGAGCAAATTATGGCAGCTCTCTTTGTGTTGTACCCATCCCAGTCGGAACATGTAATAGGCGAGTTTACTTCTGTTTTACTGTTCTTCTCTCTCTCCTCTCTCTCTCTCTCTCTCTACAATGACCATTCGATATAAGGGGAAGAAGACTGTTTCTCTTTTATGCCAGAGCAATATTTCTAAACGAATTCATGTTCATTCATATTCTAATACAATAGGAGAAAATTTAGGTAGTATAAAAACATTGTCAATCGTAACGCATTAAAGTAGTTCTTTATACTTGAAATTTTTTCCTGGCTTTTTTACTACTTCTAATAACATCTCGAAAGAGTGATTGGTTTAGACGGACTGGATTGCACTGCGAATCCACTTTCCTGCAAGACATCAACCACCAGCGACGCTACGAAGGCTCCCACGTCTTCAGCATCTTCTCTACAACAGATGACAAGGCGTGCTTTGATTTTGGCTGCATTTTGTCTTATTACTGGCACTTGCTTATGTTTAATTGAAAGATTTCTCTATTGACGACTTATAATACTGCTTAATCTTTTGAAGGTAGGTTTCCGAAGCTGCGGGAAGCCAGTTTCACCGATCATTGGAGGGACGGGATATGTGAAGAAGGACGGCTACAACCATGACAAAGTCATCGACGACACCAAGCAACTCCAACTCAACTTCATCACTAAGCATACTCCGCGATAGGCCGCCCTATTTAGTTTCTTCATCTCCCCTACCAACACTTGCGATTGTATACTCGGCATCTTAATGCTACCACATGTTCTACTCATAGCGAGGTTTTGGCATTCAGCAATTGCAAGAACATTTCTTACGCACAATTGTATTAATATTTTCAGTTTACTAATAAAACACATTTAACTAAGTCAATTAAGGTTTAGCAATGTTACTGACTAATTAAAACAGACGAAACAGGGGCCACAGGTGAGAAACGAGAAGGAACGAACAAGGAGACATGAAGAGGGAAACAAGGCAGAGAAATGGAGTGGGATAATAAGAGACCGAGAATACGAAAGAGAGAGGGAAAGATGATGGGAGAGGGAAGACGAGTAAAGGATGCAACGCAACTGAATAACGCGCTCTTGCACACACTCTACTCTCTCTCCTTTACCCTATCTTTCTCTCTCACACTGTCACTCTCTCCCTTTTACTATCTCTTTATCTCTCACACTGTCACTCTCTCTCCTTTACCCTCCCTTTCTCTCTCTCACACTGTCACTCTCTCTCCTTTACCCTCTCTTTCTCCCTCTCACACTGTCACTCTCTCTCCTTTACCCTCTCTTTCTCTTTATCGCGCTCTCTCTTTCACAGTCTCTCAGGGTCTCGCTCAACCATATACATTGACTTTCTATGTTGGTGGAGTGAGGAAAGGCGGCCCTCTCCTGCCGCCACGAACACTCGTCTCCCTGACAACATGGAAAGAGGCAGAGAGGAAGAGTGAGAGTCGGAGAAGCAGAGAAAGAGAGTGAATAGTGAATCTTCTCCCGAAGAGGGAATCGGAACGGCCATGGCCGGCGTGGCGGAGGACGCCTTTCCCTATGCACTTGTCCTGGCAGCTTCTGCCCCCTTCGCAGTCCAACTTGGCCTTGGAGGAGTGCCCGGTCTGCTTCTCTTCCTCCTCTTTGCTTTCCCTGCTCTCTCGCTCCTCATTGCTCTCTCTCGTCTCTCCAAAGCAGGCCCTCTCCTCTCTTACCAGCGGCTTGCTCCCATTGCCTCGGGTACGTCTTGCTGTCCTCGAAAACAGTCTGAATGACTGGTTGCAGGAGTTCCATGGGCCCTGGCGTGGATAGCGGGGGAGCGCGTGCTGTCTGAATCCTTGCGTGGAGCTCAGACCATAGTGTACGCTCTCTTCAGTCTGCGACTCCATCTCGACTGGGCCCTTGACTGTGGCCACTCTTACAATACTCCTCTCTGTGTTCCATTCCTCAGTGACAATGAGACTCACAGTTCAACTCATCGATACCCCGACAACTTCTGGGCAGCTCAGCAGTTTAACAGGTCAGTCTCTTTCTCTGCACCCTCTCAATCTCTCCTGCTCTATTTATTTCTCAGTTTCGACATTGACGCATTCACGAATACCATTTGTGCATATCCACCCTTATTTCCCTGATAGCTATTGGAATGATCGATAGAGCAAGCGATCTTAAACCGTTAGTGAGGCAGAAGAAGATAAAGAAATCAATGGAGTAAAAGCGAGAGACGGAAAGAGAGAAAGGAAAGATGAAACGCGTGTTTGCATAGTCCAGGCACACACATATTGCATTAGCAATAGCACTGCCCTCTTTCGTTGAGTGGCACATGGCCCAGTCCCTATCTCTCTTCCACTCACTTCCTCTCTTTCTCTTCCTCTCTATCTCCCTACCTGTCCCTATCTCTCTCTCTCTCTCTCTCTCTCTCTCTCTCTTTCTCGCTTCTCTCTCTCTCTCTCTCTCTCTCTCTCTCTCTCTTCTCTTCCTCTCTTTCTCTTCCTCTCTATCTCCCTACTCGTCCCTATCTCTCTCTCTCTCTCTCAATCTCTCTCTCTCTCAATCTCTCTCTCTCTCTCTCTCTCTCTCTCTCTCTCTTTCTCTCTCGTCTCTCTCGTCTCTCGTCTCTCCCTTCCACATCGTAACTGTACTCTCTGTAGCGATTCTTGTCATGTTATTCCCTCTCGTCGCCATAATTCCCAGTCTCGTCCACTCTTATCCAATGCCAAGTGGTATTCGTGATTGCCAACAATTCGCAGTTATTGACATGCAATCATCGTATTCTCAAAAGCCTTTGTAAACCCTCTCACAAAGGGAGAGAGAATCGAGCAAGATTAAGATGCATCAAGAAAAGTAAGATGAAGAAGCACTAGAAAAGAGAAGAAGAGAGTCTCGCAGATATGCCATCCGTGGCAACGACATGTCATGGGAGAAGACAACGCGTGGCTGGGAGCCGAATGAATGGTATCTGGGTCCGGCCGGTGCCTCCTTCTCCCTCCAACTTCCTTCTTTTCCACTCTTCATCGCCCATCTCATCCTCTGGACGCTCATCGCATTTCTTCTTGTCAAGTTTCTTTTTATTTTATTTACCTGCATTTCTTTTCAATCGTCAGAGATTTATATTTTCTTTACAATTTGCTATCTGAAGACGGAGCTTGACCATCCACATGTTCTTTTCTTGTGATTTTCTTAATTCGTAAACTGTGTTTTGTTGCATTATTCATAGCTATTACTGAGTTTGACAGTTTCATAAATGGTAGTGATTTGAGATTGAACGACCGCCTGAGTTGGTTCCTGACTCACGTGTGTGTCGTCGCCCCTCTTCTCATCTACTTCTTCATCGTCCTCGCTCTCACTTTTCTATCTCTCAAATTCAATCTCTCTCATGCAGTTGAAGATGACGTTCCTGAAGAGAAGATCGAAGAAGATCCAATGGACTTTTGGAGTGATCTGAAGGTGCCGTTCTCCTCTCATTCTTCTGAGTTCAGTCTCCCTTTCGCAGGGCATTTTCCGAACTTCTACCGTAGCCATCGACTACTCCTCTGCTTTCACTGGAATCATTCTCTTGGCCTGTAGCCAAGTACAGCAAGGATCTCCTCAGATCAGTGTTCCTGTACTTCTCTTCCTCATGTCGGTCAGTAGGGTTCGGAAGATTCCAGGATCATGGATTACGCATAAAGTTTAACGTATTGTCGCGGCACGGTAGTTCGCTGGGTTTGTGAACACGCGTTTTTCCACTGGGAACCTTTTCTTTATTAGAAAGAGAGAAACGAGTTGATTGAGTTGACAACTGTCGGAAGCGATCTAATAGACTCTAGGAATTAAATCGAACTGTAAGCGTTCCACTTACATTTTGCAAAAGTAGTAGCGAATCTATGTATTTTACATATTTCATGGAACGTGTGTTCATTCTATGTAGGTATAGTAAAAAAGTAATTCATGATGGGCTAACGATGAAAATAAAAACCTAATGCGACAGTGCAGTATTAGAGAGCGTGAGAGAGAGAGATAGAGAGAGAGAGAAAGAGAGAGAGAGAGAGAGAGAGAGAGCAAGGAAGAGAGAAGGAGAAGGACTTTCGAATGTTCACAAATTGAGTACATATCTTTGAGATAGCGCCAACTCTTCTGGGGATCTTGACGAGAGGATGTGAGGGACACCTTGCAGAGGTGCAGCCAGCTTACCGAATCTATCCCTCCACAGGCTAGGCTCTCTTCTCATTCTCTGTCTATTTGCAATGAGTTATCCAATTTGAGATGAGACAATAACACTGGACCTTCTGCCTGTATGCCTGGCAACATCCCCAGGAGGTCCGCTCTGGGCTTTCCTCTTCTATGTTGCCCACTTCCTCTATTCCTCCCTTGCTCCCATGGTTTGTCTTTATCTTTCCTGTTCTCTCTAAGTTCTCTTTTCTCAGCTAACTCTGCTTCTTCTGCTGCAAAACATCATCTCCGAGCAGTTTCTTTCCATTCCTCCCCAGCGAGTCTTCGGTTCTCTCTTCGCCGTTTTCGCTCTGATCTCCGTTCCTCTCTACATGCCGGTTACTTTCCTCGCTGTCGATGAACAATTTAGCTACCGTATTCAGACTTGAGATGTGATAGTTTATAGACTGTAATGAATGTAATTGTAGATGGGGACTCGTTTGATCACCTTCTTCCGTTATGTCTCACAGTCTGCCTTTGTTCATCTCTTCGCATTTGCCACGATCTTCTTAGTGTACGGTAAGTCGGCTAGTAGCAGTCAGGCTGTCGTTGTTGAGAAAAAGCATGCTCCGTTGCAGGATGGCAGAGCCTGGAAAGGGATCTACGGGGTGCAGGAGAAGTAGCGAATGAGAGTTTCATATCGTATCTCTTCTCTGTCTCTGGGCCGATCTCCAGTTTTCTCCTCTTCTCCTTCGTGCCCATGCTACTTACTGTATGTCCTTGCTACTTACTGTATGTCCTTCAATGAAGTAATGGTTGCAGAGTAAGTTCGTGGCCGTGTACGATCTGCTGAAGAGTGGGAAGGACGTTGTGAAGCACATTGACCTAGGGATCGCTGCTTTGATTCCAGGCCCAGTGGTTGGTGAAAGAACTCTGTTCGATCTTCGCAGATCTTGGTTGTGTTGAGTTGCTGAAGAGGGTGGCGGGAACTGTGTTCTCTCTGGTGCCGCAGCTGGTTGTATGGGGAAGCGCAGCTTGGATGACTGGTCGGGAAGTCGCTGCTCACCACCCTCTCTCCAATCTGCTCAAGCCATCATCTCAATTCCTTCATCACACCACTCTTTTCCCTCAGGTAGATTATTGACTTGATCTCTTCATTTTTAAGTTAAGAATAGATGAGTACAAGAAGGTATTTTGAGGAGAGTTCCCCTCGCTCGCTGGCTCATCGTTTCTTCGACCGCTTCATTGGAGATCCTTGCTATCGCACTTCTCTCCTACTCATTTTTATTGCTGAGGTTTTTTTTCTTCTTTTTTGAGATACCTTCCGTATTTCTCTCTTTTTCTATTAAGTGCTTCATGTGCTTGATCGTCTGGTGGCTCTTCGTTAAGAACGCTATCTTAGTGAATGTGACTGAGGTAATTAAAGTTCCTTTCCTTCACTTCTAACTCTCACTCAATATCTTTCTCATCTGCTGCTTCTCTCTCTCTCTCTCTCTCTCTCTCTCTCTCTCTCTCTCTTTCTCACTCTTCTTTTCGCTCTTTCTCTCCCTCTTCTTCTAGCTCTCTCCCTCTCTCTCTCTCTCTCTCTCTTTCCGCTCAGCTTCACTACGGAGTTGCCAACATCTACCGTTCGTTTGTGCTTCTTCTAATTGCCATCGCCCATTCTCTCTGTCTGTGGTCAATGCGCTCGACTCTGCAGACTTGGACTGAGCATGAGAGGTCTTTTCCTTCTTCATCTTTTCCCCTTTTCTCTCTTCCTCTCTCTCTCTCTCTACTTCATCTGCTCTCTCTTCAGACTACGCAGCTATATCGCCTTGGCGACAGTGGAGACTGCCTTCCTGAATGGGTACATGTGGATGTTCGCGTGGGATCACAGCTGGGGGGTCGACCTCCCCCCTCTCGTCTTCATCTTCCTCAACTCCTTCATTCGAGGCACATGCATTTTCACCGCCATTGCCATATGTGCTCAGCTCGCTGAAGAGAACCGCATGCCCCGGCCCAGAGATGCAACTGAAGTCAGTCATTGCTCTGCCTCTCCCTCTCACTCTCTCTCTCCCCTTTTTATCCTCTCTCTCTCTCTCTCTCTCCTCCCCTTTTCATCCTTTCACTCTCTACTCTCTCTCTCTCTACTCTCTCTCTCTCTCTCTATGGCTCCCTCTTCATTCTTTCTCTCTCCCCTCTTCCTACTACTTATTATCAGATGGACGAGCCGGATATGCGTGTGAATGAGAATGATCCAGAGGACGACACCCCGATCATCTTTGAACTTGCTTGACTTTCATTGTCCTCATCGCTCTCTGCTCTGCTGTTTCTCCCCCTGTCAATTTTAAGGAGGACTGCCAGCGCGATCTAATTAGGCGACAAATGCTGAAGATCTCCGGTCTAGGAATTCTAGGCAAAGGCTGGCGTAGCTATTTTTCACCAATATTAACCCATTTGTCATTTTGCTAGCCGTTCTCCTTTAACCCGGGTTATCTCGTGCCATTGTTTATATTGTTTAGTTTTAATTATATTTTTAATTGAGTTGCTTGTAATTCCTATCATGTTCAGCCGGTTAACGCTAATGTTTTATGCAATGATCATGCATATCATTTCAGTTTTAGTGAAGCTTTAGTTAATCTCAACTGGAATTCTGAACGATTACTCTAGAGCATCTAAAGCAACACCAATACTGCAGTGTTGTACATCTAAAGCAATACCTATATTGTAACATTCTAAAGAAATACGTATATTGTAACATCGCCTATACAATGAAGGCAAAGAAGTATACCTTCATTCGCGAAACCATCAAATACTTATAGATTAATTTTATTGGGTCAAATGAGGAGTAAAGAGGGAGGTGGATCGTCGACGGGCTCTGAGCAAGAACATCTAGATGACTCATACCCATGACTTATATATAGGGCAACTGGAGAAAGCTACAAACTGTACAGGAAAGAAAGAGAGACACCCATACATACGCCAGATACTTCTTATACTTGGAATTTATTGTATATTTCGTGTCATGGTTTGGGGTGTTATAGGTGAAAATTGTAAGTGTAATGACACATATCTTGGTGTGCTTTCATAATAAAATTTTAAATGCGTCCGACGGTTCTAAATTCATAACGTTGTGATTTCGCAGTATTTTCAATTTTCGAAATAGTCTCCGCTGCATAAAAGTTTTGATTATAGAAGGCAGTGAGAGGACTTCGTTGTTGAAGATGTCTACTTCCACGCTGAAGCCAGTGAATCCTCAGCCGTTCCTCCAGGGTCTTTCCGGTAAAGACGTGGTCTGCAAACTGAAGTGGGGAATGGAATATCGAGGTATTTTTTATTACACAAATTTTCTTAACCGTTGTTACTGCACTTATTCCAATAGACTCATCAAACTCTGTGCATACAAGTGTATCTTCTGTAAGAGTAAGTACGTCATTAATACTTCTAGCCTCCGTTAATTAGCTTAAGATGAGCATGCAAGTGAAGGCAAACATGCAATATTGAAGGTGTGCTGGTTTCGGTCGACAACTACATGAATCTGCAACTGGCGAATACTGAAGAATGGATTGACGGCGCTAAGACTGGTAATCTCGGCGAAGTTCTCATCAGGTTTCTTCTTTTTTTCCTCTTTAATGTTTGAGTTACATTTTGGCGGGATATTCAGTTTTCTCGCCTTCTTGCAGGTGCAACAACGTGCTTTGGATTGGAGGAAAGAGTGATTCCGATTAATATTACTTCGCTTGTCTTAAATGGATCTCATTGTTGTTGTTGTTCAAGGATATTAATATTTTTGCCATTTTATATGAGTGGAAAAAGTTTGTTTTTATTTGCCATTCAAGTTCATTAATTTTTTTAAATTGCGAAGTAAATAAAGGACGCTGAAATGACGTCTAATACTCGAGGGTGAATTCCGATTTCGGTAGTATACATTTGACTAACGGAGGTTTTTCCCGTGTGGCCCAGCGGATGCCTATGGGAGTATGGGCAGCTCTTCTTTGGTTCTTTGACGACTCTTGTGATGGTGTGCAGGGGGCGGACGTGCTTTGTTTTCCCCATCCTAGCTTGTGAATGCTCTCCTTTTCCCCGTTCCACTACGGTGCTTTCTTGTTTTGCGAAAAAAGCGCGTGTCCGAAGGGGAGCATAGAATGTTTCATATTTCAAGGAAGGGGAGGGAGGGAGATGCAGCCAAGTGCCCCTCTAGACCGCGGAGTTCATAATCGTCTTCGAAATTCGCAGTTAGTATGAGTTTCTTTGGTTGCGTATCCAGAGTTATTTGACAAGGTAATCGTAAACAATGTCTTCAGGATAGTTCGGAATCGGAGGCCGGCTTGCTTAGAGAGGTGAGATTCTAGATTCCATTTTTTTTTTGCTACACTTGAATATTTTTGTTTGAAAAAAATTTATTGTACAGGCAATCTCGCTTTACGCCAGTGGAGTTCCCTCGCAAGCGTGGGGTCTGTGAATGATTTTTTTTTATTTTAGCCATATATATGGCTTAGTTAAGTATATGGTCAATGAGAAATTTGATATTTGAGGACTATTTTCCACAACACCCTGATAGAGAAGAGACGACGAATCAGGGCATATCCGACGACTTTCACTTTTCCTGGTGTGAACGATATATTTTTCGATTTATATTCTTCTCAGCTAACGTATGAGGTTTCGCTCCTTTTTCGTAATTCGGTACTTCTACTCTAACTCCTGCAGGCGAGATGTGTGAAAATTTGTTTTATTTATTTATTTTTAAAGAAAAAAAAGTGTAACCATTGAGCGGCTTTAATTCGCGCAATATTTCAAGAAGGTATGCGTTGAGATGGGTGCATTAAGGGGGCATTTTTTTTAGGTTGTCGGACAGAGTGTTCCGTGAAAGAAGAGCGGTTGTTATGGAAGATAGAACAGCACACGGACAAATTGAAGATGACGAATTCGTAGAAGATGACGAATTGGTAGAAGATGACGAATATGCCCTGCTCATGCGAAGGGTCGGTTGGTTATTGTAAAATTGGAATGCCGACATGTCTTCGTGTTCCTAAGTCTTTCGAGATTTTTTCAGTAGCCGTGTTTGATTTATTTCATAGGCAACCTGAAATGTGTAATAATAAAAGAGCGTGTTGGATTTCATTATTTTAAAATATCATTAATTCATCATTTGCTGTCGTTTAGCCACCCGCGCAGAGAGATGTGACCTCCCTGGTAGGCAGTATGCGGAGGAGGAGAGAGACGGTGGTAGAGAGAGGCAGACGGAGGGTGGACAGGGGGATGCCAATGTCTTTCTCTGCTTCTCGCTTCGCCGCCCCTAGACATGAACCCACTGACAGAACCGACGAGAACTACCGCGCCCTCGCGGCTGTCGAGGCTCTCCGATCTATTCGTGATTGTAAAATGCGTATTATTGATACGGTTCGTGCCCAACGTTCATTAAGATTATTCGAAATCTTGAAGGGAGCTAGAAGAGCTCCCGTTTGTTTGGAGTACAAGACAATGAATAAGAACTTATTCGATTAAATCAACAGTGATAAATAGATTCTAGGCATGTTTTCATTTTAGAGTTTCGATGATTTTGTGATACCTTATCCCACGAGGGCGAATTACATGAAAGGGGAAGAAAATGAACCACTTCGTGTGCCTAACTCCAAGAAGATGATAGATGAATATATCGAAGACCGCCGGCATAGCAGCGTTTGTTCTTTCCATTTATGCTGTACGGTTCAAGAATGCACATTATATTCTTTCTTCAGAACGTTTGGTCGGATCCCACAGAAGCGGTGGATCTTTGCACTGTAGATGAGGTAATTGCTGCGCGTGCTGGGAATCATGCGAATAAGCCTCAAGAGTATTCTACGGTCCTTCATTTCACACAATTCCCTCCGAAGATCGTGCCAAGGGAGAATGATACACTTCTCCGACCCGTCCTGATTGGTGAGTTCTTCTCTTTCCTGACTTGTATCATCTGAATATGGAGTTGCTTCAGATGGCTGTGCCGTTGTTCACCAAGTCAACAACCATTTCAATCTCGCTTGGGTTTCTACGGATTCCATTGAAACCTACGAGAAAGACAAGTTGTTGTTGATGAAGCCAATCGTCCACGTCGTGCTTCGTTTTCTTCTGATGGGCCATAAGGTTGTGGTGTTTGATGTATGTGGTTGCCCTATCGTTTTCCTGTAATTGTAGGTAACCGTCCTGCTGCCTGATTACTATTCCAAGCCAGTTTTTGCTGGACGAAGTAAGAAGGTACGTTGATTTGCTTTTGCGGTTCTTTGCGAGCTTTGAGTATACTTTGAACCCTTGCAGGTTGATGACCTGAGAGCATTTGAGTGTCTTCGATCTAATGGGCTAGTCGAGTTCCTTGCCCAGTCCGACATTCCCGTGTGGTGGGATAGCCTCCTGAAGAAGGTCGACCAGGTGGGTTCATATCATACAAGACATATGATGTGTTTGTTGATTTCCTTGTCTGTAAAAGCTTTCTTTCTTCAGCTGGATGGCTGTTTCGTCTCTTCGACGGTTATGAAGCGGATGCTGAATCAGGATGATCTCCAGCGCTCTCGACCTTCTTCTCCTAATCACGAAGAGGGAACTGCCAGGGAAACTGTCGAAGTTAGGCTTCCTTTCATTTCCATATCATGTCTATCCGTTGCTTTTTCGTTGAGTTGACAGACTGCCGACCAGTAGATCGTATGCTGACTCCGTATTTCATCACGTTCCGCCAAGTCCTGGTGTGTCCGATGGATGTGTCTGCATTCAATGCGGAGCACCAACGCATTACCATCAATGCAAAGCGCGTTCTGAATTACGGAGTGGACTCGAAGTGCGGCTGCGATCTCCGACTTAGGGAGCAGCTCTCCTTTGCTGAGCAGATCAGAAAGGTTTCTCGAAACTCTTCAAGCGCAGTTGTTGTACTGTTCGAATTTAAGCACCTTGTTAACTACCGAATATTGGTAGATTCCCCTCATGGTACGCAGATTTGTTGGATTTGTGTAGAATAGTGTAGAAAATAGATTCTCGGAAAAAAAACTTGAATGGTTACTCACTGTTGAAGGTGACTGCCTTGTACGGGCTGTTCGAGCTGAGTCCATGGGAGATACGAGGAGTAGAGCTTCGTTTGCTGCAAGAAGCGAGGAGAACCCTGGCGGAAGAGACTTCGAGAATGGCCAGGGACGCCGTGGCTCAGGCCGAGTTCGGGCAGGAAGTTCTCCGTGCTTGGGGCTCCTCCCTCTACAATGATTATTGATTATGACGTTGAATGATCTCACATTTCTTGCTCTCACTTTCGTCATTCCCATTAGTCTTTTTTTCTTTCTCTATCGATCAGATTTCTATTTAGAAGCGCCTCTATTTATCGTATGCCTATTTTAATAACATTGCCAGGGTTCTACGCTGCCTCTCTCAGAAAAATAATGCCATGCTGTATTTAGAAAGCTCTATTCTCGTTTAATTCCGATCTTTGATAATCCCTCTGAATTTTATTTTGGGACGACTGATTGAAATGCCCAGATTTAAATTAAACTGATGTTTTATATGTATTAAATTCTGCATTATCGTCAGTGAGCTCCAAATTTATCCTGTTTGGTCTTATTTTGTGCACTGTTATGGATGACTCGAAATGCCTCATGGGAAGTTTTATCGTTCGTCGGATATCTGTGTATGCTTCTGTCAATATTTGAATACTTTTCATGAATTACAATGAAGTGTATACGATATGAGTGAACAGCTTTGGCACGAAAGTCTAATATACTGCCGTGAGGTACTGTAATTGAAAAGCAGTGATGGTAAGCAAGGAGGAATGAGTGGTTGAGATGGCTACTCAGCCCGGATCTCCCTCCTCTCCTCTGCGCAATACGACTCTCGAGTGTGGACTGAAGATCATTCCTTCTTCGACTGCCAGACATGCTCCGGTGACTGCGAAGAAGGCCGTGCTAACACTGAGCCGCGACGCTCGCAGGTGCCGCCCTTCCCATGCAGCTTTCCCTGATCTCCATGGTTGTAGACGCATCCTGTTGTGTGTCGTGGTTGGCGGATCTCGACCTTTCAGTGCGTCGTATCTCCTGTCCAACTGCACGATCCACACGAGACTAGTGTCATCTGGAAAAGGCAGTATTGAGATCCGTAGCAGGTCAGGGGAGAAGGGGGCATGACAAATGCGCAGCGGTCATTTGCGCAGCGGGCATTTGCGCAGCGGTCATTTGCGCAGCGGTCAAAAGCGCAGCGCCTGGCCTGGTGCGTATGTGACGGCGAATTGTTACCATTTTGTCTGTTCAAACCATCTTGGATATCTTTATAACTGATCTGATTATTTGTTAAGGCTATTTCAACTCCACTATTCATTCATGACGTCTTTATAACTGATCTGATTATTTGTTAAGGCCATTTCAACTCCACTAATCATTCATGACGTCTTACAGTTGACAATTGGTGAATCAAAGTTCAAATCATGCTACTTTATCGTGTTTCCGGCCCCCGTTTTTAAATTCAATTTACAGGACGACAATAAAATAGAAAAGAATGACTGGGGCAAAATACCTTCATCAATGTTTTTAAAACTGAACAGGAACACTGTTGCAAACTAAATTTTAATTCAAAAAAATTCTTAGGCTAGCATAAGAAACGCAGGATTACTGTCATTATTGCAGTTTCAGCATCAGCCTATAATTTAAAAACGATTATCATAACAATGGACATATTACACGTAGTAAATTGTTAGTATTGAAAATGAAGTTAAAAGAAGCATCCGGGAATAACTATTTTCTCTAGCGCTACTACACGCTCTGTAGCGCTACTGTAGCATCTCGCTTGTTCTAGCCGAGAGAGCATTGCAAAACAGGAGGGTTCTAATATATACAATAGCCAATTCTCTACCCGTGATATTTAACATGGCTATAATTCTGAAACGATAAGATGAGAATAATTCAAACTTCCTGAATCAATGAATCTTTTACGCCGTGACAAACTGAACCTTGCGAAAAAAATAATACGTTAATTATTCGCCGGAGATCTCCTTTAATGGGCAAATGGAAGGAAGTGAGTGAGAGAGATAAAGAGACAGAGACAGAGAGAGAGAGATTGAAAGAGAGAGAGAGAGAAAATGAGAGCGAGAGCTCCGTGATATGTAAAATAACGAAATGGTTAACAAAGAAAGTAAATTACCATTTCATACCCTATTTTCTCATGCTCACGAATCTCAGAAAAAGAGAACGAAAAAAAGGCCCTCAGAAATTGAAGCGTGGGCGGAGACGAAGTCGATCATTTAGTTCCAGCGTTTCTTATGCTAGCCTAAGAACTTTTTGAATTAAAATTTAGTTTGCAACAATGTTCCTGTTCAGTTTAAAAAATATTGATGAAGGTGTATTGCCCCAGTCATTCTTGTCTATTTTTATTGTTGTCCTGTAAATTGAATGTAAAACGGGGGCCGGAAACACGCTAAAGTCGCATGATTTGAACTTTGATTCACCAATTGTCAACTGTAAGACGTCATGAATGATTAGTGGAGTTGAAATGGCCTTAACAAATAATCAGATCAGTTATAAAGACGTCATGAATGAATAGTGGAGTTGAAATAGCCTTAACAAATAATCAGATCAGTTATAAAGATATCCAAGATGGTTTGAACAGACAAAATGGTAACAATTCGCCGTCACATACGCACCAGGCTAGGCGCTGCGCTTTTGACCGCTGCGCAAATGACCGCTGCGCATTTGTCATACCCCCGGGGAGAAAGTCATCTCGCAGCTTCTGTTCTTATCTTCTGCATTCAGTGGCATCACTCTTCACATTTGCAATGCTCCGCCGCGAACACTCAACATATTCCTGAGAGGCTTGGAAGCGAAGCTTGAATTGCTGGCAGCAGAAGGGGGCCTGCAGAAGACTCCGGTCCATGTTGCGAGGTTACAAATGATGAGAGAGAGAGAGAGAGATTTCACGGTAGGGAGAGAGCGCGACCATCTTCAGAGCTCTCTTGGTAGCTGGGCTTCCTCGCATATCTACTGAGCTGAGTCCCCTGACGATCACTGAAATGCGGAAAGTGAGACGGCTGCGAGGGCTGAAGTCGCCCTGCGCCCCTTCCGGATGCCCTTCTTCTCAGGAGACCCCAGCTGCCTCAGGCAGTCTGCGCAAGGATCTCCGGTCGCTCATTTCTGGTTGTGCTTTAAATGCACTTATGCCTAGTGAACTTAATGATCGGAATGGAAGAGATGTGAATGGGATTTTTGACTGCAGAAGCCGTTGACTTCTCTCTCGCAAGAACAGCGAAGAGTGCTGAGAGCAGTCATCGAGGAGGGTGTCAGTGTCTTCTTCACCGGAGCTGCTGGAACTGGCAAAAGTCTCCTGCTCAATGCCATCATTCAGCGTCTTCCTGCTGACACCACACAAGTCACTGCTGCGACTGGTATTTCTCTCTCTCTCTCTCTCTCTCTCTCTCTCTCTCTCTCCTCCTCCTTTCTCCCTCTTTCTCTCGCGTTCTCTCTCTACCACTCTGTCCCTCTCCTCTATCCAATACTTCCAACAGGAGTAGCGGCTTGCCAGCTGGGGGGCACAACTCTGCATTCCTTCGCGGGTGTCGGCCACTCCTCCACACTCGAGGAGGCGATTCGTGTGATTACTGCGAACAAGGTTGGTGTCGTTGTGTATTCAGGGGTACACTTATCTTTAACGTTTTGTTCAGGCATCCCTTAAGAGATGGCGAGAATTAACTCATTTGGTGGTTGATGAAATCTCCATGATCCATGCTGAATTCTTTACTCTGCTTGAGCTGGTATTTCAGGATGCTTGTTCCCTTTTATTTGTTTTTTTTTAAACATTATTTAGCTATATTTGTACAAAATATTCTGTTTTACTTCCTGTTGAATGAAAGCCAAGTGGACTGTGTAGATTATATGTATGATTTTATTCCTCATTTTTTAATCGTATACTATGGGCAGTTGAGTGTAATTTGAGGTGGCCCGGGAAGTGAGAGGGCGGCAGCAGCCGTTCGGAGGGGTGCAACTCGTCCTCACCGGCGACTTTCTCCAGCTACCTCCCGTCTGCCAGAGGGGACAGGAACCCGTCTTCTGTTTCGAGGTCTTTCTTTTTACATCACCCCAAATCTGTTATTCCACTTGGTATCCTTGCAATGTTGTTAGTGAAAGTGGAAGTCAGAATATATATCTTGAAATGATGAAGAGCTCGTCATGGAGAGAGTCGATACAGCGAACGATGCTTCTGAAGGAAGTTCGGCGGCAAGAGGACGACGACGGCTTCATCCGCATTCTGCAGCAAGTTCGCATGGGAAGGTTCAGTTTGACGAGACTTGAGATGTAAGATTCTGGTGTGTTGTTAGATGCGATGCGATGAGTGAGAAGCTCCTCCGTGGAACGATGAAGAATGAGACGGGCGGCCCTCTCTGCACTCGTCTCTGTACTCATTCCGATGATGCGCAACTCATCAATGATAGCAGTTTGGAGGAATTACCAGGTCACTCCATCTTCTTCTTTTATTCCTTTTCTTTCCGCCATCTTATACTGATGTCACTTTATCAGTTTCTTTAATGTTCAACTAAGGCTTAAAGGCGAAATACACATCTTCAAATCGGAAGATGTCGGTTTCGGAGTAGACCGAGAAATGAAAGCCGCTGTCCCGCCGATTCTTCACTTAAAACAAGGAGCACAGGTTTGCTCTTTCTCTCTTCTGTGTTTTGCCGGGTCAAGTCGCATCGCTTTGGCAGGTGATGTTAACAAAGAATGTCAACATTGCTGCCGGACTCTCGAATGGGGCTCGAGGAATAATAGACTCTTTCGCCCCTTCTGGTTTTCCTCTGGTCAAGTTCCATTCCATTCCTGGGTCTGGACTCATCGAGGTTACTTTGCCATTCTAATTGTGTTCCTATTTTGTGACTGCTTAAGATCCGCCCTACTCGTTTCACTATCCGAAGTTGTGGAGGAGGGGAAGTGCGATGGCGTCAGCAGTTGCCTCTCCAACTGGCCTGGGCTATCTCCATCCACAAGTCGCAGGGTCTGACTCTTGACTCTGTCGAAGTGAGTCTCGCGAGGGTCTTCGCGCCTGGCCAGACTTACGTGGCACTTTCTCGTGCGAGATCGCTCTCCTCTCTTTCCGTTCTCGACTTTGATCTCTCGTCTGTTGTGGCAAATTCCAAGGTTTTTACTCTTATTCACAGAACTCAAAATAAGTTAAATGATGATTTGTACGGTTTATTTTTTAAAATAATTTTCAGGTTGTCGCGTACTATGAATCGTTGGAGAAAGAGGTAAATGATGAGCCATTCGTTCTCGCAAAGAGACGCAGGACTGAATGACACTTCGTTTTATGCTGCAATCACATCGTTTTGTCATATTTACCACGCCTGTCACTTATTTTAGCATGTCTTTCTGTTTCATGCATATTTACATATCACGTGCCTGTGAATATTTCAATACTTCGAGCGAATAAGCAATAAACAGTTACAATAATTCGAAATAGCTTTGAGAGCACTGCGCCTGAGCTGATGTACGAATTGATCGTTTTGATGATATCTGATAGTGAAGGGTGATCTGTTGGGGTTGAAATGTTCGAGAAGGCGGGAATGGCTGAGGGATCTCCCGACGGCTTCCTCTGCATTCACTGCGGCCAGCGAGCGAGTCATCTCTACACCAAATACTCCAATGATGTCATTCGACTCGCTCACTGTGTAAGAATCCCTTCCTCCTCATCCTTCTTCGTTCCCTTCTACTTCAGAAAGAGTGTGAGAATATCGTGGACAAGTACGTGGAATACGAGGCGGTGGTAGTGGTGATCGACCTGGTTCTCCAGTACACTCCTGCCTACAGACACGCCATCTACAACCGCAGCAGTAGCAGCCAGGTTTAGATTGCCGCGCCAGTCCAAGCTGTTCCATCCTTCCCCTTCAGCCTCGACTTCGACTCGCTCTCTTCCTTGTCTTCTGCATGTCCTTTGACCGCTGGATAGAACGGAGCATCGTGCGACATCACGACATCTTTGACCTCGAATTCGAGTTTACACCCTCTTCCCATTATCTCTCTCTCTCTCCCTCTCTCTCTCCCTCTGTCCTCTCCCCTCTCTCTCTCCTCTCTCTCCTTTACAGCTTTTACGAATGTCTTCTGTTATCAATGATGGAAATGGCAATCTTCATCGGTTGCACGGCCATTCAAACCGCGCGGAATGTTCAAATTCATATAGGGCTGCTACGCAAAGTCGCGATATGTATGAAGTCAAAATTGGCGGGAAGGTGCATCCTAATGCTGTAGCATAGTGGGCTGCTACGCAGTGTAAGCAGGAAACACGAGCGCCTGTTAGGTCCGCAACGCGTGAAACAGTCACGCGATGGGACACTTTCCTAACAGAATTAGACCGCGCGTTTTCTTATGCTCTGAAGGACCGTGGGTTGTGTGTGCTTGGCCTCACGCCTGGAATATGGTAGCTTCTCTCTCGCTGGTCTCGTGGCGAATGCTTGCGTCGTTGGATACTACGGTATTCTTTTCAACAACCGTAGTCATCTCAATCTGGTCACGAATGCAGGGAAGATAGCAGTTGTGTTTTCGATCGTGTACGGACTTCAAGATGAGATGCTCTACCGAATTGCCATCTGCCTCCTCACTTTGCTCTCACAATTTCAAGTTATTCGAGGTATTACACATTATTTTATAACTTTTCTGTAATGTATATCTGCAATGTATATAAATGATATATAAATGACTTTTCCCACTTTCGGGTATCACCCTCTCTCTCTCTCTCTCTCTTCCCTTCTATCCCTTTAACCTTGTCCCAATTACAGTAACTCTGCCTTCTCTGTCACTGACTGCCTCGGGCCTTGTCCTGCTTTCTTCAACATTGCTGAGCTGCTTCGTTCCTCGTGTCTTCTCTTTCTACTTCATGCCTTCTTCGTTCTCTGCCAACTACTTTTGCTTTTTCTCTTGCCCCTCCAATTAGCACGAATCTTGTATTTGAAGTAGTGCTTTTCGGATGATCTGTTTATTCCCAAAGTCGTGTTTCTGGTTTCCAGTACCATATCGGGCATGATGAAGTGTAATATTATTAGCTATAATCCCTTTTTGTACATTTAGCCTGATCGTTGTTCTATCTTCTTTATCCCTTTCCTTCTCTCTCCCCCTCTCTCTCTCTCTGTCTCTCCTTCTCTCATTATCTTTTCTCTCTTTCCTTTCTTCTAATCCATGTGCTGTATGCGCTCTCTTCTACTCCGCCAGTCCAGCTAATAGTTGTCTCTCCGTTGCTTCCGTATAGATGTGTACCTTTGTGCTTGGAGAGGCCTCTTGCTCGTGACGCCAACAAAGACTATTTTATACACATATGTAGAATTTTAGTAGAATTATGCTGTTTTGTTTTGCATTTTGTAGAACGAAGTTCTGTTGTTGGAACTGTCCATTGAATTGAGTCTCTTCTTCTGTCATGATGTCATTGGATGTATTCATATCCTCTTCCCACCCGAACCTCAGGAGCATCTTGCTCTTCCATATGTCCCTCGTAGCCGGGTGCTTGCGTATCTTAAATGCCAGCGGCAACTGTTGCTGTTTTGTCCAGTTATCTCTCTCCTTTCATGCTATCTCCCTTTTTCTCCTGCTCTCTGCCAGTTTCCTGTTGTCTCTCTCCTTTCATGCACTCTCCCTTTCACTCCTCCTCTCTGCCACTTTCTTTCTCTCTGCCGCACCTGTTCTGCCATTCCTCTGCTTTAATTTGATCTTGGAGAGCTCGCTTGCTCTCTAAGAGCATGTCTTCTCCAGGATATTTAACTGGAGCCTTCAGCCAGTCATTTTTGTTTCCGGTCGCTTACAGTCAGCTTATGTTGTTTGCGTTGATAAATTATTGGTTATTGATGAGGTTATGACACACACCAACATGAATACTCATACTTGAGTAACCTTAGTGGTCACCTTTATCAAGAGGTGTTGCGCATCTTCCATTCATGTCACGCAGGCTGGGCATGCCATTCTCTCTTTCTCATTGTCAATATCTCGCTCTCTCTCTTTATTTCTCTCTCTATCTCTTTCTCGTTCCTTTCTTGTGTCTCTGCCTCATTCTCTTTTTCTCTCTTTTGTTTCCTTCTCTTCTCTCTCTCTCTTTCTTTCTTTCTTTCTTTCTTTCTTTCTTTCTTTCTTTCTTTCTTTCTTTCTTTCTTTCTTTCTTTATTTCTTTCTTTCTTTCTTTCTTTCTTTCTTTCTTTCTCTCTTTCTTTCTTTCTTTCTTTCTTTCTTTCTTTCTTTCTTTCTTTCTTTCTTTCTTTCTTTCTTTCTTTCTTTCTTTCTTTCTTTCTTTCCCTTTCCCTCTCTCTCTCTCTCCATTTCTCTTCTCTTCGTCATACTTTATCTCTGCTGATCTTACCCCTCGAATGCACATTTGTTTCTGCTTTAAAAGGGGCGGTGCAACGAGGTATTCCGTTTTTCACCCAACTCTTTCACCATCTCTTTCGTTATTCCTCTACATCCCCCATTCCCTTTCTCTGCTTCCCCTCTCTCCTTCCCAATTCTCTTTTCCTGTCTGTCTCTCTCCATCTCTCCCTCACTCTCGTCATTTTAACTGAGCAGTAAGCCTGCGTTGTCAATCAGCTCGTTGTCCTTTCTCCCTCATCGGTTGGCATCTTCCATCGGGCAGCAATGGCCGAGGCTACGTCAAACTTCGTGAGTGTTTTCTCTTTCCTCTTAGCTTACCCTCATCCTCTCTCTCTGTCTGTTTCTCTCTCTCTCTCTCTCTCTCTCGCTTCCTCCTTCATAAAGCTAGGCCGTCAATATGAATGCCCCCCGGTGTTCTGCCTTGTTCTCCTAAAGACTTGCTGTTTAGCCAGTGCCTTACCGCTCTAAGCTGACTGAGCCATTCGAACCCGGGCAGACCCTTCAGATCCGCGGGAAGACTGGCGAAGATTCCGTGAGGTGAGAGAATCGCGAGGCTTTCGTCTCCTTTCGGGCACAGAAATTGTTGGTTTTTCTTGTAGATTCAGTGTGAACTTGCACAACACCACTGCCGACTTCTCTGGCAACGATGTCCCTCTCCATGTCTCCGTTAGATTCGACGAGGGAAAGGTCATTCGTGAATTCTCACTGGACGGAGTCGCATGTCAGAATGAGAACTAAGAAGATTCTTGCAGGTTGTGCTGAACAGTTTCTCGAAGGGAGAGTGGGGAAAGGAGGAGAGGAAGTCGAATCCGTATAAGAAGGGAGAAGAGATCGACATCCGAATCCGTGCTCATGACAACAAGTTCCAGATCTTCTTTGACCAGGCCTCTTTCTTTTCCTTTCTACTAGTACTTTCTTTGCTTTTCCTTCTCTCGCTTCTTGTCGTTTCTTTGCTCCAAACACAAGGCTTTATTTCTTTCATTTTCCCTTTTTTGGTAATCGTCGCAGTTTCGCATGTTTTTGTATTGACAATCCTATCATTCTTGTTTCATAAGATGATTTTTTTTAAATAATTTTTGCTTATATTGATTTGATTAATTCATCGAGGCACAAAGACCGCAGTAACTTCTAATGTCGTTTGAATTCCTATTGAGTTGCATTGGGAGGTATAAAAAAAGCGAGAGTGCGGGAAAGAGAAAGGGAGAGAGGATGAAACATTGCCTTGGCTTGTGTCTCTTTCCTTTTGCACAGTCACTTCAAAACCTCTGCACATAAATTTAATTGACCACTCGCAACTTGGAAATGGCAGAGTCTGCCATGGCTAGAGATCGTGAGAAATCGAGAGAGAGAGAGAGAGAGAAAGAAAGAAAGAGAGAAAGAGAGGGAGAATACAAAATGAGTGGAGAGAATGAGAGTGAAAGAAGAAAATAGGGAGAGACAGAGGAAGAGAGGTATTGTAAGAGAGAGTCGAAGTTGACTTCGCCGGGTATTTATTTTTCTACATGTCGTTTCTCCATCCGCTCTTCGCGTTACTTTCGTTATGCATTTTCGAACGTGTTCAATCAGCCATTCTCCGCCATAGAAGGGCGAATTCAATATTAGAGAGTGCAGAGAAAAATATCTCTCTCATACTTTCTTCTTTCCTTGTCTCTCTCCTCTCTCTCTCTTTCTCTCTCTCCCTCGCTTCTCCATCTCATCGTCCCTCATTTCTATTTCAGTATGACACTAGACACTCGTAGAAAGAATGTAAGGAATTTATGCTCAAGATGCGCACTTGTTGCTGGTATGGTATACGCCTAAACATTGTGTATTTACAACGATTTACCCTCTCCCTCCCCCTGTCTCCTTCTCGTGCTCTCTTTCATCTCCCTCCTATTTTCTCCCTCCCACTCTCTCCTTCTCGTGCTCTCTTTCACTTCCTCACTATTTCTCCCTCCTATTCTCTCACTTTCCACCTTTCCTATTATATCGTTACTCCATTAATCAGCATCACAAGTTGTTACACAAGTCGTATGATAAGGAACTCCTTGCAGAAGGAACTGAAGGAGTACGAGCATCGTCTTCCCCTCAACTCCATTTCTCACTTCTCCATCGATGGAGATCTCATCATTAGCAAGATCCACTGGGGTGGGAAGTATTATGTGAGTGATCGATCTCTCTAGCCTCCTCCCATCTCTCATTCCTTGTAGCCTATTCCCTATGAGAGTGGATTGGCCGGAGAGGGTTTCACTCCCGGAAAAACTCTCAGCATTTTCGGCTTCCCGGAGAAGAAATCCAAGAGATTTCATATCAATATTCTGAAGAAAAATGGAGACATCGCACTGCACTTCAATCCGCGATTTGATGAGAAGGTTTGGATTTTGACAGAGGAGTAGGGAATGCTGATTACACTGTCTTTCTCTAGCACGTCATTCGCAACTCGCTCGTCAACCACGAATGGGGAATTGAGGAGCGAGAGGGGAAGATTCCTTTCGAGAAGGCAGCTTGCTTCGATCTGGACATCAAGAATGAGGAGTATGCCTTCCAGGTTCTCTCTCTCTCTCTCTCTCTCTGCTCCATCTGTCTATTTCTCTCTCTCCTCTCTCTCTCTCTCTCACCCAGTTCCTTCCTTCAGATCACGGTAAACGGGGAGCGTTTCGGCTCGTATGCCCACCGCCTTGAGCCGTACGACTTGAACGGACTGCAGATTGGAGGGGACGTGGAGATCTACGGAATCCAGCTCCACTGAGGGGGATCTCCGGACGAAGAGCTCTCTCCATTCAAATGCACAAACCCAGCGATTTCTCTTGTATATCAAAAGTTAAAAGCCGAGATAAGTTGAATTTACGAATGAATCCCAGCAGTTGATTGGGGTTGAGAGCTGCGCACCTCACATTCCCCTAGCTTTGCTGTTGGCTATCACATAAATGTGAACACCACCACCATTTACATCTTTCATGAATCCCCGTCTGCTCGTAGTCCATCCACTTTCCCCGTGCTCCAAGTACTGCCAACCAAAGAAAGCCTCCTCAGTGTTCTCTCGTTCTTAAAACTGCACTTATGGTTATTATACATCTGCCCAGAATTCTACTAGCATAACTTCAATTGTAATGTTCCTCAAAGAATAAAATGTAAAATGATAGCGAAACCTAACAAAACAAGCAATACTTCTGAATCTAGTTAAAATAAAAAGGCACTGAATATTGTTTAAATAACTTTTTAAGCAATGCCATATAAACTAGCTGCCTACGATGCGAGACCAGGGACTCGCATAAATTCAACACCCCGGATTTCACTCAAACATTATTTTAAAGTACTTTCTGATGGGAAGAATCGACCAGGCATAGAATTACAACGGAATATTCAACCGCTAACTAATAAAAATCACATTTATAAAATTTTCACTACAGCCAATAGATAATTCTAAAGCTCTATTCAAGCTCCCTGCAGCGGTCTAGAATCATAAGAGGAGATTTTGGTGAACTCGAAATATTTAGGTCTCCTAAAATAACATATGTCGAAATTGAAAGTCATAGTATTTTAGAAAGCCCTTTTCATGCTCTAAAAGATCGCATAGATTTCATTGTATACAAACTCTACGAGTCCTAAAGCATCGGATCAATTTTTATTATTAAACGGCATGCTTACATAATATCTTATAAGATTTTAAAATTGATTTCGTGTTTCAAAATATTTCCGCGCAGAGGCAAAGCGCGCGCCAACCTCCCTAAAAACAGAACAGCATTTTCGTGCGCCCAGCCCATGTCCAATCGATTCCCCAAATGAGAAAGTACCAAGCATAACGTTTGATCAAAATTCGTGTGTTGTATTTTAGCCAGGACCACGGTAATTTTGATTCGATGTTTTTTTCTCATAAATCGCGATCTATAGTTCTAAAGGGAAGAAAGAAGATCAAGAGTAGCATCCGTATAATCCGATAATTACATGTGAGGTCGAAGGAGAGAAAACAATGAAAAGTAAAATTTGCTGAACTTAGTTGGGGTATGATGAAACTAGCTAGGTCTGAATGTGAGAGGAAAAAAATCTGTCTGATCTGAGTAAAAATACTTTTGGCACAGAGCTCCATTAACCCAAATCTTGTTGTAAGCAATTAGGAGTACCTCATCCCGAATATAAACCCGTAAAATGAATTCGCCGGTACTTGGAGACACTGCACGATATCTGTCACACAACATATACATCTCCGTCCTCATCAGACTCGAATTGAAGGATCTGCAGAGAGAGGAGCAGTGAACACGATGTCGTTTAACACTAAATAAAGTAACAACTCGAATAAATAGCTCCAGTGCTAAAAGGTGCCTGCCTCTGAAATTGGGGGAACAAACGGTCAAACGACCAACACGGTGGGTTATAAAGTGAAATGCTGTTTAAAAAAATAGTTCCGGCCCTCACGGCTAGGGGTTACAATGCCGTCGTGAGTCTGTCCTATTTCACACACACAAGTCAAAGAACTTAAAAATGGAACCTCTTGGTCGAGAAGAGGGAAGACTTCAGATGCATGGGCATGGGAAGTAGAAGGAGCAGAGGAAGGCAAGGGCTGGCAAGAGTGGTCGATTATATTTTCACTCTCCACTACTCCTCCCCCGGATCTATGCTTCCACTTCCGAAATCGCACCTATAAGAAATTACAACATTTTAAATAGATGTATATATAATATATGTATATGTATGTATACAGGTTGATAATACAAACGAAAAACGAAAAAGGTATTCACCTGCCGAATCCACTCACTCAACTTCTCCATTAAAGCATCATCAGACACTAGGCGAAGACGAGGGCATCCATTGAGGAATGCTGATAAACATACATTTAGACAGCGATAAAAGGAAGCGAGCGAGCGAGCGAGCGAGCGAGAGAGAGAGAGAGAGAGAAGAGAGAGAGAGAGAGAGAAGAGATACTGTGGGAAGAGACAATAAGAGAGGGAGAGACGAAAGAGATATTGAGAGAGAGAACCGGCGTGATGAAAAGAAGACTGACTCCTCGCTGTCTGTACATCAAGGGGCAAGTCTTTTGGAACGCCTCGAGCCAGCTGCGCAACAGCATTGAGTTCATCAGCAGAGAGGAGAATTCGGGAAGGATGGATGGAGTGCCCCGAATGCTGCAGACAGGCCTCCACGAACAGAGGACCGACTTCCTTCCCACGGATAATGGATTGTCGAATCTGCAAAAGATTTATAAACCACAACTAATAAGCCGCTGAAAAAAAGGAGATTACGGCGCTGACTTTGATAAAAGCGATGCACGTTTTTCCGCTTTTGATGGTGGGTTTAGACCGACGGGAGAGCTGCGTCTTTTCTTTTCTTTCACCACTCCGTGAGCACACGAGATACGAGATACGGTTGCCTCCATTCCACTCCCTCGCTCCCGCCGCACTCACGAAGTCAACACAATAAGTGTTTCGAAGAGAGTTCACCCATTTCTAGAAGAAATAATAGGAATACATTTCCAACGGCTACGAAATACGAATAGTTTATCTGATTACTAACGTTGAACTCGTTTTGATTGTCGAATTGTTTCTTGATGATCGGACCAGAAATGCCGTGTTCCTCAGACACGTGTTTAAGAAGATGGACACGAGAATAGAAATAGCTGAGACACTCCGAGCAGCTCACCTTACAAGTAACCACCACTATAATGAAATACAAGAGAATGACAATCTAGAATCACGCATGGCATGAGAAGCATCACATTTACACTCATTTCAAATGAAAACTCAACCCCTTTCAGTCGTTGGCGTTCCTGAGATGCGAAATGAGTAAGCAAGTGCTGTTCGATCTGCAGTGTAGTGCCTTTGAACTCACATCCGGGAAAAGTACAATCCCTTCGAGAAAGAACACCATTCTCTGTAAGTGATTTTGCATTACTACTAAAATATAGATAAAATCTTTGACCTTACCCAGAGGAATCCGGACGTTTCGCTGGGGAATCTTGAGGACGAACCTTCCTCCCCGAGAGATTCCAATAGTTTCGCCTAACTAAAAATTACTTTATAAAGGAACTGAATACTAGGAATAGCCCGTAGAAAATTCTAACCAGCGGAAGACGAATTGATGAGGATCGTTCTTTCATTGCTTTCAACGTTTCCAAACCACGAAAGTCATCAGGCTTCTGACCGGGCCTAGGCTCCGCAATAGTATATCTCTTCTTGTACACTGAGAGAGCTGGAGCCTAAAAGTCAAATACAATAACTAAGGTGAAAACTCAATAGCAACATGATTCGGACCTGATTTTGATATGGAGAATGTGGAATCTTGCGATGGTACACCACACGCATCCCCTCCAATGGATCCGATGGTCGCCTGGGCACTTCCATTCTTCTTCTGGGAACTGACGAGAGCACGAGAGCAAGATGGCTCAAAAACACAGCTGAGTCGAAAAGCCACCAGTGCCAATTCTTAAACTTCACCTGGCCATAATCTTCGTCGTCATGAATCATGCCCATGTTTGACAGCCTATTTTAATGCATTATTTTATTTGTTTAATATTGATCGTTACAATTTGGTTGAAATGATTATGATGTATTGCTCGCGTTTTAAAATGTGGGATGGATAAAATGTGGGGCCTTTCTTAGGTCTTTCTGTCTGTTGATATAGATAAACGCCTACAAAGGCGAGGCGGGCGTTTCACCTTGGCTTTCCCGTTATATCGATAGCAGTACCAGCCAGCATCTCGTGTGGTTTTCTCCCACATCCTCGCGTTACTCATTTCTTCTTGCTTTTCTGTGCCGCCATCGCTCGTTCTTTCTAACGTCTGTTCCAATTGATTTCTTCCACACTTATGCATTACAATTTTGCGCAATGTTAGACGACGTCGCCGTCATCTATTCATTTGAGGATGTCTTTTTTATCCCAGAGGGAAAGAGACATCCAAAATGTTTCACTGAATGTGAAATTCTGAGTTGTGTTTAGAAGGGCGGTGTGATGGAGGGGACGAAGAGTGGAGTGGAAGAAGAAGACTACGAAGATGAAGAAGACGACTACTCTGATGACGGAGATGGCATCTACTGCGACTGTATTCTGGCAGTGCTGGACAAGTCGATGCCTGGCACTCCAGGCAGAAGAGGTCCCTTCCCCATTCTATAGTATAGCATTCTTTCGCTAGTTACTAATGTTTACTTCTATTTAAATCACAATTCAGGAATAATCCCGTACTCCTCCGTGTATGAGTCTCAAGGGGAAGTTCGGAAACGCGGGTATTGGATTCCTGGTGTGGCCGTTAAGGCGAGAATCACGAAAATCGAGAAGAACACCGATCGCATTCACTTCATCAATCTTTATTGGTTAGTGAGGGAGCATTTTTTTTCTCCATATTTTTATTTGATAGAAAGTAATTATTTTACAAATTTTTTTTCTTGCCACCCTAACATACATTTAAAATTTTGGCCAAAGATTGTTGAGATGCGATTTAACTACAACACTTTATATGGTTTTGAAGGTACACGATTGAACTGGAGCATGGTCCGTATAAATGGAGCGTTCGGCGAAATTTCAAAGACTTCACAGTTCTTCATAACCGGCTCAAAGCTCATCGCGCTGCTGAGAGAATTCGAGCTCCTATGAGGAGGTTTGCTCTTCTTTCTCTTGTGTTGTTTTTACTCGCCATAATCATACAAATGAATATTCGCAATATATTTATGTTTTGGTAAAAAAGAATTATCTCTAATAGTTAAACCTGCCTCAGAGTTCAGCGAGGGACTCAGAGAAGGTTGGCAGATGACCTTGTTGATATGATTTCGCTTTTGTGCAGTCAAAAAGTGGAGTCCGCTTAATATTTCAATTTTTCGTCAGGAGTTCAATTCCTTGGCTCTTTAAGACTTCGGAAGAGCCGCTACAAATACGGACAAGATATTCCACCGCCTGAAAATATTGAAAGTTTGCCAAGGTTGTCGTAATAGCCGGAGTATTACTGTATGTTATCGTGGTCTGGCACCATAATTGCCGCTGCACAGGGAAAAAGGATGGTCCTAGGGTCCCACAAAAGTGGGTGGGTAAGACCTTCAAAGGCCCAGAAAAAGGGTTAGTAAGCCAAAAATGTATTTTTCTTTTTAAGAAAATAGGGTGGGGTAAGCCAAAAATTTGAATATTCGGGTCTCAAAAATTGCGTGGGTAGGTCGGACAGTACCTCCCTTTTTTCCCTGCGCTGCATGATTATTCGGCTCTATCTTTGGTTGTGATCTCTGCGTTCTAGACGAGAGAGAAATGAATTCTTTCCTGATCTATCGTGGCAAACTGTCTTGTGGATGAATAGTAATAATTATGGAATGCGAATTGGAAGTTGATTGGTTGGAGGGCTCAAGAACGAATGGACAGCATGTTGGAGGCAGTCGGCATCGACTTGATCCCCGAGCACAAACACGACTGCCCTTACTATAAACGACCTCGGCGTCATTCCAAGGTTATATATCTCTTCACTTTCGTCTTGTTAAAGGAGCAGTTCACTCAATAATTAACATAAGGTTTTATAAACATGGATTTATTCGCATCTGTCTAAAACATACTTCTAGAAAGTTTGAGTCATTTTTGTCCATTTGTTAGAAAGTTAAAAGCAATCAAAATATGGCTTGGCCAAATGTTTTTAGCTGTTCCTATTTCGCACTCTCGCTAACCGGCACAAGGACCAAATATTTGAGGGCGCGCGTTCAAAATGGTCCTAATGTATTACTGTAGAAGCATTCAGTGCATGTTTCCTTTAATAATTAACTGTATCGGAAGGCAAGTCATGTCATCCCTTCATCATCGTCCTATATGTTCAAGATTTTCCATCTTTTCAGATGAATGTGCTTGAAAGGGCGGAGGACGGACTAGAAAAGCACGAATTGAGCCAAGCGAAGTCCGCGGATGATACAGTGGGAGCCTCTGAGGGAGAGCCTTCTCAGCAGACGGTGCGCATCCTGGAAGCTGTTCAATGTAAGTCACGGAAATGAAATGAGTGAGAGTAAACAATTACTGCAATTTTTATCCAGCCCTTTAGTCAACAAGTTCTTCTTGCAGCTGGTATTCTTGAAGAAGAACCGACGGCCGCTGCGGAAAATGGAGAATCTAAGAAGAAGAAGAAGGTTTCACTTTTGAATTGATGGAATGAAAAGTGAGTGGAATCTTTCAGTCCCGAAAGCGTTCTAAGCACAGTCTGCCCCGCTTCCCGATCATGCCCGAGTCCATGGTCTCCAATCATGAACACCGAAGAGTCAGCTCTGCTTTTTTGTCTTGTTCCTGTCTTTACTTTCCCTTTTCTTTCAGTTAGAACTCCAGAATTGGTTACAAATGGTGCTACATATTCCTATCGATCGAAATCATCATGAAACGGTTCGTTATACGATAGTTTGAGAAAGATTCGCTTATTGTTATCTGGAAGACTAGTTAAAGGGATATGAGACCTGAGAAGTTCTCGAATGTATTAGGCTGAATTCCTGGAAGTGAGTCGATTCTCATTCGTGAATGAACTGGGCGGGAAGAGCCTAGAGGGATTCGTGAAGAAACGACCAGGGGGAGCCAGGGTCTTCGTTAGTTGGAAGCAATGCTGTGTCAAGTACTTGCTTCCCTGGTCGAAGAGGTCTGTTCTTACAGTACTCAATCTTATGGTAGATGGGGATTACTGTATCGTATTGAGATGGCTCATGGTGAGAGACTCCTTCGTGGCATACATGGACCCGCGGAATGAAGAGATACGACTGGTCCTTCTCATGGACAAAGACTTCCATGTCCAGGCGGGAGGAACCGAGGTGTCTGGCATTCCCAATGGACTTGTCATCATGAACACGCAGCAGTGAGTGAGGGGAGAGGGGAGGGCAAGCAGAAGAGTTGCTTGGTGTGTTCAGCGAGTTGCAACTGAAGTGCCGTCGAGTGGTGGACACGATGGAGTACAAGCGAGTGATTGAGCAGGCCATGAATGCAGCTGCGGGTGCCATCTGGCTGGACAGCCACCGATTCGGCAGCACTTTTCCAGTCCGCAAGAACAGCTTCGTCAAATGGTTTTTTTTCTATTTGCTTTATACTCGTGAATATATAATACCTTTGAAGAATACTGAACAATGAAGTTGAGGTTCGTGGATGCGCGTACTTTTATGTCAACTGCTGCAGACATGATTGAACTGGCCCGTGACGAAGTGTTCATCGCGGATTGGTGGCTCTCTCCTGAGGTGATCCCCTCTTCTTCTTCTTTATAATCGTTTATTTCTATCACGCGTTATTTTGAGAGATGTAAAATAGTGAGATTGCAGATCTACATGAAGCGCCCAGCCACCGAGGGAACGAAGTGGCGACTCGACCAAATATTGAAGAGGAAAGCCGAGCAGGGCGTGAAGATATTCGTTCTTATGTACAAGGAAATGGAGATGGCTCTCGGTCTTAACTCGATGTACACCAAGAGGACCCTTCAAGCTCTTCATCCTAATATCAAGGTTCGCTAGCTCGAATCACTTTAATGCTTATTGCTATAAACTATAATTTTTCCAGACTAAGTGATAATTAAAAGATGGAAATGACCCTGAACAAAGTGAGTTGAGGTGATGCGGCACCCGGATCACTACCCTTCCACGGGAACATTCTTTTGGGCTCATCATGAGAAGTTGATTGTCATCGATCAGCTCATCGCTTTCGTCGGCGGAGTCGACCTTTGCTTTGGCAGGTTTGATCAACTCTTTCCCAGTTCTCCCTCCAATTCTTCATTCTCTCATTTGACACTTTAGATGGGATGACAGCCATCATCTTCTGACTGACCTTGGTTCTGTCCAATTCTCCGGGACTCACGCCCTGGCTGGTACTTCAGCAGGTCCCACCGACTTCACCATGGTCATCTCTCTTGTTTATATCAGATACATTATGAGAAGTAAAGTAATTAGAGATAGCTGCAGATGAAAGGATTGCGTGAACTGGCGAAGGCCCCTCTTACGCTCTCTCCACTCGGATTGGAAGAGCACGAGAAAGTAGTAGAGAGAAGAGAGAAGGCAACGGAAGAAGAAGCAGAGTGCAGTAGTCGGAGAGAGGCTCCCATCGCCAGTGGAGAAGACGAAGTGGATGCCTCCTCCCCGGCCTCCCCCAAGGGGATCATTACCATCATGGTCAGTACCCTTGTCCATACTGGGTTAACACTCTTCTCTCGAACTCACACTGTCAGGTGAAACCAGCGAAGGAAAAGCAAGAAGAAGGGAAGGGCGACTTCATCGAGAAGGTCACGGAAGAAGTCGTCTACACAGACAAAGAGAGCAGCGGAGTCTTCGTCAAGATTCTCAGGAAGAGTTGGTTCCCTCTCGGAATTGAATGGATGAAGCGCATGTTTGCATTGCAGCGAAGAGTGCGCGAAGTTCATCGGCGGAAGTGGAGAGGGCGAGGGATGGGGAAAGGGACTCTTCCCAGTGCAGGGTCCAGCCTCTCACCGAAGAAAACACGGTCGACAAGAAGGCCAGTGCATTCAACGAACACTGTGTCTTCTTCATTTAATTCTATCATTTCAAGGTGTAATCTTTTCTAGCAGCCGCGAGCAAGTCGATCCAGGTCGACAGCTTCGCGGCCCCGTCCAGGCACTGCTGGGCCACCCACTTCGATGATTGAGAGAAACATGCAGAAAGGGATGGATCTTGCCACTGCCACGCAACTGTACAAGGACTACGTGGAGAGCGGAGCGGCGGCTGCGGTCAGTGGAGAAGAAGGAGGAATGGAGAAGAAGGAAACGGAAGTCAACCTGGCATCTCTCACTTCTTTCATTTCTTGTCTCTTTAGGCCAAACATCGCGCTCAAACACCCCCGGGACAGCCTTCCAAACGAAATCCGCTCACTCGGACTGTGGAGAAGATTAAGGCGAATCGAGCGAAGAGGAGATGGAAACAAGTCAGCTTGTTTTGTGGTGCAGAAGGGGAATTGATGGGACTGCTGGAGAGATAAGAATGATGATTTGGATGTGAAATGCATATGAGACGGTGTTTTAGGTTCTGGAGACTGACGACACTCTGGGCGAATACGAGAGGGAATGGCTGAAGCTGAAGAACGCGGAGACGGATATCGAGGGCGTGGGTGGAGGGACCAAGTTGTGGGTCGGCAAGGACTACGTGAACTACGTGCACAAGGACTTCGTCGAAGTCGACTTGCCATTCAACGGTTTCTTGATAAGAGCAAGAAGTGTCAAGTGACTTGAGTGAGAGGGAATTAGAAGGAGATGAGAAACAGAGAAAGTTCTTAGACTTCATCGACCGCGGAGTGACTCCCAGAATGCCTTGGCATGATATTCACTCAGTCACTTTCGGAGTTGCGGCCAGAGATGTCGCCAGGCATTTCATCCAGAGATGGAATGCCACCAAGACTGAGAAACTTAAGGTTTCTCTATTCCTTCTCATTTTATCCGTCTCAGCCTTTACTACCCTTTAACCACTAAAACACTTAGGACTACAAAGAATACCCTTATCTCCTGCCCAAGTCGTACGAGAATGTCCGCGTGCCTCGTTTCTTCAAAAAGATGTCCGACTCTTGCACTGTGCAGGTTTCATACTTTCTCTCTCTCTCTCTCTCTCTCTCTCTCTCTCTCTCCCTCTCTCTATTCTCGCATAGTTTGATATGAAGAAAGGCATGTATGAGTTACGATGTTTAGGTTCTGCGGTCAGTGTCTCGATGGTCAGCTTTGGTGAACAAAACAGAGGACTCGATCCAGCAGGCATATCTGTCTCTGATCGCAAATGCCAAGCACTACATTTACATCGAGAACCAGTTCTTCGTGTCTATCATTGACTCTAATGATGTCCTTAACGAGGTTCACTTCCTTATTATAATTTTGTTTTTAAAATGGTTGCAAAGAATTTGTTTATTAGCAATAAGCTAATTTTTTTATTCCAAACAAAATGTAACTGAAATTGGGTTTAGAATTTTCACCAAGACTGTTCGTATGCTCCAATCCATACTGATTTGTCGTGGAGTACTGAAAAAGTAAAACATTTTGAGATTGCTAAAGTGATTGCGCAACGAGTGATTCGAGCACACAAGGAGAACGAGAACTTCCGAGTGTATATAATCATCCCGTTGCTGCCTGGCTTCGAGGGAGATGTCGGAGCACCCGGGGGCAGCTCCCTCCAGGCTGTTCTCCATTGGACTTATCAGTCACTGTGTCGTGGGCCGAACTCTCTCTTCGAGAAACTCAAACTGCACATGCCTGACCCTTCGAAGTACATCTCCGTCTGCTCTCTCCGCACTCATGATCTGCTGTGTGGAAGACTGGTCAGCGGAGAGTCAAAGGCTCTGTCATTCTCAGGCACTCTTTTACAGGTGACTGAACTGATTTATGTCCACTGCAAGCTTCTTATCGTAGATGATGAACACGTGATCATTGGATCTGCCAACATCAACGATCGTTCTCAGGTTGGCAGAGAAATGAGTTTAGTTGATATGAAAGGATGAGTTGTGATTACAGACGGGGAACAGAGACTCGGAGGTGTGTCTCATGATGAGTGACAATGAACACGAGGAGTCGGCCATGGATGGCAAGCCATTCCAGGCCGGACGATTCGCACGCTCTCTTCGCTTGCAGTGCATGCAGGTATGCTCATTCTGCACACTTTGGTACTCTCTCTCCCCTCTCTCCTCTCTCTCTCTCTCTCTCCCTTCCTGTTTCTCTCTCTCTCTCTCCCTTCCTGTTTCTCTCTCTCTCTCTATTTCTCCCCGTTTCTCTGTTTCTCTCTCTATTTCTGACCATCCTCCAGGAAGAAAAAGAACAGAGAATAAAAGAAATATGTCTGTTTATTTAAATTCAGAAGGTGATGACTGCAAAACGGCTTTAGCATTAGGAAACCTTTTTATATGTAACCTCCGGACCAAATCCAGAGACCAAACTGGATAGTGGTCACTCTCCCCTTTTCCCAAAGGAACACCTGGGCTTGCTGGAAGACAGCCGGCGGCGTGCTTCCTTCCATCGGGACGTGTCTTTGGATGACCCCGTAGCTGACTCTTTCTATGTGGATGTGTGGCAGAAGACTGCCAAGATCAACACGACCGTTTATGAGGAAGTCAGTGTTGACCTTCTCTTCTCGTTGAGATTCCCTCTTCTTGAGGTGTTCCGTGCCTATCCGACCGACCAGGTGGAGTCTTTCGAAGAGTTGAAGAAGTGGACTCAGCAAATGTCTCTTGCTGAGTACTCTCCCCAGCAGGCCGAGGAGAGACTCCGAGACGTCAATGGTGTGGTTCCATCTCAACTTCTTTGTTGCAGCTGCTGTCAATTTGTGTACTTCTTCAGGCGTTCTTGTCGAGTTTCCACTGAACTTCTTGATAAATGCCAAGTTGACTCCCGGAATCACATCGAAAGAAGGCTTGGTCCCATCTGCCGTCTTCACATGAATTGCCTGGATACGCTTCTATATTCTTAATTCTAGCTAATTTGTGTATATCACTCGGTCTTCCTTTTTCTTGTCTCGTCTTTCCTAGAAGAGACAATCCTCTTCATCTTCTTGCTCGTGTTGTCTTTTCGACTGTTCGGATTCATTGTTTTTCCTGCTGAGCCAAATTGCCTTTGCTAGTGAAAGATACCTCAGCTTGAACCACAGCGTCTTTATCACCGTCTAGTTGTGCCTCTTCTGATCTTCATAGTGTTATCCCCGGTGTTATCTCTTCCCTGTTTAATGCCGCTACCCTACCCGTGATTTGTATAGGTTTCCACTTATTATTAATTTAAAAAAAATTTCGTCCGGCCGGAAGTAGTTAGTATATCTATGATTTCTAACAATATTGCTTTCCGCTCTCGCTCCTCTCCCTGCTTTCTCACAACTTGATTTAACGGCTACATTTAAGCATTGTGTATTTTGATGCCAAAGAAAGTCGCTAATGACGCTGAGAAATGCTAAGAGTCCAACTTTTCCTTGTATCATTCATCTCATTTTATTTTGAATTGAAAGTCTCCAGCCATTCCAGCAGCAGTTATTTCCCTCGCTGCAGCAGAGCCTCTAGAGATAAAACATAGAACTTTATATCATTTTGTATTATGCTAAGTAGCACTTACGAGCTTGCGACGTAATTATATTACATAGATAATAAAATAATCAGGTGAGAATGCGGAGTGAGCAATATGATTATGTATTCCAATACAGGAAGACACCCTCTTAATAGCACCGATTGAAGAAGAAAAGAGACGGTTTAAGAAGAGTGGCTGAGCAGGTGGCGGATGAGCAAGACTGCGATAGAAATGGCAACGGCAAGGGAGATCATGAAGTGGAGAGTGAAGACGAGCAGACGGCAACGCGCTCTCTGCAATTATCCAGATTAAAGATCAGAGACAATGCATGAATGACCTTTGGGCGAGAGATCGTCTCCTCAATCGACGGCCCGTTTAACACAGAAAAGGACATTCCGCTCAGTCCTGCAACGGCAATCAGAATTACATTGGAAGATGCTTTCTTTCCCGTTCTAAAGGACCAATTTTTGTGGCGCGTGAAGGACTCGACGTTGTAAAGAGAATCTCCAGTATTATATTTGTAACGATAAATGTAATGATATAGCCGCCCATGATGTAGTTGGGAACATGGTCATACACCATGTTGAGTCCAGTCTTTCCAAGGGGTAGCGAGAGAATGAAGGTAGCACCTGGAAAGACGAGAATCAGACAGCGAAGCAATATCGAGTTGACTCACTGGCGAGGGTCCAGGCAGCCATTCCAAGGAACCAGTGGAGCCAGTTGAAGAGAGGACGATTGCTGGCATCTGGAGAGGGACGGAGGAAGGCGAGGAAGGGCTGCAGACAAGCCAGAACAGTAGCAGAGACTCCTGTCACTGCGTGCATCTTCAGGGCAAAGTCCTGCGGAAAACAGAGAAGAATGATCTCTTGCTGAGACAGAAAACAGAAACTTTTCTAATTGTAAGAGGAGGGGGCAACCCAGATCATTTGGAGAAATATTGAGAAGGCAGGAAGAGCAGCGAGGTACGAACAGTAGCAGACAGTGGGGGTGTAAGGTGTAGAGAGGGGGCATTGGAAGATCAGATGGAGAGAGATGGATTGCAAGGGATGCCCCTCTAGGGAAGAGAACTGACGTCGTTGTTGCATTCGTAGGAGCACCCGTACCACACCCAGCCAGCCTGCCAGAAGATGCTCAGAACACAGAGCACTTGGATCACTACGGATGCAATGAGCATGTCGCGGTGGAGCTAGCAGAAGAAGAAGTCAGAGGAGTACTCAACATGTCAAGAGATAACCTGGAACCAGACTGCGGTGCCAAACAACTTCTGTCTTGGGAAGAGTGGCTTGAAGTATCGGGCAATGAGAATGCCAGAGGAGCCAAGCACCCACCAAGCAAGAAGCAGACCGATTCCTGAGAAGACTCTTTTCATGCACTCACACGAACAACAGTACTCTTGGGATGGATTACCATGAAGAACAGCAATGCGATATCTCCAGTATCTTGAGATGTCAGTCTGCTTCATCTCATTGACCAAGTGTGGAACTGCGAGATGAGAGCAGTTCGAGTGGCCACAGAAGGAAACCCTCTCTTCACTCGTCCAGGGAAACAAGGCTCCGTCATTCGTGGAGTGGATCTCCTTCTCCCATGCTACAATAAGCATGGAGGAGATGAGAGAGAGAGAAAGAGAGAGAGAGAGAGAGAGAGAGGAGAGAGAGAGAGGCAGAGGGGAGGGATTGAACTCACATAATGGATTCGCAACTCCACGAGCAAAAAGCAGGTAGAACGGCTGTTCTTGAAGATCATGGATCTTAAAGAACACATGATATGTAAGTGCAAAAGGAATTTTTACAGACTATATGAATGAAATAAAAAATCGACCTTGAATGAAGAGAGACAGAGAGAGAGAGAGAGAGAGAGAGAACGCAGGGGAATGAGATGAAGGGAGATGGAGAGAGAGTGAGAGAAAGAGTGAGACAGAAAAAGAGGGTGAGTGAGGGAGGGTCAGAAGACAGAACAGAGGATTGAGAGAAACGAGGGATGAACGGAACGAAAAGAGGGAGGGAGAGAATGTGATAACAGCTGCGACCATCCACTGTTCAGTTGAGTCGATGGCTTCTCGTTCAAAGAGAATCTTTACTGAGCAGCTGAAGAGGCCGTCAGCGAAGGAGTGAGAATGCTCGGTTAGGAGGAGAGAGGAGGCCTGAATTAGAGAATAGAATTGCTAGGTTCATTGTAATTAACCCTATCCTCAGCTCCTAAACATACATGCACATACATACATATGTATGTAATCATATCAGTATTTCGTATATGAATTAGCATATCTGTTTGTGCGTAGTCAGTTCAAATGTGAAGATTCGTCATGACTTGAAGTGCTCGTACCTGGTACAACACAATATTATTTTTATTGTCGTTGAAGGAAAGTTGAAATCGACCCTTTCCTGTTGGTTCTCTGATGCACTCCACAACAGTGTCATCATCCTGCAAATACGGTTCGTTTCAGCAAAGCTACTAAAATGTAAAATAAATTGAATAAGATAATGTTTGACAGACACATAAGCAAAATTGTTCTTTTAATTTCTCCAAAAAAGCATAGAAAGAAAATATATACATATGTACATAGGTATGTATGTACATACATATTTGTACCATTTTCTGGTTGAAGCTGAATCCGAGAGCCATGTAATGCCCCTTCGATGGATCCAAATCGTTTACGCTGCTTTCCATCTGAACCCTTCTCCCTCTTATATATTACGGAATCAACTCTAATCATGGAATGTAGTCTCTGAGCGTGTGTCTACGAGGTTTACACTGAACTGACTGAAATGGCAACTCCATCCGGCAAGACCTTCCATTGAATTCCAGAAATACACGAAGCACGATCATTCTCTGTACACGAAGGAGGCTGGAACCAGCACGAGCGCCGTTCTGAGCACTCTGAGAAGTTGAATCCAGCCACTCCCACCTGCCAAATCACACTTCCGCTTCTTAGCCTTTCTTCCAATTTATATTTCACTTTCATAGTTGGTGTCACATTTGCACGCGAATGTAGACAGTTCTGTACATACATACACGCATCTTCTGTAGATATAAACGACTGTCCAATATACTAGGCGATATCGCAGCGGGTCAGTGCTCGGCACTGGGAGGAATGGTCGGAATACATGTTACGAGACCCGAGATTACCAGGCTTGTTACTAAGGTAACAAAAATTGTTTTGGATAGCCCGTTAAAAACTGAACATAATTCCATAAGGGCATATCAAAATACCGCTTTGGTAGATCAGTGGGAGCCCAGATTGAAAGGTCCTGTTTTGGGTGCTTTTTCGGTGGGCTTTTTCCCACTTTCGCAAATTTCGAGATGTTCTTATCATTCTTCAATCCGGTTTCATGAACTTTTGGACCCCAGTAAAATATGAAAGTATCAAGTGAAAGATTTTTTTTTTGTGACTATGGAAAAGTCATTTGTAGGGATCGAAGCGAGATAGCACGAACAGATTCTAAGATATTCATTCGAATGGTATATGCCTCGCTTCTGTCTTCGGGCAACTCCGCGTTGAGTTCTCTAAGGAATAAGGTGGAAAGCGGCTGGCAATCACAATGTTTTGTTGAGTTCGATGCAAAAGCAAAGATTCCCCCCACCCCCGCTTGAGGACAACCCCATTTCACAAACTTAAACCGGGAAAGGAAAAAATGATGTTACTTGACCAAGCGAAGCGAAATATACATCTTTGTACATATGAATTTAAATAAGTAAATAAATAAATAAATAAAAATATATGTAATATGTATGTATGCATGTATGTATGCATGTATGTATGTATGCATGCATATAGTACCTATGCACATACATACATATGTATGTATGTAAATATGTGCATGTGCCTAAATGTTTCCATCAGATGCAGAAGGCTCTCGTCTCTAGCAGAACAAAAGTAACACAACAAACATTCTCATCACGAAATGATGTTTTCTTTGCAGAGTTTGAGAAGGAATGGAAACATTTCATTTTCTTAAGCTACTGCAAGGTCTTATCAGAGGAAGACTAAACTAACAAGAAGAATTGTCGAAAGCAGAAAAAGAGGAAGAAGGCCAGAGGACCTCCAGCCGCCGATCATTTCAACACTGTTCGATTCCTACTGCAACTTAATCTACATTAAAGCGGAATATGAGTATGAAGCGAAATTAGAAACAGCTAAAAAAAACAACGGAGAGACAGAGAGGTCAGAGGGATTATATTGAATAACCAGCTTGTTTCGAAGTTGTTCAGCTGAAAACAATATACTAGGAGAAAGAAAGAAGGAGAGAGAAAAGAGAAATAAACAGAGAGGGAGAGAGAGAGAGAATGATTGAGAGAGAGAAAAAGAACGAAATTAAATGAATACGCCAGAAAAAGGTATGATCTCAGAGATTGGCAACATAAATGACTTAGGGCTTCCGACAACTGGAAAGGACGGAATAAGAGCGATTGAATACAAGCATAGACAGAGTGATGTATGCCATGGAATCCTCGTTTTCGTTCTTTCTCTTTCTTTCTCATTCATCCTCTCACTCTGCCAGTGATCGATTGAGTCGCATGGATGCAATTATGACTCAGTATTAGCTAATCTCCGATTATGGCAATGAGTTGGGAAGGGCCATCGGCTGTCACTATATGTACAACAATCAAGGCTCTTTGCTGCAGAGAGAAGGAGTATCGCACAGGAAACCAAATAAAATCTCTCTCTCTCTCTCTCTCTCTCTCTCTCTCTCTGCATTTGTCATTCAAGAAAACAGGTGGAGGGTTATGCATCTTCCCTTCCCCAATCGTAAGACAAATATTCGCGGTATTTGGCAGTCAAGTGATCTCAACATCCTAATTTGTAACTCAACGTAAACGCTACGGAAATTAAGCAGCAACCACATACGAAGTACGTATGAGAAACAAAAGATGATGAAGTGATCGAACAGAAGAAACTGAACTGATCGCTCTCTTTGTTCTCTCCCTTATGCTCCCTCTCCCTCATGCTCCCTCTCCCTCATGCTTCTTCTCCGTCCCTCATGCTTCCTCACCCACCTGTCCCTCTCTCCTCTCTCCCTCACCCGCCCAACTCTCCCTACTCCAATACCCCTCTTCTTTCTCTCTCTTTTCCCCTTTCTCCTACCTTTTCCCTCTACTACTCTATTCCCTTCCTCATCTTTTTCCATCCCTCGCAAAAGAGAGTGACTGTGCATATCCGTTCATACTTTGTTCTGCCACTTCAACCACAATGAGAATTAGCCATGCAGATTGAAAAGGATTTTTAGAGGGAGAGAAGCATAAAAAGGGGATAGGGAGACAAAGATAGGCAGAGGGGTAGTAGACGGCCAGCGACATACAACTCAGGTGCAAGAAGTGAAAGTTATTGAGAGACAGAGAGAGAGAGAGAGAGAGAGAGAGCGAGAAGAGAGGGAGCAAGAGAGAGAGGGAGTGAGAGAGAAATAGAGAGCGAGAAGAGAGGGAGCAAGAGAGAGGGAGAGTGAGAGAGAGTGTGAAATGAGAAGGAGAGGATGTCCGATGTTGCCAGGTTGTGAGTGTGCGTGAGTGCGTATCGCGCGTTGTTGACTTGTGCCATTGGCCCTCCTTTGTCCTCTCTTGTTACTCTTCAATCAATTGATCTTCAGCTGAAGAAGTAGACCAGCTGAGCGCCTCGAAGTCCTTGTGTTCTTCTCTGCCTGAGGTCCCTTGCAGTCTATAAATGCAGTTGTCTCCTTGAGTCTTGTTCTGGAGGGAACATCAATAGGAAGCCTCTCTCTTCTTGTTTGCTGATGAGTCTCTCGCTCACCTTTCCTATTCTGCTGTCCTCGTACTTCTCACTTCTTACTCTCCCCCAGGGGCTGCTGCCCTCTCCTTTCGACCTTTTTCATCCAGACCTTCATGAAGAACTGTCACCATGCCAACCACTCTCGTGAATCTACGGCATTTATGTTATCTCTCTCGCTCTCTCTAATCCTCACCCTATTCTCTCTCCCCTTTTCCCATATTCTCAATTCTTAATACAATTGTGCAATTTTGCGAATCGTTCTTCCGTACACAGGAATTCGATGGTTAGTAGCCAGCAGTTGTTGTCTCTCATGGTTTGAGCAGAATTAGTGGAAGCCCCCGTGGCTGGCCATCAAACCAGTTGTTAGTCGAAAGGGATTCCATAGTCGATCGCTTCTTTTCTCACTTACGCTTTAACTGCCGACCAGTTATTGAAGTTAAATGCAAATTTAAATCGCGGCCTTCTATTGATTTTTAATATGTTTGCTGATGAGTCTTTCGCTGATCCTCATTCTGTTTTCTTCGTACTTCTCATTTCTTAGACTAGTTTGTCGCAACATTTTTAAGAGGTTTAATATTCATATTTTTTATTTTTACAATACGCCTCTTTGATTTGGTAATAATTTCTATCTACCATATTCATCTTTGCTCTTGACTTCAAATCGTTTGTCGGCTTCATTTTTTATAGATAGAAATAATGAAATCTGACGAAATTGCTGCTGATTGAGGGTTTCAGCCTCGCACGACAAAATCGAGGATGGACGAGAGATCGGAGGGTAGAAGAGAGCGCAGACAAGCAGTCGCAGATATCCTCTCCTAAACACTCTCTGTCTCCCTCTCTTGCTGTCTCCTCCTTCTCTCTTCCTTTCTTTCTTCTCCTCTTCCACACTGGCTAGTAATCCATTCGCCTATCTTGCATGTAATATAATTGCATCTTTCACTAATATTTTGGATATAAAGCTTTAGAAAATCTTATAAAAATCTCATAATAAGATTTATACATGTCAGAAGGAAGATTGGATGAATGTTTTATAGATGAGATGCAAGGGAATGATCTGAGCGACTGCCGAAGTCGTCTTGACGCAGGAGTAGAAAATAACCGAAGAAATCGACATCTCATCGAGGATATAAACCACCAGGCAAACTTTCTCTTCACACGTCTCATTTAACGTTCACTTTTCGAGCCAAACAACCAAGAGCAATTTTTATGTTCTGAAAGTGAAAGCGTAATCATGCAATGCGAGTATTTTCAGTTAGAACGGATTCGCCTGCGATCTGCCTTGGACCAGAATGACCCCCACTTTTCTGCTTCGTCCCGTCTTTCAACTTCCCTCGTTGATCTCGGTTGCTATCATTCTAATCAAGATCACACCAGCCATCTTTCCTTGTCAGCGAAATATTTTCAAAATACATTGTTTGAGACAATGTATTATGATGAAAAAATAATTATTATTTCGAAAATTGTTTTGTGCTAAGTTTATTATTATTATTATATTTTTTGTGAGCAATTAAAAACAGAGATGTTTCTAAATAAAGAAAAATAGATAGACTTCTTCAGAGAGTTGCCAGCAGCCGTCTCTCCCTCCCACCATCTCTCCTCTCCCCTTCTTCTTGTCCACGCTGATCACCTCCTTGCTGATGCCAGCGACAAGGAATTCGAGCAACTTCTTCGAAAAGTTTATCTTGAGCTTTCCAAGTCAGTTCTTTGGCTTATTTTCTTGCTCTTCATTCAATTGTCCCGATCTAATTAGAAGAAAAAGAGAGGAGTTGCCAAGTTGAGTCGTGATTACGGAGTGGAGGGTCTTTACTCCGCAACCCGCCGCGAGGCCTCCGAGGTAGCAGAGACCAACCGACTTCTCCAGGAAGACATCCGAGAAATGGCCAGAGCTCTTGAAATGGTTCAGATGTTGCGGAACAACGAACAGAGAGCTTGCACTGAACAGCTTCAGGTTATCATCCATCTTCATATTCGTTATGGGTCGCATTACTCATCTAGATTAGCCGACCCAACAAATGCTGCACTTAATAATCTAAATATCGCATTATTGTATTGGTATGCCTTCTTTGGTTACGGGACCTTTGATCAAGACTTGGCAGATGTGCATGTATTATTATATATTAAATATGGTTTTTAAAATCGTCATGCATGCATGCCATTGATGTCTTAATATCTTGTGATTTTAGCTCGAAAGGAAACGCCTAGAGGCGCAGAGATCGAAATTAAGTTCCTTTCGCTCAACACTCAAATCTTATAAAAGTGATGTTAGTTTCATTAAAGCTTTTTAAGGTGAAATTTGGAAGATATTGTAGCTCATTGTAGTGACTGAGATCTTTGAGATGGTAGAAGAGCGAGAAAGGATCAAGATAGAGCTGCAGCTTCACTCCAACGAGCTCAATCACTGCGTCAACTTCCTCCTTTCTCTCCTTCGATCTTCTTGCATTGGTGTCAGTTCTATTCTCCGATAAAAACTGTTTCCTCCTTACGAAATATTTATGTGGTTGGATGCTTAGCCCCGTTTATCCTTCCCTCCCTTTCTTTCTCCCTTTCGTTCTCTCTCGCTCTCTCTAACGTTGCTCTCTATCTTATTCTCTGTCTCCCTCTCGTCTTCTCTCTCTCTCTCTCTCTCTCTCTCTCTCTCTCTTTTGTATATCGTGCTTTGGCATTCTAGAGAGAGTGAGGGAGGGCATTCTTCATCTCTGACTCTGGGCACTTCCGCACTTGAATCCGCCTTTCTGGCCTTCCACAACCGACTTCCTCTCCATGCTTTGCTCTTTCATTCCCACTCCACTGCCAAGATGTCGTTGTCCTTCTTGCGTGGCCTTCTTCTTGCAGCTTCTACTTCATTTGCTCACTTGCGTAGTTCGCATACCAAGAACTATCTGGTTGTATTCTACAAAATTGGAACCAAATATATGTGTGGTAACTGAACACACAGATCCATTAGTTGGGCGGCCGCTAACATTATGCATCATGCAAGAAGATTTTTTTATATACATAAAATGAGTGCGCTGAGCCGGCCAGCCGCTCCCCATTCAACAGCTGTTTTCGCGTTTTACTTTGTATCTCCGCTACATTTCATAAAACTGCCTTCATATCTCTCTCTCCCTACCTTTTTCCACTTTTAAATACCCTTATACCGTACTGTTTATTTTCCCCATAATTGGAGCATATTTCACTCGATAAAAATTATTTTTCCAATAAATTCGAGAATATATGGCCTTTTTACATTCTATGCCCTCGCTCTCTCTCTGTCTCTCCCTTTCTCCCTCCCTCTATCGTCTCTCTGTCTCTCTCTCTCTCTCCGTCTCTTTCTCACTGTATCTTTCCCTCTCTTGCTCTCTATCTCTCTCTATCTCTCTCTACATGTTTTCGATCTCTCTTTCAATCTGTTTCTCGTCTGCAGAAAAGGACTGCCCCCATGGTAGGCGACGATGATTCGGCAGCAATCGAGAACCTCCTGCACAAGTATGAAGAATTGCTTCTCAAGCACACTCAAGTCCGTTTGTTCAATTTGAAGTAATCCATATTTACATTGTGTTATATATGTACATAGTATGTATGTATGTACATACATACATACATATGAATTATATAAATGTTGCAGACGCAGAGAGAGCGACAGAAGGACGTGCAAGACCTGCAGCAGTCTCTCAGGAAAAGCCGCCAGGAACGGGACGCTTTATCAGAAGTAAAAAGAGGCGCACGCGGACTGAGCAGCGGTCAATGCACAGTTGTCCACTGCTCAGTCAGAATATTCCCGTAGAAAGGCTTCTTGTCCAGTATTTGTTAAGATGGAGAATTGTTTAGACTCTATCTCGGATCTCCATGATGCCAGAGTTGAATGGAATGAATGATTCCCTTCGCCCTCACCGCTCTCGCTCTTTCAGTCCATCCACAGGTCTCCCCATCCCCATGAGATCTTTCGCTCTCTCTTCATCGTGGATGTTCAGGAGGAGCCAGTGATGGGATCGAGGTTCTCAGAAGAATTCGACTCGCGCTTTCCGAGAAGAGCAGATTGGTTAATGATGCAAAGCACAGACAAGAAGTGACTGAGAAGGAGGTTCTCTACTCTATCATTCTTCTCATCGTGCAATATGCATAGAACATTATTTACATTTTCTTTTAAATTGTAAATATGTATGTACATAAACACCAATTAATTTACGTTCATAAATATATTTTCAGCTGGAAAGGTGCCGCACACAATTGGAAAAGGAGAGAAAGGAAATTGAGCAATCGGTCTCTTCCACAAGATATAGTGAAGAGCGCAAAAGGTAAGTCAAAGAAGATGTATAACAAAAAATTAAAGAAAGATATGCACATGTTTAGATATAAATCGTTAATTGCAGAATGATGGAGAAGGTGGAAATGGAGAGAAACTTGAAGCATCAGGTAGATCGAGCAGCATTTTTGGACGGAGAAAGGAAGAAACTTGTCGAGGAATTGGCGAAGACTGAGAAAACTCTGACGAACACGATTAGGTTAGAGTTGATGAGTTGAGGGGCGAGGACTGGTCAGTTTGATCTACGTCGTAGGACACACAAAGAGTTCCTCGAGGGACTGAACCAGAGACATCAGGAAGAGATCTCATCTGCTAATGCCCACTTCGAGGCGGAACTTGATTCCAAGCAGGAAGAGAACAGGTTCATTAGTTTTCATGGATAAGGATAAGGGAGGAGTCAATGGGTGCTTGGTATCTGAAGGATGAAGCTGGAGAAGTCACGGGAAGAGACAGAGAGAATGAGATCAGAGATGGAGAGGGCGAGACTCGCCGCTAGGGAAGCCAATGCACAACTCGCTGTCTTCGCTCAGAAATGTGACGATCATTGTCAGTTTCTCTTTTTCTTGATGATGTCATGTGAATTGTAATGGCTACTGGATCTCTACGAAAGAGTGATTTCTGTTGTGTCAATTGCAGCTGCCCGAGTAGCTCAGCTGGCCTCAGAATGCCAGAAGTTGAGAGGAGAAGTGGAAGCTGCCAACTCGAAGAAGAACATCGATGAGATGCAGATGGAAGTGCTCAGGCAGACCATCGAAGAAGAACGGCAAAACACCAGAATTTTCACAGATGACATCAACTCGGCATGCATTTTGCCTTCTCGTTTTCTAATTGAAATAAAATTTATTTTCGGCAGATCAGAGCAGAAGACTCGAAGAGAAGAGAGCATATCCGTGAAATGGAAGAAGAACTCGAGAATGTGCGGAGGAAGTTGAAGGAACAATCAGAGACAAACGAGAGGAACGAAAGCGCATATTCAGGTTATATTAAAGGAGATGTTTAAGTATTAAATTGGTATTTGATGCCTGATAAGCCTATAGGCCTGAAGAAGAGATTGCATGAAGCGGCAGAGTTGCTAGCAGCAAGGGATACCACTATCTCATCCTTGCGCAACACTCAAACAACCACTGAAGCTGCGTTTCAAGAGGTCACCTCATTAGTATTTAAGTTATTCATGCACTTTGATAATGATATAATAAAAAAAATTTAGAGAGATGCAGAGTGCGCGAGACTGCAGACGGATCTTGAACAACTTGAATCGCGACTTCTCCTTGCCACTGAGGAGATGAGGAAGAGTCAATTGGAAGTACAGAGAGTGACTCGGTCAGTCTGGAAGACAACAATGATGAATAAGTATAGAAATACTGGAAGTTGTGTTGGTTGAATATAATCGTTATGAGATCAATCTCAAACTTGGGAGCTCGAGTATTTTGTAATGTTGAGAGAGCGCGATGCAGTGAAGGATTCCTTCTCCGTCGCCCTCTCCTCCTCATCTCAGATTGAAGCAGAACTCGCACAGGCAAACGAGCGACTGGAGGACAGAGCCAGAGAGGTAATTTCTCTCTCAACTTCTTTCTGTCATTCCATCTAGTCATAACATTTTGAAGGAGGCTCAGCTTCGCAAGACCATAGCCGAACTTAGTCATTCTCTACAAGCTGCGGAGAAAGAGGCAGCTAAAGCGTTCGCGGAATTAAACATTTCTTCAGGTAACAGATATTTAATTTCCCTATATCTTCACAATCAAAATTCCGTTTTGATAATTAAGAACGGTTGGTGGCGCTGGAAGGAGAATTGTCGAGGAGAGAAAAGGCACACGCGGATGAATTATCAAAAGTAAAAAGAGATGCCGAGGATAACTTGGCTGCCGCAGCTGAAGAATGCAAAGAGAAAGAGAAGATCCTTCTGCTTGCCAAGGTTATATCTCACGTAAAGCAGGCGAGAAATTCATTTCATTCTTGCACTTTGACTATGCGACGAACTTCTCTTTCTGACTGCATTCCCTTTTGCAGGAAACTACACTGAAATCGTTGTCTGAATCAGAAGTGAGAAGAGAAGAACTTGAGAAAATGCACGAGCAGCTTATCGACGACTTTGGGGAGTCTCAAAAGAAAATATCTGAGCTTCGAGAATTGATAAACTCACAAGAAGAAAAGAGCAAACGACAAATAGAAGAGTTGATGGAAGCAAATGCAATGGATCGAGAAGATTGGGAGGCTGAGAGAGCAGTGGTCAGTCTACCTACAATCCTCATTTACAACCACTATTCCGATCAACCACAACTTCTTCACTCACAAACACAACATGGATCAGACAAATGAAAATATTCATTATTTATAGAGATATATGTATGTATGTACATATATACATACATATGTATGTATGTATGTACATATATACATATGTATGTATGTATGTACATACATGTGCATAAGTGAGCTGATTAAGATGGAGAAGCAGAAGCAATCGGCAGTTGCGGATATGAAGGAAGACTTGGAAAGAGCGAGGAATGAAGGGAAGAAAGCAGAAGACGCGATGCAGAGAACGAGAGTGGAAAGGGACGAGGCGATGGAGGAGTGCAAGGAGTTCCAGAGCAGACTGAGCAGCTGCCGCGCTGACTTAGAACAACAGTCGTACGTGGCCATTCTCACTCTCTCCTTCTTCTCTTCTCTTTTCTCTTTCAATTAGTTCTTGACTTGTTTGGAGGGAGTCTCTTCGCGAGTCTCGAGAGCTTTTTGCACAAGAACGCCGATCTTTGCTGAGCCGCGTCGAGGAAGCGAGCGTCGAGGTCTTTTCTCCGTTCTTTCACAGTCTTCTATGCAAGTTAAACATCCTTTTAGAACACCCGAATGTCATCGCTGCTTGAACAATCAAAGCGGAAGTGTGACAATCTTGAGAAAGCAAATGCGAAAGCAATGGCCAACGCTACCGAAAGTAGGTTCTCATTGTCGTACAACAATCTTAAATTGGTTTTGTTTAACACTTTGCAAACATGTCCATTTTGTAAAAGAATTTGATATGTTAACTTGACAGATTGATGTAGAAAATGACGTTCAGAATCGAAGCTGCTACTTGAAGTTGAAAGTGCGCTCGACAGTTTTGCGGAGCGAGTGCGCAAAAACGAGCAAAAGGCTAGATCAGAAGACATTCATTATTGATGTGTTCTTCAGTCTCCTCTTGTGATCAAGTGACTTGGCAGGAAGAGGAGTTGCGTGATGAGTTAGCTGTAGTGAAGAGGGAGAGAGCGGAGTGGCAGAAGAGAGCAGAGACAAGCAGAGCAGAACACGAAGAGAGCGTCAAGCACTTCAACTGTCAGTCTCTTCCACTTCCTCTTTCATCCTTAGCTGGCAACTCGTTTAGTGGCTGAGGAGCGCCTTCGTGATGCGGAAAGGGAGCTGCAGACTGCACGAATCTCAGCAGAGCAAACCGCGCAGGAGATTGCTGAGAAGAACTGCAAGATGTCCACATACACTCAAAAAGTGAACAACTATTCCTTGATACATACAAAGTAATCAGTGAGTTAGCAGATTCGGGAACTAGAAGAAGATCTCAACGACAGCACGCGAAGACTGGAGAGTGCAATGAAGAAGTTGAATGAAGTGGAGGAGGCGAAGGGGAAGTTGAAGGAAAAGGCAGATAGCCAAGCGAACAAGGTAAGGAATTCGCTATTCAATTGGAATTGACATCTTTATTAACTATTACAGATGGACGAACTCTGTCGAGTAAATGAGCAGATGGGAAGACGATTAGCTCAGATTGAAGAAGAGCATGAGATTGCACTCAAGGTTAGCCAATCACTAGAGGAGAGAGAAAGAGCATGAAAAGAGGGAGCAGAAAAAGAGAGGAGAGGAGGAACGAGTAAGAGAGAAGTATAAATTGAAGGTGATGGAAGAGAAGGCAACGAGAAGTCGAGAAGCAGCGCAAGAGGCACTGGGAAGGTTCCGCGAGACGGACTCGCGCATGGGGCAGGCACTCGCGGACTGCAACCGACTCAACGGACAACTCTGCGCTCTCTCGCACGTCCTTTCCACCACTTTGTCTTACTGTAGCAACTCAATCCAGACAGGCTATTCTAGTAGTTCTTCCTAGCACTTATGTCGAATGCAATGACAATGTAATTGAAAGCAATTCAACTACAGGGAGAAGCTGGAGAGAAGTGAAGGGAGGACAGCGGAGTTGAAGAGTAAGCTAAGAAGTAGTGAGAAGCGGAGCGAGGACATCAAGACCCGACTAGCCAGCTATGAGAACGCCGCACTCCACTCACTCTCTGTTCCTGCTCCCGGCCTCCCTCGTTCGTCCCTTTCACTCCCTCTTTCTCTTTCTCTCTCTCCCTCTTTCTATCTCTATCACTCTTTCTCTCCCTCCTCTCCCTCTTTCTTTCGTTCCCTCGCTCTCTTTCTTTCTTTCCCTCTCTCTCTCTCTCTCTCTCTCTCTCTCTCTCTCTTTGTTCTACAGGCGCTGCCGTTGCCCTACATGGCGGTCTTTCCAGTGTGGACCTTCACCACTCGCCCTCCTCCACTCAGTCTTTTCTTCTCCGCCAGTCCACTTCAACTCATGATTTGCACAAAATTCCCCGAGACAATGTTAGTACTGAAACGATCTGAGTCCCAATTCTTTTCGGATTATTTTCAGTACCCGCATTCTCCGGCCCTCGATGTAAGCACCTCTGTGGATATTACCATTAAATATTTAAAGGTATTGAAGCAGTGTATTAATGCGATATTAATAACCAACTAATACGATTTAGGAACGCATCGAACAGTTAGAGAACGACAAGGCGAATTTGACTGAGAGATTTTCTGAGCAGTGCAGAAGAGCAGCCAAATTGGAGGAGGTCACAGAGCAGATGAGACAACTGCAGAAGGAGATCGACCGAGCGAGAGAAGGTAGGGAGAGAGAGAGAAAGAGAGAGAGTGAAGGAGAGGGAGAGAGTTCAGGGAAGCGTGAAGTGGAGCGGCGTCTGGACTCGCAGCGCCAACTGTATGTGTCGCATGAGGAGTGGCAGGCGAGTCAAGAGAGAGTTGGCCGTGGCCTGCGGGCGAAGTTGGCGTCGAGTGAGTTGAGATGGAGGGAGAGGGAGGCGCTGCTCCGCCATCTCTCAGTCAGTCATCTCGCTTCCTTCTCCTCTTCTTCCACTGCACTCTTTTCTTCTCCTTCCCCATCCAAATCGAAACCGCTTTCCACAAAACGCAGTACTGTTGTGTGATTCTTGTGTTATTCGCAGCACGTATTCTTAAGCTTAATTTGTCTTTTTATATCCATTTTTATGATGATATCGCTTCCAAACAAACTGTACATTTGTATGTATAACTTGCACAAATATTTACGCGTACCTCTGCAGCTTCACATCTCTTGAAATGCCTTTCAAACATTTGTGATCTCATTTTGAATTTTTGATCTTGAATAATTACTGAAAACGACTCCCATTGTTCACATCATAATTCCTCATCAATGCACTCTGAGGAGATTTTCTGGCATGAAAATGTTGTGTGGCACTGTCATTTTACGACTCTTCATTTGAAGGAACTTGGATGATGTGATGTCTTCACATGTGAATAAACTGCTTTGCTACGTGTTTGTGGTTGTCATGTTAGAAGTGGGAATCTGTGAAGGAAGGACGGCCTCGCATGACACTCTCTTCCCCTGCACTACTCTTGATACATTTTCATCTTCGAGGTCTTTTCAAACTTCTAAGAAACAAATCGAGAATGAGCGAATTAGCTTCGAGTGTTGGTGAAGCAGTTGCATAGAGTAGAAAAGCCACCATTCTGACATCCAGTTTAGACAGTTCCGGGAAGAAGCTGAATGGGTTACAGTTGGAGATCGAGTCTGGGAAGTCAGAGATTTTCGTGCACGAAGCAGAAGAGAAACGAATGAAAGATAAGTGTAGTCGACTCGAAGAGGAACTCGCAACCACCGAAGAGAAACTCAGAGATGCTAAGGAAAGACTTCTTCTCACAGAAGAACAGAAAGTGAATGCCTACAGACAAGTCGAGGTTCCTCTCTTATATTCTTGTCATTTCTCTCTTATTCTCTCGTATTTTCTTCAATTCTTTCTGATTCTCATCTTTGTCAGCAACTCATCCATCACATATTTTCGTTCTGTAGGATATTTCAAGCGAACTCAAAGGGGCAGTAAAAAAGCTCAGTCAGCTTCAACTGTCTGAAGAGAAGTTGCGACTTCAACTGGAGCGAGAAAGGGCGACTTTCGAAAATCTCCGCCGGGATGAGCGGCATTGGAAGCAAATTGTTGGTAGACGACAGTTTAGCTATTCCTAACATTTATACATCTTGAAAGCTGCTTCAGGCAATTTCGACAAGAGAATCGGAAGAACAACTGCACGAGGATCTCGTTGAAGGGCGACTCGTCTCCTTGCAACGAAATTATGATGCTCTTCAGTCACAAAACTCAGAACTCGTCAATGAGAATGACACTCTTCGGTGAAACAAATAACTCGTGTCTTGGCTAGACGATTTATTATTCTTAGACATAATCTGGAAGAAGCTCGAGTGAGGACGGAGGCAGCGGCAGAAAAGGCGAGTCGGCTGCAGAGAAGACATGAAGAGGCAGTTTCCAGAGAGAAAGATCTCCAGTCTCGACTTCTTGCACTCGAATCGAATCTGGCTGAAGGAGCTCAAGCTGAGCGTCTCCTTGCCGATGAATTGAAACAACTCAGAAAGGTTTCGCTGAGAATTGCAAGAGACGCTTTGGCACGATTTGCAGTTCAGGAGAAATTGATGTTGACGTCTGAAATAGAAGAGTTGAAGAAGAAAGCGACGCGGTTGGAAGTGGAGAAGAGAGAGATCGATCTGAACAGGGCGAGACTGCAGAGAGAAGTTGTCGCGTGCAAGAAACACATTGAAGCCGTTACTACTTTTAATATTCTTCACACTTTGATTTGAATGCAAACTCAGTGCACATCAATTCTTTCTTTAGCTCGACGAAGAGAGACGGAAGAGAGAAATCGCATTGAAAGAAGCGATGGCTGAGAAGAAAACAATCGACAAGTCCCTGGCTGCCATGGAGAAGGAAAACGCAGAGCTCTTCCGCAGCTGCTCCTCTCTTCAGGCTCAGATTGCTCAGATGGAGGCAGAGCAAGGAGGAGCACGGTTTTCGCCTATCCTCTCTTTTTCCTTCCAAACAAATCTCAATGACGTCACAAGCTTTTCTTGTATCACATTTCGTCAAGGCTGCCTTGAAATGTCTGACAAGCATTCGTGAAAGACATATTTATGAATCCTCTTTATTTCTCAATATTTATCCAAACTGTACGCCTGTAAAGGATAGAGCAAGAACGAATGTTTTTTTGGATGAGAAAGTTAGAAAAACGTGAATCAGTCATGTTCAGATCAACAACTCGTCTGCAAAAAGAGTATGCTGAATTGGAGTCGAAGGTAGTGCGGATTGCACAGGAAAAGAGACAGGTGTCTTCTCTATCCCTTTTTCTTTGTAATAATTCATGAAGTATTTATGATTGCCTATTCCACGGTTTGAGATTATATTAAGGTATTTAGTGTGGAAAGTATATTACTTTCCTCACTTGGTACCTTAAAGGAAGGCGATCACCGAAAATGATGTGAGTTTCAAATTGCCACGGCCCTTCGCACTCTCATTCGCGCATGCTATTTGAATGGACTTTGAGAGACCTGCTAAGCACGCGAGAATGAGAGAATCTTCTCCCAGGGCGAATGTATTAGAAGATGAATAAAATAGCTAAATGCAATGAGGACGTGGCTGGTACTTTCAGACGGAATTAACAGCTGCTCAGAGGGAGACTAATTTCCTACAACGTCAGCGCTTCTTGGAATCACAAGTGAAGTTACTAAAAGAGCAACTGGAATCTGAAAGAAAGCGAAGGCTCAGCGAGGTAAACCCATCCATTGCCATCACCATTTCTATGGGTGTGATTAATTGATTAAGACACGCCGTCAGTCGAGTGGTGGAGGGAGTGAGCGGAGACTCTGCTCCACTCGATCCTCCCAGTCACCTTCTGCTTCCCACTCCAAGCAGCCCTCTTGACGACAATCTCTTACATTCGTAGCGTTTTTACAATTCGCTTAATTGAAATTTATGTACGTTTACGTCCATAGTACCTGTTTGGACACCTAGTGGAGTTCTTTGCTTCGATTTGCCTTGTTTCAGAACAGATAGAAGTAGTGTTGAGTGTGTACAAGGGAATAGTTGTTTTGTTGTTGAGATGATCACAAAAGCTTGCAGAATTGGCTAGGAGACAAGCGCGTGCCCTCGAATGTCTTTCTTATCGTTTAATGTGCTACTTTTCCATTACAAGTGCAATTTCATGTCACATCGAAGAACGCTTCCGCGACTTTTCTTCTCCTGTAATGATGCATAAATGGAATGGAGACTTCCCATTTCCGGAGGCATAAGATGTACACAGATTTTCATTTATTCGCCTTCTGAATGAATTCTATTCCAAAGTAAAAGAACGACTAGATTCGTGGCAAGAAAACGGAACAATTAGAATTGAGCGCGCGCTTGGAAGAGAAGTGAAGAAGCGTCTGCGCATGCACCGTGAATTGGATCTCTTCGGTCGGTGATGTGACAGAAAGGGGAGATTAACAAGTGGAGAAGATATCTACGAGGGGAGGGAGAGAGGGAGTCACATCCACACCACATACAACAACAGGATACTTCTATCAATTAGGTAGATTGCTCTGGCTAGAAACTTCCGGTAATGAGGAGATGATGATGAAGAAGCACTGGGATGAGTAGATCAGAGAGAGGGGAGCTTAGTCGAAGCGAGATCGGGAGGAGGAGCGGATGACTGCAGCGGACTGGCTGGACTGGACTCCCGAGGGGGCAACCGACGTGGATGATCGCGACTTCGCTCGCATCTTCGACAGCGAGTTCTCGGCTGAATCCGCGCGCTCCTCGGCGTCGTCGAGTTGGTGCTGAATCTGCCGGTACTTCTGCAGGTTCAGGTTCGCCAGCTCTTCCGCCTCTTCGATCTGACGCTTCTGAGTCTTCAGCTTGTTCTGCAGCTTGTCGACCAGGTCCTGGAGGCGTTCGAAGTTCTTCTTGTCCTCATCGACCTGCAAATTGTGCATATTTATTTTAATTTCATTTCTTAGATAAATATACTATAATAGCAGTTTGACAGGCAGAAAGGAGAAAAAGGACGAAAGACTCTTTCTCGCCTGGAACTGAAGCTCGCGAGAGCGACGGTCGGCCTTGGCGAGATTCTTGTTTGCCTCCTGGAATCTCCTCTGCTCTCCGTCCAGCTCGCTCTCGAGTTCGCGGACGCGCTGTTCCAGCTTGGCGATGACCTTCTTGCCTCCCTTGAGAGCGGCAGCCTCTGCCTCGTCGAGTCGGACTTGGATCTCCTTGAGTTGCTGCTCGAGTCCCTTGCGGAGTCGGTCGACGTGCTGGGAGTGTTCCTGTTCTTGTCTGAGCTCCTCAGCCAGTCGAGTGGCGTCAGCGATGGCCTTCTTGGATCGTTCCTCGCTGGCCTTGTATTCGTTGAGAGTCTCATCCAGATCGGCGTGCATGGCTTGGATCTCTCCCTCGAGCTTTCTCTTGATGTTGGCGAGAGAAGAAGCCTGAGCTCCGAGTTCGTTGGCCTGGTCACGAGCATCGGCGGACTCGTACTCGGCCTGCTTCCTCGCTCTCTCCGCTGCTTCGTTCGCCACCAGCAATTCCTCCTTCTCGGACTGCAGCAGAGTCGCTCTCTTCTCTGCACTGAAGAACTGCTCGCGGATGTCGTCCTTGGCTCTCTGCTCCTCTTCGACTTGCAGCTGCAGCTCGCGGATCTGTTCCTGGTGTCTCTTCAGGTTCTTCTGTGCATCTGCGTTGGCCTTGTTGGCGTGGTCGAGTGCGATCTCGAGTTCGTTGATGTCCGACTCCAGCTTCTTCTTGACGCGGAGAAGTTCGGCCTTGCCCTTCGCCTCGGTCTCCAGCGACGCCTGCAAAGCATTCCCTTCATTGACACCGGTTCCATAGAATTCTAATACTTTTAAGTGCTTGTAAAGTGTAATGGAAAAGAGAAAGGAATGCGTGCCTGCATGCTCTCGAGAGCGCGTTGGTGGTTCTTGCGAGTGTTCTCGAACTCTTCCTCCTTCTCCTGGATTCTCTTCTCGATCTCGGAACGGATCTGGGAGACTTCGACCTGGGCGCGGAGAACTTTGCTCTCCTCTGCCTCGAGCGCGGCTTCGGCCTCGTCGAGTGCGTGCTGGAGCTCCTCCTTCTCGATCTCCAGACGGCGGATGATCTTCTGCATCTCGTGCACCGAGCTGAAAAGAAGAACTTGTAATGTTATGTCAACGATTCAAAGAACTATCCATGTACAATGTTCATATTCATGTGTATGTACATATGTACATAGAATGTGTATTGTCTCGGAATACTATGAAATGTGAATCTACATAGTTGAAAGGAGAAGAAACTGACCGTCCACCCTCGCCGAGCTGGTCCATGAGATCCTTGATCTCCTGAGCGAGGCTCTTGTTCTCGCGACGGAGTCCCTCGACAACCTCGGAGAGTTCTTCCTGTGCATTCTTGGCCTTGAACAGTTCGGTGCTGGTGTTGCGGGCGTCTCGCTGGGCGGAGTCCAACTCAGCGGCGAGGTCGTCGGTCTTCTTGCGCCACTCGTCGACAGTCTTGTCGAAGCCCTTCTGCTTCTTCTCGAGGGAAGCGGCGTATCCGTTGGCGCGCTCCACGTCGACCTGAGCATCGTCGAGGTCTCCGACGAGGCGGGACTTGGTCTTCTCGAGGGACTGGATCTTCGAGTTCGCGGCATCCAGGGCCTCCTGGAGCTCGTTGATCTTCTGTGCCTGGCGACGGCGGGCCTCCTCGAGCTCGTCGGCCTTGATGAGGCCTTCGCCCTCGAAGCGGGCCTTCCACTGCTGGATCTCGGCGTTGGCCTTGCTGAGTTGGCGGAGAACTTCATTCTTGCCCTCGATCTCCTCCTCGAGACTCTCCTGCATCTGCTCGGCCTCGTGCTGGTAGTTCTTGGCCTGAGCAGCGAAGGTCTGCCTCTCGCGCGCCTCCTCATCGGCGGTGCGGCGGGCCTCCTCCAGCTGGCTGGTCAGCTGCGACTTCAGTCTCTGCAGCTGGTTCACCTGAGCCTCAGCATCTTCGAGCTGGCGGCCGAGGTCTCCGTTCTCGTTGTGGAGACGTCCCTTGAGGGAGGTGAAGTCCTGGAGTTGACGGCTCTGCTCGTCGCACTTGGTCTGGATCTCATTGAGCTGGAGCTCGAGCTGCTTGGCCAGCTTCTCGTTGTTGAGCTTGGAGGAGGTCTCCTGGTCGAGCTGTGCGGCCAGCTCTTCCAGGTCCTTGGCAATCTGGACCTTGTCCTTCTCAGCCTTCGCCTTCTGCTTCTGGACCTGGTCGAGTTGATCGGTGAGTTCAGCGACGGCATCAGTATGCTTCTTGCGGAGACCGGCCAGCTGGTTCTCGTGGTTCATGTTGGCCTCCTCGAGGTCGCGACGGAGCTTTGCCAGCTCGGCCTCGCGCTTCTTGTTCACCTCGACCTGTGCGGCGGTGGCTCCTCCCTGCTCGTCGAGTCTCTCACCGAGCTCCTCGAGTTCCCTCTGCAGGTCGCTCTTGGCGCGGTCAGCCTTGGAGCGGGACTGGCGCTCGTTCTCGAGTTCCTCCTCGAGCTCGGAGATGCGGGCCTGTCCCTCCTTGATCTGCCTCTGCAGCTTCGACACCAGCGACTGCTCGTCCTCCAGCTTCGAGGAGATTGCGTGCATCTCAGCCTCGCGCTTCTTCAGGTTGTTCTCCAGATCATGACGCTGGCGGGCAGCTTCATCGACGTTCTCTTGGGCGATCTTCAGCTCTCCCTCCACCTGAATTCTACACTATTAGTTGTAATTGTGTTTCTTTAGAAAGCGAGAGAGAGAGAGAGAGAGAGAGAGACTTCAGAGGAAAGTAGGGAAAGTACGAGCCTTTCTCTTCTGCTTGTCGAGGTCAGCGCGAGCCCGCTTCTCCCTCTCGAGTGAGTCCTCCAGGTCATCCAGGGTCTGCTCGAGCTTGGCCTTCACTTTGTTGGTGTGGTTGCCCTTGTCCTCCTCCGACTGGAGGTCCTCCATCAACTTGCGGTTGATCTAAATTCTCTATGAATAAGAACAAATACGCAGTATGAACAAGAGCATAACAGGAAAAGAAGGAAAAGAAGCAGGAATCTGACCTCCTCCTGATGCTTCTTCTCCTTGTTGAGCTTGGCGATGGCCTCGTCCTGCTGGGCCATCTCGTCTTGGAGAGAGCGGATCTGGTGATCCTTGCTCTGCTTCTCCGACTCTGCCTTGCGCAGACTCATCTCCAGATCCTGAATCTGCTTCTTCAGGCTCTCGACCTCGGACTCGACCTTCTTCTTGGCGCGAGAAATGTCGGCGTTGCGGTCTTCCTGGTCAGCCAGACGATCGTTGAGCTCAGAGAGCTGTCGGTCCGCGTCGTTCTTGAGGGCGTTGAGCTTGGCGAGGCGGTCCTCGGCGTCGCTGAGCTGTCCCTTCGCGGTCTCGAGGGTGGTGAAGAGCTGGTTCTTCTCCTCGAGAAGCTTGGTGGAGGAGTCTTCGAGTTCCTTGCGGAGCTTCTCCTCCTTGGCGAGGGCTTCCTCGAGTTGCTTCATCTTGTCTCCCATCTTCTCCATCTCTTCGGCCTCCTTGCCAGCCTTGAGCATCGGCTTGACCTTTCCGTACAGCTTGAACCACTCCCAGGTGCGCAGTGTGCACCAAGAGCGCACGTTGCGCTGTACGATGAGCAGGCCGGCGCGCTGCTCCATCTTGCGCTTGCGGTCGGCCAGGCCGAGGTACCAGCGGACGGCGGACTGGAAGCCAGTCATGATCTCGCTCATCTTCTGGTCACGGATGTCCTCGAGATGGGCCAGCACTCCGGCCTGCAATCAATTTAATCCTCTTTCGTCTGAGAAGCACGAACATCTGATCTACCAAGTACATATTTCATACGCAGTTTAAAGAAGGAGGAAGAATGTTAACCTTGAAGAAGACCTTGGTGGCACCGACGCGGAACATCTCGTCGTTAAGTTGGCCTTCGTTGACGACCTTGCTGAGCATGGATTCGGCTGCCTTCTTCGGGTCGTCATTCTCCTTGGCCTCCTTGGCTGCGAGGATGGCGTAGCGGTGCTTGAAGTCTGCGTGCATGGTTCTGTTAGGGAATCCCTTCCTGCAGATACGAATACCCTCCAGCACTCCGTTGCAAGTCAGCTGGTTCAGCACCAGGGCTGCGTCAATCATTCCGGACTGCTTCTTCTCGTTGGGAATGATGCAACGGATGAAGTGAGGGTGAGTCTTGTGGAGCATGTTCATGAGCTTGTTCAGCGACTCGCGGTAGAGCATGGAAACAGTCATGAAGGAGCCAGACTTGCCCTTCTTCTTGCCGCCTCCATCGCCAGACTTGGCCTTGACCGCGGCCTCCTCTTGTGTGGTGTAGTCCTGCCAGACTTCAGTGAGGAGGGCGTTGCCCTTGCCGGCCTTCATGACGGTGACGACAGTGTCGTTGAGGGGGTCCTTGTTCTTCTCCAGCCAGTTCAGGCAGTTGTATCGCACAGTTCCAGCGTAGTGGCGCATGGCAAAGTGAGCCTCGCCCTGCTTGCCCTTCGGGGGCTTCGGCTTCTCGAAGTTCGGGTGCTTACCGAGATGCTGCTCGCTCAGCTTCTGTGCAAGGGTCAGGTCAGTTGCCTTCGGCACAATGCACTCTTCGTCCAGCATCGAGATGATTCCGAGTGGCTGAAATTATTTATTTAGATGAATCAAACTAATTTATCAACAATATGTACATATGTTCATAGTAACATAATGCTAATATCCCCTTCATGTAAATGAATGCGATTAAAGAATAAACCTTCTCAATGAGCTCAATGCAAGCTTGGAGATCGAGACCGAAGTCGATGAAAGTCCACTGGATTCCCTCCCGTGCGTATTCTTCCTGCTCGAGGACGAACATGTGGTGGTTGAAGAACTGCTGGAGCTTCTCATTTACGAAGTTAATCCACAGCTGCTCGAAGGAGTTGAACTGAAATCATTTAATAATTTGCAGTGTTAACTTACATTCATAATATTACGCGTAACTTACTTTTTTAAAATAAAATATACATAAATTTTATTCATGATAATTAACTGACGTCGAAGATCTCGAAGCCGGCGATGTCGAGCACACCGATGAAGTAGTCACGGGGGGTGCCCTTCTGGTCAAGAGTAAGGTTGCACTTCGTGACGAGCCAATTGAAGACGCGGGAATAGAGACCCTTGGCCATGGCGCCGACGGCCCAGTTCACTTGCTCCATGTTCTGGCCCTTCGACACCCATTCCGTGCCGACCTTGACACGCGGCTTGGTCAGCGCCTTCAGGAACTCCTCAACGTCGATGCCGAACATGGCACAGGCCTTCTCGGCCTCGTCGGTGCCATCTGGCTCGGCCTGCTCCTCGCGGGGGCGCTGCTTGAACTTCATGTTGCCCATGTGCATGTGGGCGGACATCAGACGGTAGCAGTCCATCTTCTCCTCGCCCGAGAAGTTGAGGATGTCGAAGGCCTCGTCGGTGAGTTGGAACTCCTCGGTGTCGTTGATGCCGTCGATGGTCAGCTCGGCCTGGGCGACGTACCAGTAGTCCTTGATGGGCAGGTCGAGTTGCAGATCCTTCTTCAGCTGGGGCTTGAAGTCAGAGTAGATCTGGTAGAAGATGTGGTAGCAACGCTCTCCGGGAGCCTGTCGGATGACACGAGACTTTTCGAGGAGGTAATGCTCGATGTCGCAGGATGCGACTTTACCGGCCTTCGAGAACATGATTCGGATGAACTTTCCGAAGCGAGAAGAGTTGTTGTTACGCACAGTCTTCGCGTTACCTTAAAAGGTGCAAAAGTTTGAAAGAACATTAAATATATATGAACGCTTCAATATACATACGCATGTATATTTAGAAATATATTTATTTATTTAAATAGTGAGAAATAATACAGGAAAAGGAAGGTACCGAAAGCCTCGAGGACAGGGTTGGTCTGGACGATCTGGTCCTCAAGAGTGACTTGCTTGCCGCCTTCGGTGGGGACATTGCCTGCAGCCTCCTGCTGGGAAGCGCCGACCGCAGCGAAGTACGCAATGACCTTCTTGGTGTTCTCGGTCTTGCCTGCTCCGGACTCTCCGGTGATGAGCATGGACTGGTTCTCGTGGTCGAGGAGCATGTTACGGTAGGCCTGGTCAGACACGGCGAAGAGATGGGGAGGCATCTCCGTGCGACGCTTGCCCATGAACATGCGGGCGACCGAGTCCGTGTAGATCGGCAGACGCTTGTAGGGGTTGATGACGACGCAGAAAAGACCCGAGTACGTCTGCAACAATCTCATTCACTCTATCATCTCAATCCATCTACTTCTACCCTTCCTTCCATCTCTCTCTCTCTCTCTCTCTCTCTCTCTCTCTCTCTCTCAATCCCTTTTGATATCAACATACGTAGATGAGCATGGAAGCATAGCGAGATCGAAGATTGTGGAGGACGGAAGCGTCGTTGAGCATCGACAGGTTGGACATGTCCTCGGTCTTCTCGAACTTAGGAGGGTTCATCTCCTGCGCCAGTTCCTTTTTCAGGGTCACCTGCAAACAAGGAATTCTTAGCTCTTCTTCTAATGGTAACTTCTTTTTTAATTCGAAATTCTTGTCATTTTCATATCAATTCTTTGTATTCATTTGTGGAAATACTGTTATAATTCATGTTTAGTGAACTCTTTTTTCGTGTGTATAGTTTGTGTGGACCAGGGAGTGAATGAGCTCTAGTGATTTCTGCTTCCACTCCTCCATCCGCTCATCCATTCTCTATGTCCTTCTTTTCCTTCTCAAGCATGGCGCCATCTTCTCTTCGTTTCTGACTCTCTGTTATTATCCTTTTGCTTGGATCTCTCTGTCTCTTTCTCTGTCTGATTCTCGCTCTCTCACCTTGCCATAGTCTATAACTTTCTCCTACACAGCAGTAAATGAACACGGCGGGGGCGCATTACAGCGACAGAGGGAAAAGCCTCCGGCAGATGAAGAAAACGGGAGTACGTGGGGACTAGTGGAATCAAGGCATACATTGCAAGAAAAATTAACCGGCCAATCCGTGGATTTCCTTCTTTCTCCCTCTCTCCCTTTCCTTCTTTCTCCCTCTCTCCCTTTCCTTCTTTCTCCCTCTCTCCCTTTACTTCTTTCTCCCTCTCTCCGATTTCCTGCTTCCTCCTTCTCTCCTTCTCGGCCGTCTCACAGGCCTTTCTTTGAAAAAAATCGCAACAAAGTGAGAGTAATAGATTCGATTTTCCCTCAGAGAAATAAATAAAAACTATTTTAAAGAAAACAAACAAGATTCTAAAGATGCGTTCATTGATCACGCTTTTAAAGGAAGTATCCGACGAAAAAATAACTTCTTCTTTTATATTCCAATATGATCAAGTCTGGCCTAAAAGATCGATTAGAGGTGATCCCGCTTTACGAAAGTCAGTATTTAGCCAGAAATTTGCATTTGTTCTTTGGAATACGGTAGAAAACGTCTCTGTCGATGCACCCGGTGTATGCTCAAATCCAAGCAAGGAGAGCCAACGGGTGGGAAGAAGAGGAAGTCTCTGACCGCCTTGCCCACTTAGCACCCCATTTTCACCAAGGGATGAGAGATACAGACGTTAGAGAAAAGCGAGACAATGAAAGAAGTCGAGAGAGGTTAGAGACAAATACGTTTCATATTTGAAATTTTGTAGCGAGCGCTCAAAAAAGGCTCATCCAGTTGGGAGTTTAGCACAGTTTGAAACGTAATTTAATTAGATACGGTATTCTTTCGTCGGATACTTCCTTTAACTATTTGAACTAGATGTAGGGTTAGATGAGACTATATAATTTGACGTTTGACATTGACTAGCAATCTGATAAGAAGAATATGAATTTTTGAATTCAATTTGCAAAATTTTGATCTCATCTCAAAATCCAGTTAAAATTAGTTTGGTTAGATTGTTCTTTACTAAATCAATTCTTCAGAAGTACGCCTCCTGCCCTACTGAGGCAACCAAAAATAATCCAGACCCAATGAACGGACGAAAGTCGAATCTCCCAGTAAACATGGACCCTTTTTGAGCGATTGTGTATGAAAGATGGCTGTGCCACGGGGAGACAACGGAGTGTAAACAGAAGCCACTCGGATCAACAGGTTGTGTACCTCAGAAGCCAGGTTATTCCAAACAACCACAACCTCATTCAATGCTACTGTTCCAATGGATTTCTCTGATTTTAGCATGATCTCGTAAATACTTCAGATGTCCACATATGTATATGTACTGATATCTTCAATTTGGAGTTCATAGCTGGGAAGTAGTGAGGACATTCGATGTTTTGTATTGAAAAGAGAGTGACGAAGACAAGAAAAGAATACTGAGAGGGATGAAGATATCGAGGAGAGTGAGGTAGAGAAAGAGGGAGAATGAGAGATAGTCGAGAAGAAGGAACAGAGAGGAAAGAGAGTGAGAGATAGAGAGACATAAGAGAGCCAAGGAGCGCCTTGAACTGCACCCAGGACTCGCCTGCCATCGGCTCACTGAGACACATAGAACTTTACTGCACAGCCTGGCGGCTGCCACTTCGAGTGTACTACGGAGCAGCCAAGGAGGCAGGAAAAGGATTGCTTAGAATGAGAGAGAAAGAGAGTGAGAGAGAAAGAGAGAGAAAGAGAGAGAGAGAAGAGAAATGAAATTGGGAAAGTCGAAGAGAGGAAAGAATTGATCTGACTGCGAGTCTCTAGAACGCGATGCTTGATGCAATGCACTCATCTGAGAGTGATAAAACCCCTTTGACTCAGAAAAAGAAGCAACCTATTGTATACGATAAGGAATGAAGAGTGGAGTACCTCATTGCCTCGAGCCGTGACAGCGGTGACTTGATCTCCCTTGGTGGCAGTGATCTCCGCCGCGAGGTATCCTTCTTCCGCGTCAGGGACCCACACGTTCTTCTTCGAGTCATAAGGCTTCGACTGATCCTGCAAACAACACAGAAAATACTCTTCCGATTTCCTCTTGTACTTTTCTTACTTAAAACTAAAACAATAATGCCATTCAATCGAAAATAACAAAAAATACAAAGCTACAATGGAAAGAAGGATGCATAAATACGAATGATAAGAAATGAAAGCAGATGTCTGATGGAGTGAACCTGGATCATCTGCTCCCTGGTCTGGCGGAGATATTGCCATCCCGGGTCGTTCTCGTGGTCGAGAGCCATGCTTCCTCTTGCGGATGCCTGCCCGAGCAATGAGATGGGTCTCAGAGGCCTCCTCCAAGGCAGCCCTTATCCTCTCCCCGCTCTTCCCCGCCTCCCTCCTCTCACTCCCTGCTCCCTCTCCACTTTACACTCTCTCTCACTACAAGAATTCTTCTTCTCTCCTTTCCATTGCTACCGTACTCTTTCCGCCTCTTCTCCTCACAACCAGTCAAACCCACTCCTGGTAACATCTTTCTTACAATCATTTATTTCTATATCACATCAAAGTCAGGATTATTGCATACTTGTTATACCAATGCAAATTCCTTTTAAAGATGGGATTACTAGGATAACTTCATTCGATAAAAAGTATATAAAATTCTCATTTTAAATTCCCTTGACATTCCAAAATCAAATAATAAAAACCGAAATAGCGTCGCCAATGTTTTCCTTTCTATCTATCATGAAAACAAATTAAGTTAAACCGTTGTTCTGTTAAATGCTATATTTAGATTTGCCTGGATCAAATTTGGGTAGTATTCATTGATTGTCCTGAAGTAATAAATTGTGACTGCATTCATTTGGTAAGAAATGGTAATTCAATCATACTTTATATCGAAGACGCATTTCATTTTCTCTTCCTTTTCAATTCATAACTCATCCAAGTCCCAATTTTCAGTCAAATCAGAGTTTTTGAAGGAAGATCTGTTCTCGGGACCAGATCGGAAGAATCTTCCGGCTATCAATCTGAGCCTCGTATCCTCTCTTTTCTTCCTGCTTAGAAGTTTGCAGTCTCTTCCCTCACAGAATTCCTCGTCTATTCCCTAAACTAGTCTCTGTGCTCTCTTCATTTTACTCACTCTCTAGCTGCCAGTTTCCGCGAAACAACTGCCTACCTAGCCAGAGGGAAGAAGTATGAGATAGTGTGTGTAGAGGAGAGATGGCAGATAGTGAAAGAAGGAGATCTCTCCGCATTCTTCTCACCCTGACTGCTCTCCGCCGAAAAACGGGTCGGCAAAAGTTGAGAGACAAGAACAACGCGTTCACTGAAGGCGATCAGCCAAAGGAGCGTCACGAAGGAGAAGAAAGATAATAAGAGGAGAGAGACAATCTGCTGCTTCTATTAGGGCAACATGAATTGATGGGAATTGCTGCGGGATCTCGTTGATCTGATCCCACCAACACCAGGAAGAACTTCAATACAGTCTGGAGAATGGTCAGGATGAACCTGGCAAGGACATGCACTTTCACTATACGAAGGAAGCACCGACGGCTCTGATCTTCCTGGCCCCAAAGTTACTTCTCCTGTCAATCATTGCATTTCCGAAGCTTAGTTGTAGTCCATTCATTACAATTATTCGAAATAAGAGCTATACTTCCTCTAAAATAAGACATTTTTAGAGTCTACAAGAGTACAATAATCAATAATTTAAAAAAGTCCTATTATGAAAAAAAACCTTAACAAATGTGGCATCTATACAATGGGCGTTACAAGGATATAATCATTCGGTCTGTATCTGTCAGTGTGATGTTGTTTCTGATGACTTGATTGAAGAATGAAAAAGCCATTGTGCACTTCGTACTTTTGTCCTTCTCATGTCTCTTCTTCTGCTCCTCTTCTCCGACCCTCCTCAATCTTAGCCAAGTAGCTTTTTCCTTTTCTTCTTCATGTCGTCAACATTCCTGAGCTGTCTTTCTCTCTTCTCCTTCCACTTTCTCTGTTCTTCTTCCCGCCAGTGGATGCCTCCTTTCCATCCTTCTCGCTTTATTCTTTTCTTCCTCTTACAACATGTAGAAAGAGCGACTGGGCGAAGGGGAACTCGCCTGTTGTTCATGGAATGGAAGATCAACATGTCAATGTATGTATCTTCATCTCGATCTTTTATCAAACTGACACCTAATCACCGTTTTACTTCCTCTGCCAGCACATATTTATTTTCACCCCCGCATTTAGTAATGCATTTACTTGAGAAAATTAAGCACCTCTTTTGGGGTTGCTGACTTGTATAAAGAGATTGTCTTCTGGATGCCCATTTATCTCAGCTTTCAATTGTCAACGTAAGAAGAGTAAAGCGTCATAATTTGATGGAAGAAAAGGGAAAGAGAGAACACACAATTCTCGATCAGATTCCCTGAAAATCAGCAGCTACGGTTCATGGCTCTTTTCTTTTGTCCACGAACTTTCAATCATATCAGTATGAAGCAGTCGATCGAACGTTTTTTTATTGTTCTAGACTTCCTACTGTGTACAAATGGAGAAGAAGAAATAGAATGTAAAGGAAGGAGAGATTTAGAGAGGAAGAGTTTCATTCCTTCTTGGGAGCTGCCTTGGCAGGGGCGGCATTGGTTGGCTTCTTGGTCTGCACTCTCATCCTGGCCAGGCTGTTCTCGGCAACGTCCGCCCTTTCTTCCGCATTCTCCAGGGCCAGCTGAATCTGCCGGAATTTGCTCAGGTTCGAGGCCGCGACTTCCTCCTGCAAAAGCACAATCGTTGCTCTCTGACGTACCTGCATCTCTCGCTCTTTCTTTCTCCTCCTCTCTCTCTCTCTCTATCTCTCTCCCCTCTCTATCTGCTCTCTCTCCTCTCGCTCTAACTCTTGAATAACAGACAAAACACGCACAGCCTCCTCGATCTGTCTCTTCTGGACTCTGATCTTCTGCTGGAGTTTCTCTACGAGTTCCTGTAGTCTGTCGAATGCCTTCTTGTCTTCCTCGACTTGGAATTGCATTTCGCGGACGCGTTTGTCTTGTCTGGAGAGGCTCTTGATGCTCTCTTGGTGTTTTCGCTGCTCGTTCATGAATTCCTGTTCGAGTTGTCTGATTCTTCCCTCGACCTTGGACAGCGCCTTCTGCCCGACTGAAAGGTAGATTCCTTCTCAAGTCTACAACTGCAGCTGACTGACACTTGACCATGGCAGCCTCGGCGTCGTCGATCTTCGCCTGGAGTTCCTTGGCGGACAGCTCGAGTCCCTTTCGTTGTCTGTCCACATGAGAGATGTGCTCTTGCTCTTGCTTCACTTCCTCGGCCAGTCTCTCTGCATCAGCCATCGCCTTTCTCGTTCTTTCCTCGGACGTCTTCAGCTCGTTCTGCGCGTCGATCAACTCGCTCTGCAATACTTCATTTCATTATGAAAGATCAAGAAGCTAGCAGAAAGAGCTGACCTTGGACACCTGGACGTCATTCTCGAGCTTGCGTTTCGTGGCAGACAAAGCGGCGTTCGTAGCGATCAAAGTGCTATTCTGGGCCTTCAGGTCGGCGGCATCCAATTCGTGTTGTTTGCGAGTCTAAAAGAGACAACCACTTGGGGAGAGGGGGAGGAGAAAGAATGCTGACTCTCTCGGTGAAGTCGATCCTCTGGAGGAGGTCGTCGTGCTCTGCCTGGGCTACGGCGTATCTCTTCTCGGCAGCCAAATAGTTCTCTCTGAACTCTTCTCTTCTCCTCTGCTCGTTGTCGAGTGTCTGCTGGGCTTCCTTCGTCTGCTCGATTAATCTCTTCAGATTCTTCTGAGCATCAACATTTGCCTTGTTCGCATGGTCCAATGCGATCTCCAGTTGGTTGATGTCGGATTCCAGTGTTTTCTTCACGCGTAGCAGCTCTGCTTTGCTCTTCACCTCGGTTTCCAGCGAGGCCTTAATCAGTTTTTTTTTCACTTTCCATTAAAATGTTCACTAAAAAATAATATCTTGAAACAGAAAAGTAGAAAGCGGTGGCTGACTTGAAGTGAGTCGAGAGCGCGTTGGTGGTTCTTGCGAGTGTTCTCGAACTCTTCCTCCTTCTCATGGATTCTCTTCTCTATCTCAGAACGCACTTGCTGCACTTCCACCTGGAGTCGGAGCACCTTCGTCTCCTCTGCCTCGAGTGCTGCCTCTGCCTCGTCCAGCGCGTGCTGAAGCTCATCCTTCTCCAGCTCCAGTCGCTTCACCTTAAAACATCACATAAACTTTCCTTATAATCATTAGACTCTTTTTTGAGATGAGCCGTGAAGGTGAATTGAAAGGCCAAACCTGCTTCTGGACATCGTTGAGGTTGCGGCCTCCCTGGAAGATCTGCTCGTTGAGGTCTCTGATCTCGAGAGAGTGGTTCTTGTTCTCTCGTCGAAGTTGTTCAATGAGATCGGTGAGAGCGTCGATGCCAGAGCGGAGTCTGAACACCTCGGTGTTGGTGTTCCTTGCATCTCGGTTGGTGGCGTCGACTTCTCTTTGGATGTCGTCTGTCTTCTTCTTCCAGTCTTCCACAATCTTGTCGAATGCCTTCTGCTTCTTCTCGAGGGTTGCAATAGTCGTGAGGTGTCTGTCCACATCAGACCGAGCATCTTCCGTCTCTTGCATGAGTCTGGCCTTTGCCTTCTCCAGCGAGGAGATCTTGTTGTTGGCGGCGTTCACGGCGTCTTGGAGGTCGAGATACCGCGCGATCTGTTTTCTCTTCGCCTCTTCCACTTCTTCCGCTCCCACAAGTCCTTCTCCCTCATAGCGGGACTTCCAGTGAGAAATCTCTGAGTTAACCTGGAAAGGATTTATCCCTAGGCACATATGTAGATACATCTGTAGACATGTATATATTTTTAGGGATATGCAAACAATGATAAAAATAAAGATTTTAGTTGAAAATAAAAGTAGCAGACCTTGCTGAGCTGCCGGAGGAGTTCGCTCTTCTGCTCGATTTGGTCCTCGAGCTGCTCCTGCATGCTCTCCAGTTCATGCTCGAGATTACGCACTGCGGCGTTGAGTTCTTGTCTCTCGTGGCTCTCGTCTTCGGCCGCTTTCTTCGCTTCCGTCACTTGGCTCACCAGTTGGGTCTTCGTTCGGCTCAGAGAGTTCAGTTGGATCTCCAGCTCTTCCACCTTTAAGCATCTTCTTATTCATTCGGGTATACATACTTTAATTCTGTAATCCTATAAGTCGTGTTTTTTATACTATTTTAGTGCCCTAAAAATACAAACCTGACGAAGGAGATCGCTGTTCTCGTTGGCGGATCGGCTCTTGGAAGAGGAGTACTCATTAATCTGTCGGGTCTGCTCGTCCACCTTGGCCTGGAGCTCCTCAACTTGGACCTCGTACAATTTGGTGAGTCTCTCCTGCTCGGCGCGGTTCTTGCTCTCGATATCGAGTTGGTTGACAATGTCATCGAGTTCCTTTTGGACTTGTCCCCTTTCCTTCTCAGTCTTGACCTTGCTCTTCTGGAGACTCTCCAAGGAGAGAGTGAGCTCTCCGATCTGGTCATTATTCCTCTTCCTCTGCGCTGCGAGCTGATCCTCCTGCACCATGTTCTTATCTTCCAGATCGCGACGGATCTTCGCAATCTCCGTGTCCTTCTTCTTGTTGAGATCCATCTGAGTGACGAGGTGTCCTCGGACATCTTCGAGTCTCTCGTTCAGATCATCGAGTTCTCGCTGAATCTCAGATCGTGCGCGGTCTGCCTTGGTGCGAGCCTGGCGTTCGTTCTCGAGTTCGTCCTCGACCTCGACGAGTCTGGACTGGAGATCCTTGCTCTGTCTGCCCAGTCTGATCTGAAGTGACTTCTCATCCTCCATCCTCACTGCCAGAGCGTGCATCTCAGCCTCCTTCTTCTTGAGACTTGCATCTGCCGCCTGCTTCAGTGTCATCATCTCATCGATGCCCTCTTGCATTCCCTTCAACTCTCCTTCCGCCTTCCTCTTCGTCTTCTCAATCTCTGCCTTTGATCTTCTCTCTCTCTCGACGGACTCCTCCAATTCGTCGAGTGTCTGCTCCAGCTTCTGCTTCTGTCTGTTGTAGCCGGCAGTCTTTCCTTCCTCGGCTTGCAGATCCTCGATCATCTGCCGGTTCACTTCCTCTTGGTGCTTCTTCTCTTTGTTCAGCTTGCCGATTGCCTCGTCTTGGTTGTTCATCTCATCTTGCAGAGACCTGATCTGGTTGTCCTTTGCTTGTTTGTCGTGTTCCGCCTTCTCAAGCGAATCCTCCAGGTTTGCAATCACCTGCAAATGACCGAATTGTGTGCTAGGGATTACTTATCGAAAACATTTTACATGAAGAATAATAAAAAAGAGAAAGGTGTACCTTCTTGGCCTGCTCGACGTCGTGTTCGGAGCGTTTCTTCTGCTTTTCCAGATCGGCGTTCCTTTCCTCCTGTTCACTAAGCTTGTCATTGATGTCGTTGAGTTGCTTCTCCACCGCTTGCTTCCCCGAATTCAGCTTCTTCAGTCTGTCCTCGATGGCCGTTCCACCGCCTCGGAGTCCTTCCAATTGCTCCAGAAGCTTCGTCTTCTCGGCGAAAACCTTGTTGTAGGCCTCCTCGAGGACCTTCTTTTCGGCCTCTTCCTTCTTGATTTCCTTCTCCAGCACTTTGTGCTCCTCCTTCAGCTTCACCAGCTCTTCGTTCACTTTCGGTCCCTTGAGCATCGGCCGAACCTTTCCGAAGAGAAGGTACCTGAAGATCTCATTCTTGGACACTTCCAAGTGGCAGAAACACTAGTAGTATTTGCATATGTATGTATGTACATATGAAGGTACTTACATATGTATGTACATATATTTACAAATAAATAAATATGAGTGCAGCCTTCTTTGCCGTTGGCAAAGCAAGCCTTCGTAATCGAAGAGTGTCTGACCAGTCCCAAGTGCGCAGGATCATCCACATTCGCACGTTGCGTTGAATGAATCCGTAGGCCTCGAGCTTCCTCACTTTGTCTCCGTAGACCTTTTTGGCCAAGAAAGAGCGGATCTTTGACTGGAGATTCGTGACAATCGCCGTCATCTTCTCGTCTCGGAGATCTTCAATGTGCGCCACGACTCCGGCCTGCAAATATCATAATATTTCATCAACCCAAAAAAATTCCTGCGCTCAATTTACATAGAGAAGACAATGTTTGAGAAAGTATATCCAAACGGAAGGAAGTTTTTACAGAGTGGAAACAACGTGAAGCAGACGAAATGTTTATGTAAAATTAGAAAGTTCACTTTCACAATTCTCTCGTTATATTCTGTTTGTAATTACTCGAACGTACATTACAGATTACATATAAATGGCAAACCTTGAAGAAGACTTTGGTGTGTCCGACACGGAATTGTTCATCAGTCAGCTTCTGCTCCTTCACGAGATGAGCCAGAATGGCTGCCGCTGTTGTCTTGGGATCCGGAGACGACTTCGCTGCTTCAGCAGCTAGAATTCCGTAGCGGAGAACGAAGTCCGGGTGCAAGGTTCTATTAGGGAATCCCTTTCTGCAGATACGGATACCCTCCAGCACTCCGTTGCATGTCAGCTGGTTCATCACCAAGGCTGCATCGATCATTCCGGACTGCTTCTTCTCATTGGGGATGATGCAACGGATGAAGTGAGGGTGAGTCTTATGGAGCATGGTCATGAGTTTGTTCAGCGATTCGCGGTAGAGCATGGAAACAGTCATGAAGGAGCCAGACTTGCCCTTCTTCTTGCCACCGCCACCGCCTGTAATATTATGATTGTTATAGTTGAAGCCAAGTATAAAATACTGAGAACAGTAGGCCATGATGGATAGAACCTATGAAAGTGAACACTGACTCTTTGCAGCCTCAGCAGCCTCTTCCTGTGTCTGGTAGGACTGCCAGACCTCGTTGAGGAGGGCGTTGCCCTTGGTAACTTTCATGACGGCAACGACAGAATCGTTGAGGGGGTCCTTGTTCTTCTCAAGCCAGTTCAGGCAGTTGTATCGCACAGTTCCAGCGTAGTGGCGCATGGCAAAGTGAGCCTCGCCCTGCTTGCCCTTCGGGGGCTTCGGCTTCTCGAAGTTCGGGTGCTTACCGAGATGCTGCTCGCTCAGCTTCTGTGCAAGGGTCAGGTCAGTTGCCTTCGGCACAATGCACTCTTCGTCCAGCATCGAGATGATTCCGAGTGGCTGCAATCATTTCGCTATTAGTTCTTGAGTCCGATCATTAGAATTAGAATGGACTGACCTTCTCGATCAGTTCAATGCACGCCTGGAGATCGAGACCGAAGTCAATGAAAACCCAGTCGATTCCCTCTCGTTTGTATTCCTGAGAGGGCAGTTGTACCATTCCGTCTTAACAGGAAAATGCTGACCTCCTGCTCGAGAACGAACATGTGGTGGTTGAAGAACTGCTGGAGCTTCTCGTTCACGAAGTTAATCCACAGCTGCTCGAAGGAGTTGAACTGAAAGTGTTTTCTTTTATTTAAAGATAATATATGCTACTGATGTGCATGACACAAATGTATGATGTACATTCATAAATGTGCTATGTGTAAAAAAAGACTGACGTCGAAGATCTCGAAGCCGGCGATGTCGAGCACACCGATGAAGAAGTCACGGGAGATTCCCTTCTGGTCAAGAGTGAGGTTGCACTTCTTGACCAGCCAGTCGAAGACCCTTGCGTAGAGACCCTTGGCCATGGCTCCCACGGCCCAGTTGACTTGTTCCACGTTCTGGCCCTTCGACACCCACTCCGTGCCGACCTTCACTCGTGGGGAGACAAGCGCCTTCAGGAATGCATCCACATCAATACCGTACATCTGGCAGGCCTTCGACGCATCTCAAATGATCTCTGATATAAGAGTGATTGAGTGGCAAGCGACTACCGTCAGTGCCATCTGGCTCTGCTTGCTCCTCGCGGGGACGCTGCTTGAACTTCATGTTGCCCATGTGCATGTGGGCAGCCATGAGTCGATAGCAGTCGTTCTTCTCCTCGTTCGAGAAGTTGAGGATGTCGAAGGCCTCGTCGGTCAACTGGCACTCCTCCTTGTCGTCAATGCCATCCACAGTCAGCTCGGCCTGCGCCACGAACCAGTAGTCAGACAGCGGCTTGTCCAGCAGCAGCTTCTGCAACCAACTCAGTCTTCTACAACGTCATTTCAGTGAGATTTCCATATATGTATAGATTTGTAAATACACATATGTATGTATGTATGTACATACATAATATGAAACGGAGATGAATTCCGTTGAATATGCATGTTGACCTGCTTGAGGCCGGGAATTTGCTCGGAGAATATCTGATAGAAGATATGGTAGCAACGCTCTCCGGGAGCCTGTCGGATGACACGAGACTTCTCAAGGAGGTAATGTTCGATGTCGCAAGAAGCGAGTCTTCCGGCCTTCGAGAAGTGGATTCGGATGAACTTTCCGAAGCGAGAAGAGTTGTTGTTACGCACGGTTTTCGCGTTACCTCAAGCAGAAGAATCGTGTTGATGTCAGAAACTAATGCTTTGAATGGATACCGAATGCTTCGAGGACGGGGTTTGTCTGGACGATCTGATCCTCGAGGGTGACCTTCTTGGCCCCGTCGTCCGCCTTCTTCTCCTGCTGGGAGGCACCGACCGATGCAAAGTACGAGATGACCTGAACGGAATGATTGTATTGGGGATGAAAGGGTGGTGGATGACCTTCTTGGTGTTCTCGGTCTTGCCTGCACCCGACTCTCCGGTGATGAGCATGGACTGGTTCTCGTGGTTCTGCAGCATGTTCCGGTATGCCTCATCGGACACTGCGAAGAGATGCGGAGGCATCTCCGTGCGGCGCTTTCCTGCAACGCTTTCCATTGCTTAGCCACAACAAACTGAAAAGGCCAGGAAATGGCCTCAGACTGGGAGGATTTCTGACCCATGAACATTGTGGCGACACTCTCCGTGTAGATCGGCAGCCGCTTGTATGGGTTGATGACCACGCAGAAGAGACCCGAGTACGTCTGAGATTTTCACTTTCACTATCTTTATTTTATTACACAAACTTTAGGTTCTCATCACATGCATTTTTCAGTGTGCTTTTAATATTGCCTGAATCCGCCACCTCACAAATGAGACGATTCATTGCCCTCGTTCTCTGATTATACTCTCAGAAGGAAATATAGAAAAGAATGAGAAGACTCGAAGACGATGAGAGAGAGAAATGAATTGAATTCATTGAATGAAAGAAGCCAAGGGAACAGTAACTGAGATAAGCACTGCGGGTGATAAACATATTTAGCACTCTCAAGTCATAATATACATACATAGTGGGGTTTTTCGTTTTTTTTCCAACAACTTCAAGTAAAACAAGGCCCAACAAATGCAATTTTGTTTACGACTTTATTGTTTCGTCGATTTCCTTCCTTCGCCTGTTGTTACTCGTGCAGGGGTTGAATCCAGTGCCACTCTACAGTGCGCACTGTTGGACTATGAGAAAATGCAAGAGTGGGGGCGGCTCTACTCCAGCGACATTGGCGGGCACAGAAAGCGAACGAGAGAGAGAGAGAGAGAGAGAGAGAGAGAGAGAGAGAGAGAGAGATAGAGAGAGGGATAGTGAGAGAGAAGGGAAAGGGAGTGAGAGCTAGGGAGGATAGCAGAGGGCGAATGTGTGAGATTGAAAGGTGAGAGGAAAATAGATGAAGTAGTGAAGCCCGGATGATCGAGAGCTCACGCAATCTCCGACGCAGTGTTTGCTTTGCTTTTCTCTTGTCTTTCCGAGAATTTAACCAGAATATCTGCGTCAGAAAAGCGGCAACTTGACAGATTACAAAAGTAGGAATGGCAGCTTGTATATCTTACGAAGCATTCGAAGAAGGGAAGAAGAGACTGACGTAGATGAGCATTGCTCCGTAGCGAGCACGGAGATTGTGCAGCACCGATGCGTCGTTCAGGAACGACAGATTCGACATGTCTTCCGTCTTTTCGAACTTCGGGGGATTCATCTCTTGAAGGAGATCCTTCTTCACAGTCACCTGTTCACATTAAAAGAAGTTAATGACGCCTTTAGTTCTATCTTCTTCAATCCCCTAGTGATCTTTTTTGTTCTAATACTTCATCTCAGTGTACATTATATTTTAAATCATGGGTATATGGTAGAATAAAGAGAATTGCTTTTTCAACACAAATCACAAATGGACCTGATATGGTAAACAAAAGATATGGTAAACAAAAGAAATGGTAAACAAAAGAAAAAAATTTTTGTCAGACGTGCACATTGATTCGAAAAGTAAAGGAAAGGTCAAAAATACAGGATAGAGTGGAAAATGCCAACATAAGGGGCACTTTAATCATTAAAGTGGAAAAGAATAAAAGAGACCTCAGAGCCCTTCTCGGTGACAACGGTCACCAAGTCCCCCTTCGTGCTCTTGATCTCCCCGGCCAAGTAACCCTCCTCTGCATCCGGAATCCACACATTCTTCTTCGTATCGTATGGCTTTGACTGATCCTGCAATGAGAGAGAAGAGTGAGAGAGAAGAAAATGAAGAGAACAGAGAAAGAGAGAAACAGAGAGAGAGAGAGAGAGAGAGAGAGAGAGAGAGAGTAGAGATTGACCTTGATGATCTGCTCCCTGGTGCGTCGCAGATACTGCCATCCGGGGTCCTTCTCGTGCTCCATGGCTGCTGGTTGCTTGGATGGGCTCCTCGACTGTGCGATCCGCTTCTTCCTCCAGCTTCTCCCTCCTCCCCCTCCGCCTCTCCCTCCTTCTCTTTCTTTTCCCTCTCCTGCCTCTCCACGCTTCTCTTCTCCAGCTCCGCCTATCTCATGGTGACTGTAGAATTGATTTCCCGCCTCTTCTATTTACTGATCTAGCGTAACGCTTTTCCAGGTATACCCCACTGAGGAAAAAAGTGCCAAAATAAAATCGTTTTTGAAGGAGAAACTCTTCTAAAGTAAGCTTTTCATAAAGCAATGAATCCGAGTTGAAAGTGATAAATGTTGCTAGATGATGAATAGTAACCATTCAAATTTCGTTCACTGCTAGTTATTGGTGTTTACACCACTATTCACTTAAAATTTCGTCAGAAAACACGGTTACATTTTTTGTGATAATTCCGTGACATTCTTACCAATATGTTCATCTGTTGTTTGGTTTCTTTCACATCAGTAATTGATTTATTGAGGAGATCGCATTTGTCTAACCGGAATATGTAATTGGAAAATCATAACAACCCGTAAATATTCGGAGAACTAAAGGTTAAGATGTATTCCTTATATTAAAAAAAATGGAAATAGTGATTTTCTTTTCAGCTAAGCCATGACTGTAAAATCCTCGTGTAGCGTAAGGAAGGAACTATTACAACAAAGTGGAGGAGAAAAGACAGCAAAACATAGCAGAGCACAGGGACAAAAGAGTATGGAAAGAGAAGAGTGCGCAAGCTGAGAGAAAGAAGCAGAGTAAGGCTTGCGAGTGGATATGGAAGAGAGAGAGAGAGAGAGAGAGAAAGAGAGAGAGAGATAGAGAGAGAAAGTGAGTGATGGAAAGAGGAGAAAAGAGAAGGAGAGATCAAGCTTGGATGGTTCGTCTTCACTCACAACGCGGAGGGTGCTGGAGTAGCGAGGAAGAGTGGAGACTTCGTTTGCAGATCGGCACTGGAGCTGAGATCTTGCGAGCGAAGGAGCAGTGGGAGGGGTGCGCGGAGGGGGGTGCCAAGTGAAGACTAAGACCCCCCTGCACACGCCACATCCCACACAACTGCAGAAGTCCCTGAACACACCCAAGATGATGAACAATGGGAGAGGGAAGAGCGAGAGAAGATAATGCACCTTCTGGAAACCGGGCATTCCATAGGCATAGATCACTGGGTTCGCAGCACAGGAGATATGAGAGAGGATGACTGCGATGAGAATGGCAACTGGGGGAGGATGAAGCCAAGGAGGGAGGAAGAGACACATCGAATTCATGATGTATAAAGGGTACCTGCAATAGCTACTGGGTGTATCTCATTCTCTCTCCTTCAACCTTATCGTCCCCTGCCTATCTCGCACTTTTAAGGTCTCACTCTCCCATATTTCTTTCTCTCTCTCTCTCTCTCAGTCTCTCTTCTCTCCATCTCTCTCTACAACTCTCTCTCAGTCTCTTTCTCTCCTTCTCTCTCTACAACTCTCTCAGTCTCTCTTTCTCTCCCTCTCTCGTCTCACCAACAAATAGCGTAAGTCGACACCAAAATGAGTAAAATCCTAATGATCTTCCGTCGTCCGTTGATGCGGCGTCGAATTTCCGACTGGGCAAGCAAACACTTGATCTGAAATGATTGGAGTCAAAGAAGGAAGGTGGAGAGAAGCAAGAATAACAGAGAACCTCCTTCTCCTCCTTGCGAATTCGTCTGAGGATGGACACGTAACAGAATATAATTATGGCAGAGGGAAGGAGAATTGTTCCGAAGAAGATGACGTAGACAAGGTAGCGATGATCAACCACAACCATGAAGTGACATCTTCCCTTGAACTCCGCCTCCGTCCTGTCAATGCTAAGAGTCACTTACAACTTACTTCTTTTCTACTTTTATACAGTTTGACAGAAATTTGTATATTATATATGTATAGATTCTTCTATGTATGTATTCTCATTTATATATGTATAGATTCTTCTATGTATGCCTAAAGTCCAAACATGCATAGTATCCCTCACGAGCAGTCCATGTCGAATCACACGAGCCTTCCACATTTTCCGAGGGTAATTTCCTCCCTTGGTTTCAAGATTTAGCGGAGAAAAGGGAACGACAAGGAAAGAGAGCCAAAGTGAGAGAGAGAGAGTAAGAAAGAGAGAGTGAGGGAGGGGTGCGAGAGAGAGTAGAGTAAGAGTTGAAGAGAGACATAGAGAAAGAGAAAGAGAATTAGGATGAGAGATGACTGAAACCGAGCAGAGAGATAAAATTGCACGAGAATATAAGGAATGAGACAGTGCATCCCTGAGAAGAGAAGATCCGGAGTGGCAAATGTAAGGGGCAGAGATGCAACGTTCCTGCCGGGAGGCACGCATCCCCTTTTTTAGATGGAGAGAAAGGAGAAGAGAGAAAGACACAGAGGGAGAGTGGAGAGGCAGAGAGAGGAAAAGGAGGGTGAGAGAGTGAGGGAAGGTGGAGAGAGAGAGAGAGAGATAGAGAGAGAGAGAAGGGAAGGGAAAGAAAGAGGATGTAATGAGCGGAAGAATATCACCGATGCACTTGCAGGAAAGTGCGTGAATAGCTTGATGATTTAGTGTGAGCAAAGAACGGGCAGAGAATCTTCTGCTCAGGAATACGAAGAAAGATAATGACGTCATTCTTTCCATAAGCAAAAGTATGTTTCGGTGTCTTTTCCGTGAAATGATTAAAGTTGCGAACTCTTCGTCCCCTCAAACATTTCTTCCCTCGCCCTCTTGCATCTTCCAATTTCATTTGAGGACCAGCGAATGCAACCGAGGCACACGAACATCTCTTCCAGACATTCCTTCCTGTCTGCCGTCTATCTCTTGCCCTCTCGCCAGCTCTCTGTCCTCTTTGGCCCTCTCACATTCTACGTGCTTAGCCACCCCTCCCCTCCTCCTCCCCAGTCAACCATTCTATTTTTGTCCATTTCCGCACAGGAGCCTCTCTTTCTTCCTGAATTCTTTCATGACCAGAAAGAAGGGCAACCGTGATTTTCTATGACCATTCTCAGACAGTTCTTTTCGTGCTGAAAGGGATTTCTGACGCTGCAAACTGGAAGACGTTGAAGAGCGGAAGAATGGCGATTCCAGTGCCCGCCACCCACGACAAGGACAGAAGGAAAACCGCCCGTGTTCTTAAGAAAGACATTAAATGAGCTTCTCAGATATATTAATCCCTTTGGTTGCATTCCCGGAGAAATGAGATCCAACAGAAAGTGAGAGAACCTCCTGGAGCGGAGAAGATGCTTGCCGTGGCAGATTGTGAGGTATTTGTCGAGGGAGATGGCGAGCATGTGGAAGGTGGAGATCGTGCAAAGAATGCAGAGAATGAGATGCACAAAGAGACAGCCGTAGAAGCTGCGAGGCCGGCGAGTCAACACCTCAACTCATTTTATTCCCTCATACATTCACTTCCAACATATTCAAAATTTCAAAGTGATCTCAATTTTTAAAATAAAAATTATAGAAATTTTCAAATAAGAGTAAAAAGCGAAGAAGAGAAGAAGGCGAGTGGAAGGATAGAAAGCACAGCGAAGATATCGGAATCGGAATGGGAGCATGGGAAAGGGCACGAGGCAAGGGTTTCCATTTTTCTCTTTTGCGTCTATCTTCATTTGTACGGCGAGGTTGAGATCACTAATAATACACATATGTATGTATGTATGTATGTATGTATGTAGATGTTGAGGTTTTCATAAATTTAAAGGCCATCACATTTCCTATCTAAATCATATACATTTCATAAAGTGAAGAGAGAAAAAAGCTAGCAAATCTCAAGAGGCCATTTCTCTCAAACCAGAACTTGGTAGAATATATGTAGATCGATAAACACTCAGAATCTGCATTATATAGATATATGTATGTACAGTATGTAGATATGCACATATGTTCCAAACCTCCAGAATAGCTGCCTAAAGGTACTACAAATATTTGACAGAATGCATCGATAAAAGTGCGGAGTGACACCGCAAAAAATATTAGCCATAAATTAATGAATACATACATATGATGTCAATTCATTTGTTCCCTTATGGCTTTCAATGTATTAGAGGGGTCTAAATGTGTAGCCAAGATATCAGAGAGACAAACTGAGTAGACGGTCGCTGGAATTCCAGCGGAGCCTGCGAGGAAGTCGGTGAGGGCGAGAGAGAAGATGTAGGTGTTCGTGACGGTGCGGACACTTCTGGTGCGACAATACACGAAGAGAACGAGGAGGTTGGAGAGGGAAATGTGCAGAGAGAGAAGCAACTCTGCTGCGGAGTACACCCACACGAAGTACTCTTCCTCCTCCTCTTCTCTTTCCATCCTTCAGCTTCTCTAACGATGCACGATCTTCAATTCTTCATGTCTTCAGTCAATTCATTTACACTATACACAAAAGTAAACAAAATGGATTCATTGGACTACTCGATTACAAGGACAATGCCATTCGTGGACGCCGTCAATGAAGAACAGTGGTTGGATTGAACCCAGCGAGAGTTCTTGCGAGTCACTCCACCATTTCTTGCTTTTCCTCGTGTGTCTGCCAATCGCTGGCCGTTTCATTCACGTTAATGGGAATAAACTAGTTGTAGGGCAGTGAAGAGAGACAAGGTAGGCAGAAGAGAGACAGAGAAAGAGGGACAGAGTAGAAAGAAGAGAGGCAGAGAAAGAGAGACAGAGTAGGCAGAAGAGAGGCAGAGAAAGAGAAGAGAGACAGAGAAAGAAAGACAGAGAAAGAGAAGAGAGACAGAGTAGGCATAAAGAGAGACATAGAAAAAATAGATGTAACGGAGGAAGGAGACTGAGCAAAGATATTGAAGTATTGAATCGGCATTCCTTTTTTTCATTCTAATTAATGCCGGATCTGGTAAGAGCTGTCCCAGAGAATCTAATTCATGGCGAATGCTAATCAAATCTTACAATGGCAATGCGCGAATATGCCTGATAACAGCGGAGAAATGAATAAGAATTAAGTTATAAGCAATGTGGGGATTTTTAAGGTGGAAGGATATCTTGAGCCCCGTTCGTGGTGTCTTTCCATGAAGAGGTCGTGGCAGAAGCCCCGCCCACCTGCCTTGGAAGGAAACGGAAGCCACTCGAGTTCTCCCTCCAGCGCCCTTTCCCGTCTACCAAGACCGGCCTCCCTCCTCTCGCCATCATAATTAACGGTCTCACATACCACTTGATGCCGACATAATATATACTTTTTATTTAAATGCAAATTTTCTCCATTTTTTTTTTCAAAAGCATTTAGTATCTTTTTTAACAGAAGAAAGAGGATGACAGGGAGTGAGAGAAGAAGGAGAACAGAAGAGAGCGGAGAGAAGAAAGTAACTTCTTCCTTCCCTCAGACATCCACTTTCTCATCATCAGAAATGCACTCGCTGTACTCAGGACGAGCGAGACGATTCCACAGGGCAACCATCACAGCAAATGGAATCACCTGAAATGGGAATTAGAGATAAAGAGGGGAGAGAACGAGAGGGAAAAGAGAGGCTAAGAGAAGATAGAGAGGGGGAGAAAGAGACGTGAGAAACGAGACGAGATAGAAAGAGAGGCGAGAAAGAGAGGGGGACAGAGAGAGAGAGAGAGAGAGAGAGAGAGAGAGAGAGAGAGAGAGAGAAAGAAAGGGAGAGAAAGAGAAGGAGAGAAAGAGAGGGAGAGAAAGAGAGGGAGAGAAAGAGAGGGAGAGAAAGAGATGGAGAGAAAGAGAGGGAGAGAAAGAGATTGAGAGAAAGAGAGGGGAGAGAGAGGGAGAGAGAGGGAGAGAAAGAGAGGGAGAGAAAGAGAGGGAGAGAAAGAGAGGGAGAGATAGAGAGGGAGAGGGAAAAGAAGAGCTTGGCCTAAATATATGTATATTCCTCCTTAAACAATTCAGTTACACTCCTTTTAATGGTCTAATTTCCCTGTCTGAAAAAAACAAGGGAAGAATCAGGCAGTTTTAGAATACGAAAAAGCAAAAGAAAAGAACGAACCACCCAGACGCCATCCGCGACCCAGAAAACAAGGACGACGCGGACAAAGGACGCGTCTTCATTCAAATACGATCGTGTTCCTGCAAAAGAATTTGGTTTTTAAGAATTAGGGTAAATCGAGAAGAGAAAGAAAGTGACCCTCTGGCTGTCGAATGAAGAGGACGAGGTACCAGACTGTCTTCCAGAACACGAAAGCTGTCGTAGTGAAAGTAGTCAGCAGGGTGTGGCGAGACGAGAACTTGTTCTGAACAACTCCTTTTTGCCTTGAAGATACAAAGAAGAAGAGAGGGACAGGAACCATGATGAGAGCAGCAATGTTGAGAAGAATCTCAATGATCATGACCCTCCCCGTGGCCATCGTCACGAGGTCCTTCGGGTCTGCGTATCGGAAGTCCACGTCCGCGTAGATGTTCCCTGTCAAGCATTCTCTTCACCAGTTTTCTGCGCACATTTTTTATTACAAAAATTAATTTGTTTCTAAACCTACATATGTAAGTTTAGTTGAAACGCGATATAAGGGGCGCACAAAGCTCGTAGACGGATTCGAACTGGCCGCCGCGCACAGTGTGAGGCCGGCAGGTTGTGTAGATGACATCGAAGATGCAGAGGAGAGTGGAGATCACCAGCCAGGCCACGATCCACGAGGGAAGAACGCCGCCGCACCAAGCAGCCCCCCTGCCAAGGCCCATCTCAACCGATCTGCTCACTAAACGGAAAGTCATCACTGGTGGGTTGGTTTCAGTGATAACAACATGAGAAGGACACGGACAAAGGAACCAATTTAGAGTTCAGCAAATAGTTAGCACTATCACTATTTCAGCGTTAGAGTCGTCCACAATATTACTAATGAGAATCCGTTATCATTTTATGCATTCGCAGTACACAGAGAACATCGCTTTGCACTCCCAGATGACGGTAGAAAACTGAGAATTGACTGGGTGGACAGAAAGAATAAGAAGAGTGACAGACGAACTTGTACAGCGGTTGACGACGGATTGGGAAGAAGGCGAAGAAGTGACGGAATTCGAGACCATGGGAGGGAAAGAAATAGAGACAGAGAAAGAAAGAGAGAGAAAGAGAGAGAAAGAGAGACAGAGTGAGAGCGAAAGCGATTGAGAGATACAACCTCGCTCTCTCGCTGCGCAACGCACTAATGCTATTATTCCCTCTCTCTCATAGTTTTAAGTAGCAATCATTCGTTCTCGGATAAGTAATAACCAAATTATGACAGATAAGTACATAAGTCAAATGAAGTGCAGTATAAGGACGTCAAAGCAGGAAAGAACAACCTCATATGTAAATGAACCATTCATTGTGGGATTTATGTATTAACTTAAATTTGTATGCATTATATCCTTCATTGAATAGTATAAAATAATTGTAAGAAGAATGAAAGGATAGCTTTGGAAAAGAAATTAGGAAGACATCGATGACCATGACCCCTCGACAATCTACACGCCTCGGGTGAATGGAACAAGGACGAGAGAAATGAGGACAAGAACGGTTAAAGAGAGAGAGAGAGAGAGAGAGAGAGAGAGAGATTGAGAGAGTGAGATTGAGAGAGATTCAAAGAAAGAAGGAAGAATGAGAGAGAGGGGCGAAGAGAAGGAGGAGTGTGATCAAGAAAGTGAGAAAGGACGGCCCGTTTTAAGAGTGAGCATCTTCGGACGACGCGAACTCTTCCTTTTCCTGAGCTACCAAATAGTGAGAAGGAGGGAATTGACAGAGAGAGAGCATGAAGGAACTGTTGAAAGAACAAACAGCACAAGGCACCTTCAGACGACTTTGCTCCCGCATCGCTCATCTTCTTAGGCATTTCAACCTGCTTCATCTCGCTCTCTCTCTCTATTTCTCTTTCTCTATTTCTCTTTCCCTGTCTTGTTCTCTCCTTTTTTTCTTTTCCACCCTTTTCTGGCTCCATGTCTCGCTCCCGTCTTCCCTCTTTCTATACTTTTTGTTTCAGTATAATTTTAACAATTAGCTTTTTTTTATCATTTATTTACATCTACTCTCCACGTCTCTGCTATTCCACATTCTTTCTTTCTCTGATATGTCAAAAATTTATGAAGTTACAGTAATCTTCTTAGTGCGCTCTTTTGTAGTGCACAAATAGTACACAAACCTGTCGAGTGAAGTAGACTACGACACTTTCCCAGTTTTCACAGATTAAGCAACGAAAGCAATCAAGGAAATTTGGAGTGGATTAGTCAGAGTATCATTCAGTTGAGAGAAAACAATGTCACGAAACGTATTTATTTCATTTCTCCGATTAACATACCTAGTACGTACTGGCATCATTAGAAGAATACTCATCTTCTAAAAGAACTCGGCAGACAGAGAAAACGCTCGTCCGCCCTTCAAGTCAGAGAGGAACGACAATTGAAATAGACAATATCTCATTTACCTTGCCTTCCTTGCGCCGCTACACACAGAAATTCCCGTTGAGGTTGATGTAATTATACATATGTATGTATAGACAAACTGCGTGAATAGATTTCGTTTGAAGAAAGCATTGGGTTATCCTAGACTTAATGTACAACAATATTGAATGTAAAACAGAAAGAGCGACGAAGTGAGGGATTGATATCCTAAGAGTAGCACCCGAGGAGGAGGTCGCTGCGACACGTCGTGAAGGAAACTGAAGAAGACGAGCAGAAAGAAGGACTTCAGCGGAGTTGTCGATGAAGAAGCGAAGAGAAGAAAAAGATTCAGATGCTCGAGAAGGACCGGCGGAAACCTTTTCTCCGTTCAATCAGAGACTTCCTCAGGAATCGGAGACGAGAGAGGTCGACGTGGTCGAAGTTGTCCATTGGGATGTGGAACATGTCGACTGAGAGAGTCTGCGAGAGAGGACGAGCTCGCTTGGGCTGAGAATTCAGATGGCAACTTATCTCTGGCTTATATATCTGAGATATCCCGTAGGCAATTTGGTGACTCCTCCCCTCTTCTTCGCCTTCTCTCTTTCTTGTGTGTCACTGCCTACCCGGATATGCCTCCGGCCCACGTAAATAATCGCACATAATAGAGTGCAGTGAAGCAAACAAGAAATTTGGTCGAAAAAAGAAATCTCAGATTCCCAATCAAGAGAGGCTTGCAAGATGAATAGCACGCGTTTATAAGGAGATTATCTAAATCGCCGGTAGTCCAGCTTATCCGAGATTATCAGAAGTGAGGAAGAGAAAAACGATGGCAGGGCAATTTATGACAGACCCTGCATTATTCATCTCCGCTCGGCAATTGTGAACACGCTCAAGCATCTGAAAGGTTTTTCATTTGCATGTGCATCAATGCATAATAGAACCACTATTTTAACTTTATACAGTTTGTGGAGATGGCATTTGTATGTCCATTTGTAGGCGCTGCAGATAAAGCTCCACTATTTTAGGGATATTCAGACGCTTGTTTTCATTTTCGTCTCTGCTGCCCACGCACCTTCTGGTGGAAAATAAATACATTAATAATCCGATCCAATGCAATCTCTTCGATAGTCTTATTTATTGATATTATTGCACTCTTCTGTACGAGCATCGGATTATATTTCCTCGTTTGCAAATTAGTCTGCAAGTAAATAAAGAAAGATCAACAATAGAGAATGGGGGAGGGGGTAAGAAGGCACTAAAATAAATTAAAAAAGGAGAGAATGGATCGAGAAAAGAGAGTGTGTGAGGGTGATAACCGGAAAGAGAGGGAGAGAGAGTAAGGTTGAGCTAGAGGAAAAGGCAGAAATTGCACTGGTGGGAAATAAATACATTAATAATCCGATCCAATGCAATCTCTTCGATAGTCTTATTTATTGATATTATTGCACTCTTCTGTACGAGCATCGGATTATATTTCCTCGTTTGCAAATTAGTCTGCAAGTAAATAAAGAAAGATCAACAATAGAGAATGGGGGAGGGGGTAAGAAGGCACTAAAATAAATTAAAAAAGGAGAGAATGGATCGAGAAAAGAGAGTGTGTGAGGGTGATAACCGGAAAGAGAGGGAGAGAGAGTAAGGTTGAGCTAGAGGAAAAGGCAGAAATTGCATTATGACAAGCACTCCTGCGTTCTATGTCTCTTCCGGTGTCGTGAGAAAGGAAAGATTGAGAGAGGAAAAGAGAAAGAGAGAGAGAGAGAGGGAGAGAGAGAGAGAGGAAGAGAGAGAGAGAGGAAGAGAGAGAGAGAGAGAGAGAGGAAGAGATAGAGAGAGAGATTGGAAGGGGGAATGAATGTTTTTAAGGGGAACCAGCACGCTTCGTCCATACTGATCTCATCATCTAATATATTCTGAGTGAGTAATATTTGGCTTCTGACAGGGAAGAGTTACAGTGCATCTGCCGCACGATTAATCTCCCTCGAGGACATGGACAAGCGTCTCTGATATGTCCAGGACATTTTATTGTCCATGACATTTCAGAGACACTTGGTTGACATGTCAGGGACAAATTTTCCATAGGGAGAAATTAATGTTTTATTAAATATATTTTTCTTTACATGACATGCACACGTTGCATGTTTTTTTTTCTCTCCAGACTATGAACACTCATCTTTAACAATGGAGACGAAAGAAAAGTGCACAAAGCAGCATCAGACATTAAGCATTTTGGAAATGCTTCCATCTTTTTATTTTCAATTCTTCTAATCAGCACTACGAATATTTTCGAGGCGAAATATGCTTGTAGATATTTTGAATTCTTTTCCAGCAAAAATTCCCATAGATATCTCCTTCCATTACTTCATTAAGTCAATACAGAAGAGCGATGAAAAACAAGTTTATCAAACAAAACAAGAGGCAGAGAGTGAGAGAATTAGTCGACGAGGCCGAATCTCATGTCGTCGTCTTACTTCTCCTTCTCTTCCTTCTTCACCGTCTTCTCCTATTCGGGAGCGGTGGCTTTCGCGCATCTTCTGAAAGCGGAAAATATTCTTCTATTCGCCGGTCAAGTGAGCGGAGCTCATCTATTTAATCAGCAAAACGTATTTGAGAACAAATCACAGAATTAAGAAACAAAACGACAGTGGATGCGAATTAAAAAAAAAGATTTTTTGAAAACTGCTTCTCCTACCAAAAGTAGCAGCTACAGTACGTATAAACAGTACGATTGACCCTTCAATGAGACAAAGTCATAACTTTTGTCTCGGAGACACGAAATGACATTCGGCGTGTTTGTTTCGCCTCTCTTAAAATTGCATACTCTCTCGCCTTCCCAGGATGTCATGGACATTGTCCCTGACATTCTTAATGTCTTGGACATAATATTTTTCCAAAAGTGTCTGCGACATTTCAAAGACACCTGAGAGACAGATGCGAGACATGTGTATTAACATAGGCATTTTTCTTAGTGTCTGCGACATTTGTCTGCCACCCCAGAAAATGTCCTGGACATATCCGAGACGCTTGTCCGTGTCCTCGAGGGAGATTAATCGTGCGGCTGGAGATTTTGCTATTTTCAGTTACAAAACTGTGTTTTTAATATATAAAAAAAAGTTTTAAAAGTGCATAATTCAACTATGCTCTTATTGTGAAATTTCAATACCCACTAGGATCTCTCTCATACAACACACACTCTCTCTCTATCTCTATCTCTATCTCTCCTTTTCTCTCCTCTCCTCTCTGTCCCTATTACTCTATAACACTCGCATTCTCCTGCATTCTCGTTCTCTATACCTACTCTGAGAGAAAGACAGGAACTGATAAGACAAGGAAAGCGGAAGGAGAACTAAAATCGAGATAAGAAGAGTTGTATGCGAAATGATATCTCTTTTAATTATTATTTTCTTTCCGTCCCAGTGTTATAAATTAATTTGAATCAAAGAGCTCTTTAGACGGCTCATTGAATTGGCTTCAATAACAAAACTCTATTTATATTTATCCTTCCTTATCTAACGAAAGCTGTAATTATAAGGCCACGGAATGAAGGCAAGTCGTTGTTGCATCGTGGGAGGGGGCGGCTACTTCGGCCAGCACATCGCACGGGCCATGCAGACGGATGGATTCCATACTGTACTCCTCGACATCGCTTTCACTCACGTCGATAGAGAAGGGTTCTCTCTCGACGAGACTAAGACTACGAGAATCAAGTTATGGAGAGAATGAAGAGAAGAGAGACCGAATGAGAGGAAAGAGAGAGAAAGGGAGATGTGCAGAGATATTGCAGGGGTCTCTGATGGATGAACCCTGTCTGGAGAATGCACTGCATAACTGCAGTCTCTGCATTCACCTGGCTGCTTATGGAATGGCAGGAGCATCTGCTGTCAGCTCTTCTTTTATTTAACTTTCATCCACGGATTATAAAATAACTATTCCAATAAATATAAATACATACATAGCACATAAATGCCCAAGTTTGATGTATTCAGCTGAATTCGGACATGACGTATCGAGTGAATTTCTTTGGCACTCTCAAAGTACTTGAGGTCAGTTTGTCTCTCTCACTCTCATTCTTTATCTCTTGCTCTGTCTCTCTCTCTCACTCTCACTCTCTTACACTCACTCTCGTTTCTCCCGTTCCTCTCTCTCTCAGATCTGCTCTCGCATGCACTGTCGGAATGTTGTCTTCGCCTCTTCAGTCGCGGTGTGCTTCACTGATAAACCACTGCAAATGGCCACCGAAGACGCCCCCCGCCCTGACTTTGTCTGACTCTCTCTTCTTGTTTCCATGTCCCTCGCTGCCTCCCCTCTTACTCTTTCTCACCCATCCCCTGTGTCTCTTCATGAAACCCTCTCTCTCTTTTCTAGCATTATTCGGCGTATGCAGACTCGAAGGCGGACGCCGAGGCCGTGGTGTGCAAGGCGAATAGCAGTGAGCTCAGAACTGTGGCTCTGAGATTTCGAGGAATCTTCGGGCCAGGAGAGCCGAGGACAACTGAGAAAGCAGCTGTTAGAGAAAGAGAGAAAGAGAGTGAGAGAGAGAGAGGGCAATCAGTGGGAAAGAGTGAATCTATATACATATACATACATATATACTGTAATTATCTATTATACATATATTTACATAACATATGTACATACATACATATGTTTAGATGGCGATTGCTCGTGGGTTCTACTTTGTACGATTCGAGAAGAGTTCCCCGGCAATGACTCAGTTCAGCGGAGTAGACAACAGTGCAATGGTGGGGCAGCTCCTCTATTCTTTCTTTCTTTTTCTCATTCTCGTGCACTCTCAGGCCGTTCTCCTGGCCAGTCGAGCCCTGAAGGAGAAGCCCGAGTTGGTTGGTGGCCGCGTGTACACAATCGTTGACGGGGGTCCTCCTGTGGGGAGCTGGGATTTCTGGAATCCTTTGATAGACGCCCTCGGCCGCCGCCGTCCCTTTTTTTCCGTTCCCTACTCTCTCGTCATCAATTCTATCGCCATTCTTGAATTCATTTACACCGCTTTCAAGGTTCATTTCGTGCATGTGGTCATTTTCAAAACATTTGCAAATTTGTCATTAAAGATTGTTGCACCGCCAATGAACCAACTGGAAGTTAACTTGGTTGCTGTGACAAACACATTCTCGATCGAGCGAGCCAGGAAGGATCTTGGCTACGAGCCAACAAATAACCACGATCTCTCTCAAGTCAGCCTATCTGATTCTCATTGGCAAAGATGGAAAAGCGAATGATTAGGTTTGTGAATACTACAAGGAGAAGTTCACGCGGGAGCGGCAGCCCTTCTATGACTTTCCTCACTACTTCAAAGTAGCCGCAAGTCTTCTCGCTCTTCTGCTCTCGCTTTTGCTCTTTTACGTCTTTTACTAGCTCAATCTTTCGTTTACATCCAACATTATTGCCAATTTAATGAATAAAAGTTTAGTTTGAACTTGTGATGACTCCGAGAGAAGTGCTCATTCAGTGACGGAGTTGCGGGGAAGAGCGAAGAGTTGTAACGGATTGAAAGGGCTGAGTTGACAGGACGAGCACTTGAGAGTTGAGAGGAGGGAGATGAGAATGAGAAGAGCGGAGGATGCAGTCCATGATGGGCCTTCTCTCTTTGTTATTCCCTTGCAAGAGTTGTCATTGCAGATGATTGAGATGTTGTGGATTCTGAATGTAATGATAATCCCCGTGGTTTCCTCGTCTTCTTCCACATTGAACTGCCGAGTTGACGGTCGCCTTCAAGGAACATTCAAGAAGCAATCCGAGCCTCTCGCTCTTCAATCTTCTCATATTCGGCCTCCGATTATCTATGATTCTGCTAGTTCCCAAATTTCATTTCGATGAGAAAAAAAGTCACATTTTACAACGGATTATTTATAATCAGTTAAGGTAACAATAACGGCGACATCCATGACAGATTACGGTGACTGCTATGAGAAGGAAGGCGACTCTTACATCTTCGGACTAAAGTCTCTAGCTTTCTCTCTATTTCTCTCTCTTATTCTCTGTCTCCCCTTTCTCTCTGTCTCTCTCTCTCTCTCTTTCTCTCTGTCTCTCTCTCTCTGTCTCTCTCAATGATAAAGTCTCTCTTCAGAAGAATGGCGCGTGCAGTTTGCTTCCGCTGTGTGACAATGGTTCTGCGAACTCCGAATGTGCTTCAACTGTCGCAGCAGACAGGTCTGCCTGTCTTTGCAGAGTCTCTGAAAGTGCTGCCCTTTTCCAGAGGAACTTTGCTATGACTCCGTGGACGAGGCCCGTTCCACTTGCTTTGCTCTTCATAACATTTCTCCGAACGAAGGACGATTCATATTCAGTTAGAGCCCAATCCCTTGAAACGGAGAATAGTTGTGTGGCGGTGCAGGAAGCGAAGGCCGACTGTCCACGCCCTGCCCCTTCAATGGCCAGTTCCGTGTCTCGTACTCCCTCAAGAACTCCAAGCTCGTCTGTGCAATCGACAAAGGAACAACGGTTCGTTTCACTCTTCCCGCTACAGCCTCACTTTCCTCGTTCCAGGCCTCGAACTGCGAGAATTCATCCGAGATCCTCATCAAATTCCGCAACTGCTCTTTTCCCGACTTTGGTTTATTTTCTATAGATTGCAGGATAACCATGATGTAATTTGCCATTAGATATGACTCTCTCTTGTCTGGGAAGTTGGGAAGCAACCGAGAGCTACAGCGAGTTCTTCGCAGTCGAGAATACTGAGAATGAAGACTTCAGCTGCGGGGTAAGTACATAGACAATGAAAGAGAGAGAGAGAGAGAGAGAGAGAGATGGAAACAGACAGGAGAGAGAGAGAGAGATGGAAACAGACAGGGAGAGATTAAAAGGAAAGTGATAGCCGAGTGAAAGAGAGAGATGGAAAGTAACAGTTGAGAGAGAGAGAAACAAACAGAACGAGAGAGCAAAGCATTGTGTAGAGAAAAGATATACCCCCTTCCCTTTATAACCCGATTTCACGGGTTTGCCCGCGGGGTTCTATTTTATTTTATTTAAGACAGCCTATCGAGGCTCGAGCAGGGCGCAATACAGTGCTGTACTAGGAAATTTTTGATTTTTAAAATTGCTGAAAACTAGACCATTTGTACAACTCGACATGCTCTTCAAAACTGTATAGTTTTGAATTTGAAAAAAAAATTCTGTTCGAGTTAGCTGTATTTTTGTTTTAAAATTCACATGCCCATAAATCAGTTATTTCTTAATATTTTTGAAATCTCTTTTTTGCAATATATAGATTTCTAAATCCTCTTTAAAAAAGGTGTTGGTGACTTTTTCGTGCAAAAACTTTAAAGCGGCAAAAATCGCAAAAATAAATTTTTAAAGATGGTTTTTCGGGGTTTTCAGGCCGAAAAGCCTCCGCGGGGTAGGTAAGCTGTTCATAGAAAGAAAGTCCATTAAATTTGCTACAAAGCTAGCCAACTTTAAAAAAAATCGAAGGGTACGTATTTTGAGTATTTGCACTTTGGCAATTATACTCAACCTCCAACCTTCCATGCAAGAGGTCCGGGTTCGAACCCCGTTCGGGGCAAAGTTTTTGCAATGTTTTGCAAACAAGCAATAAACATATTTTCGGTCGGAAATTGATGGCTATTCATCTTATAGCCCCATAGCCTTGCTCAAACTTTGTATTTTTATTTTATTTTCACCAACTGAAAGTTTCTTCATGGTGAACTGTGCTCGGTCAACATAAGCATGTTTATTCCAACGCTTTGCAATGGCAAAGTAATGTGGTGGAATTATAGAATCTCTACAAGAATGCTCTTTTTTATATAGAATCATGGAATGCTCTTTTTCGAGCAGAATTCTTTCGAGCTGACTGACGCAAGTGCGGAGTGTCTTAATTGTCAACAAGAAATAGTCTCTCTTATATGATAGAGCTTTATTCCTTGGACCAGATCTTGTACAGAGCAAGACCATACAATCGTTTTGGTAACGAACTCTGTACAGCGCGGTCTATTTAAAGGGGTAATTATCCCACGCCGTACACGGGCCTAATGTTACGACTCAGACGTAAGTTTGTAAATTTCAAGAAAATGATGAATAATTTTGTCAATGACAGTAATTTTATGTACATATATTCCAATTTCCCAAATGATGAGTGAAAATATTGTAAAGTCTGTGAATGTTAATAATGTAATAGAGTAATTTCGAAGTGAACAACATGCTAATAATGTTGTTTGGATAATTGATATATGTCATGAAAATTCATGAAGATAGATATAGATATTTAATGACGAGAACGAAGGATATCAATTCGATGAAGGATCCATTCTCGAAACTGAGGAAGCATTTGAATGCTGGCATGAATAGAGATAGTACCTTCAGGAATCTCTAAAGTGCGTTCGATGTTGTGTCGATGATCGAGGCCCTTAGTGAGTTCGATTCGAGTAGTTGCAATACAAGGGTCATGGATCTCCCTAGACCCCCCCCCTTCTGTTTCACGTTTCCTTGTCTCTCTTCTATTCTATGATCAGAGAGATACATATAAGTAATGTTATCTAAATTTCTCTCCATATGCCTATTCATTGCCTCTTCATATGATTCTTCATCTTATGCGTAACGTGAGAAAAATTTTCATTCAGGGAATCATAAAGCATCATTCCTCAAATTGCATACACACGGAGCAGGAAGTTCGGTTGCCCCCACTCGCAAAACGAACTTTGTAGTGAAAAATCGGAACCGGCACTTCAAAGTTCGTTTTCCTGTTACTAAGCTGAGTTCGCTTTGCATGCACTGAGAAGTGCGGCGTGCGAGTATCAAGAAACCGAACTTTGCCGGGCCGCCCGGGCTTGGCAGCGGGCTCGCTACCCCCCTTCCTTCTCTGCTACCCTCCTGCATTCCAATGCTCCCTCCTTTCACCCACCCTTCTCTGCTGCCCCTTCCATCTTTCTTTCTTTCTATTCAGAAGATGGTAATGTGCAAAACGATCTGCTAATTTCATTTTTGCAGTATTTATCAATTTACAATCAATGTACAAAACACGGGATTCAACAATGTAATTGGGGCCACACAACCATTAAATATAGGGGAGTTGGGGTACTTGACGAGGGGGCTGCCAGGCACGAGTATAACTGAAAACAATGTATTTGTCGTTGGCAAAAATGCTCAAATAAAACAGAAAGAGAGAGCGAGCAAGAGAGAGAGAGAGCGAGAGAGAGAGAGAGAGAGAGAGAGAGAGAGAGAGAGAGAGAGAGAGAGAGAGAGAGAGGGAGATAATACATACCAGCTTTGGCGGCGGTGGTGGAGGAGGACTCGACGCCACAGCCGCAGAGATGGCGAAGGACTTCTTCGGGGAGGTACGCGGCCAGGTCACGGGCCTGCAGGAAACAGAAATGTTAGGGTGGGTGAAAGGAAGGAGTGCAAAAGAAGCAAATCGATTACGCTTCCAGATGACATGGGCAGAAACAAAACTTCACTTACAGATAGTCATACACTTGCAAAGTGGATCTTATTTTTTTAGTGGATCTGAAAGAATCCCAGGCTATGAATCCAACAAATTCTGTCAACACAAAACTTTTTCAAACGTATGCTTGGTTTGTTGATTATAACACATACATATAAGCATAACTATAAAGAAAAAAAGAAATTCCTAACCTTGTGGAAGTGAGAGACACTCGCAGCCACCGCGGCCACTTAAGAAGGAGAGGAGGGGCTGCCACTTGCATTCGATTCGCAATCGCCGCTCGACTTCGATCACCTGAGGAATGATTTTAAAAAAGAGTTTCATATTGCACAATCTAGAAAAAAAACTGCTTGCTTATTCAAGAAAGAATGAAGACTCATCAGGAGTGATCAATGTGTCTTTCATTCGTCATATAAAAAAAACATGTAATATTTGAGTGCTTAAAAGAGTAGAAGGCACAAAATGACAAAACAATAAGCTGAGTGTTCAAGACAATCCAGCAAAGACTAGCAGCTACTCGTCGGTCGCGATGCCATCGCGACGACCACCGTCGAGTCCATCAAGCGCCACGGTTTTGCGCGGACTTCACGCAGATCTTGAAAAATTGTATACTCAAAGAGATCAAGAGGATTTCTACAAAATCCAAGTCCATAAAAAGTGGAAAAGGTGCAATAATTTGAGGCATAAGAGGCATAGCCACGAACAGTATAAATTATATTAACAAAAAAAGAATAAAAACAAAAACAATCAATTACAAACAGACCCCAGATGTTGGCCCTCGCGTCCCGAGGCGCCGGCGGAGGCGCTCTCCGACGACTTCCGCAATGTCGCCACTAAAAGTAGCTTAAGATATCAATAATACATTGAATAATTACGATAAAAAGGTTTTTTTATTAAGCGGAACAACGAAATGTAAAAAAAGAAAGAAGAAAACGCGTCCAAACTCGTATGAATGCCGAGCACACATTGTCAGCCTGAGTATCGCGCAATCCATTTCAGTTGATGCGCAGCCGCATTTTCTTGGCGCGTTTGCCGAGTCAAAGCGATAACTGCGACTGAGTGTTGCTTTCTTGGATTGTTTCTTTTTCATATTTGCTTTGATTTTAAACTCCTACTCTCTTTCGTCTAACACTTATTGTTAGTATTAACTGCCTCCCTTTCTTCTTTATCTCCATAGCAGTAACAGCCGACTGTTCGAATAAGTTGAAAGGCTGATGTCTTGTAAATGAAAATAATATTTTGCCATTCTAGGTTCTGCGAACCCTGAGCGCGGCTGCACGGCAGATCGAACGCGAGCAAGAGGAGCAGAAGGCAGCAGAGGAGAGAGAGGCTGCTGCGGCCGACGAGGACGACGGAGAGCTGACGAAGTACGCGGGCTCGCCTACGACATCAAGGAGTTCAGGCCTACTGTACTCCCGGTCGTCTATCGAGTCCTCAACAGGCTCAACGATAAGGTTACAGATGATCGAGCAATTCTTAGAGGAGGGTTTGAGATTTCTTTCACCTCTCTCTCTCACCCTCGCTTTCCAACTCATCTCTCTCTCTCCCTCTCTCTCTCACTCATTTTTATGTTTTTTAACCATTGTACTGTAATCTATCTTAATTTTTCTGAATGTCAACTCCATGGAGGCGGCGACGGCAGCCTCCATTCGTGCTCACTTCAAGAAGGCTGGTCGAGAGGAAGCAGCAGAAGAAGAGCAAGAACATCATCAAGTCCCCCAATTCATGGCCGGCATGAACACCTTCTAGTTCTTCCGGTTCTTTAATCTCTTACTTAACATTATTGAAACATTTTTTTAAAGATTAATATTTAAAATAAACTAAAAAATATGTTTATCTAGTTATTGAATTATGCTCCTCGTCAATTGCTCTTGCATACGTGTGATATTTACGTTCACTGTAGGCCTGATTTTTGAAGTGCTTTGCCTTGATCCTTCAATAGACTTCTTTTCCAAAGATTCACTTATCGCTTTCTCCTTTCGTTGTTGAGTTATTCTTTTAGTATTACAAGTATTTATTTGCTTGTAAAATTTGACCCCATCTTTTCAATTTTTTTTTACAAATAAACTCTTGTAACAGCCCGATGCTTGCGTGACTCGGAACAGCAGCCAACAACTTAAGCGGAAGATGTTCAGGGAAGAGAAAAGAAGATGGGGAAGTAAATTAGAGCGAGAGAGAGGGAGGCGGAAAGGGATGAGGAGGGGAGTTGTAGAGAGGGAGGAGAGAGCGCTAGAAGGAGAGGGGGGAACAGGATGAGGAGCGGAGCTGTAGAGAGAGGGGGAGAGAGATAGACAGAGATAAAGATGGGCTGACAAAGAGAAAGAGAGACGGAGAGACAGACAGAGAGTGAGAGAGAGAGAGCGAGAGAGACAGAGACAGAGAGAGAGAGACAGAAAGAAAGGGAGACAAACAACAGACATAAAGAGAGACAGGGAGAGAGAGTGAGAGATAGAGGAACAGAGACCGAGAGAGAGAGAGAGAAGGTGAGAGTGACCCGCATCCAAGTCACTCACACTTGACGTACATGAATTCGAATATTCGAATATTCGAATAATCTAAAGTGCGGATAGAACGAACTTATGTCCGGCAAGTTCGCTTTCCGCCTGAAAGTTCGTTTCTGTCGTTTTTAAAGTACGTTCTCTGCGTACTTAAAAACGACCTTTCCCGCCAGCCGGGCAAAGTATTATACTTTCTGCGCTGTGTGTACCATGGCGGAACCACGCTACTCCGGGCGCCTCAAGAATACGCTAGCAGACTGGGCTTTTGGTGCCATTATCCCAGAACCCGTTACCATCTACATACAATATACCTCATCAAAATTCGCCTCATCGAAGTCACTTCAAATGACAGTGTCACATCCCTTCAGCGAATTATACGCCACTCTACGATCTGATTTGGCAAGAACCACTATGAAGAAGGTCGAATATAACCGCAGCCACCACAGCTGCGTAACTAACGTTTACTTTCCTCATCCGCTAATGTACGGATGTGCAGCAGAAGTTGATTACATTCAACTGAACTTCTATCCAGACGAAGCTATTCACGATCCTAAACGCTTTTCTTGTATCGCAACTACTCGAATCGAACTCACTAAGGGCCTCGATCATCGATACAACATCGAACGCACTTTAGAGATTCCTGAAGGTACTATCTCTATTCATGCCAGCATTCAAATGCTTCCTCAGTTTCGAGAATGGATCCTTCATCGAATTGATATCCTTCGTTCTCGTCATTAAATATCTATGTCTATCTTCATGAATTTTCATGGCATATATCAATTATCCAAACAACATTATTAGCATGTTGTTCACTTCGAAATTACTCTATTATATTATTAACATTCACAGACTTTACAATATTTTTACTCATCATTTGGGAAATTGGAATATACATACAATTACTGTCATTGACAAAATTATTCATCGTTTTCTTGATATTTACAAAGTTACGTCTGAGTCGTAACATTTGGCCCATGTACGGCGTGGGATAATTACCCCCTTAAATAGACCGCGCCGTACAGAGTTCGTTACCAAAACGATTGTATGGTCTTGCTCTGTACAAGATCTGGTCCAAGGAATAAAGCTCTATCATATAAGAGAGACTATTTCTTGTTGACAATTAAGACACTCCGCACTTGCGTCAGTCAGCTCGAAAGAATTCTGCTCGAAAAAGAGCATTCCATGATTCTATATAAAAAAGAGCATTCTTGTAGAGATTCTATAATTCCACCACATTACTTTGCCATTGCAAAGCGTTGTGTGCAAGTTTCTGCCCTTGATCATCTTGTATTGATCGATGAAGGGCTTGACTCGCTGACTCGATTGTTTCCACTTCACAATGACATGTAGTTTAACTCGTCGAAGAACAAGAACAGATTTATTGCTTCCAAATGATCCTTGATATCAGTCCAGAAATTAATCTCTATACGTCAAGGTAACAGAATTAGAGTCTAGATTCTATACTAGGACCTTAAGCTGAAAGATGGAGGAGGATATGGATTGTAATAAAGGAAGAAAGAATAAATGAAATAAATGTAAACCCTGAAAAGGAGGAATGGAAGAAACAAAGAAAGAAAGAAAGAAAGAGGAAAGGGTTTTACCGGGGTGGCCTTGCGCCAAAGAAGAGAGTGGGGTGTGTGTAGAAGAGGAAGAGAAGAGAGATGACGGAGAGAGGGACGAGGAGCAGTGACTGGTTAGCCCTGCGTGCGCTTACTCCTGAGGCTCTTCCCTTAAAGTGACGGTCACAAACGTCCGAGGTAGCGGGAAGCCAAGAGATACGCGGAGAGGAAGGGTAAGAGGAAGATGACGAAAGAGTAGAGAGAAAGAGGGGAATGAGACAGATAAAAGGGGAATCAGGGAGATTCGCCTGATTGGAGACTTGAGAAGGAAGAGATCGGCATGGGAAAATGATATGAGGATGAATAACATTAAAGGAGAAATAACATGACACGCAACATAAATTAACAAAGAGAAAAAATGGAGGAGTGAAGAAGTGGACGAATTGAGATGACAAAACGAATCTTCTAGCTGCATGGAAATATATTAAGAAAAGTCTGCATCTGAGTGAATGGCAGAAATTTAAATACACCATGGAGCGCAATTGCGCAGCAAAACACATAGTCATTCGCGTTGGAGCGAACACTGGGGCCGAGAAGAAAATAAAGGAAACATCAAAGAAAGGAAATGGAATTGGGGAAAGGGATGTGCATGTCGATCACTCACTGGCCTCGAGAGTGACAAAGGGACGGGTGGTGTGTCTCCTTTTTACAGAACAAGCATCGCGAGCTGGAGGGAGCGGTGCACTTGTGGACGTCTTCGAAGCCGATAGGAAGGAGACAGTTGTGACACAGCTCCAACATGCGCATCGTCTTGTTCCTGTCTCCGACGGTCAGAGAACATGAGGCCGGAGGGTGTGCTCCCTCGCAGAACGGACAAGCCTTCTTACGCTCCTTGCCTTTCTTGGCATCATCGTCCTCCTCACGAACAGGATGCTTCCGAGGAGGGTTGACAGTGCGAGGAGGAGGGATGTAGGGCTTGCGAACGTAAGGCTTAGGCTGGTAGCGAGGAATCGTGTGCGTAGAATGAGAAGAGGACGTAGAAGAGCGAGAGGCTACTTGCTCGAGACGAGCAATGATGGAGCCAATCGATTCAGTCCAGGACTCAAACTTATCATCGAGTCCGCTGATCTTCTCATCCAGTGTCGACAGAATGTCCGTGTGTGTGGCCAGCGTGGTGGAGATGAATTCGAGCTGAGGATCCAGAATCTGCTCGTCCTCCTCCGTCCGATGGATGACATCGGTGGAGGAAGCACTCACATCCAGACCCTTCTGAATGAATACTCATCTCCTTTAGAACAGAATTCCACGCTGACTGTAATTACAGTACCTGGGCGCTCCTGATACGTCGCTTCTCAGAGAGTGGAGGTGGCGCAGGGATGAGTAGTCGCGGAGTGTTGGAAGAGTTGGTGGGCGGCTTGTTGATAACCTGGTCCATCGCGGCCATTATTTTGTCGGCAGGCCCGCTCTTCTCGCCCATGTTCCTGCAGATGAAAGGACGACAGAAATGTTGTCTTCTCGAATGAAATAAATAGAACTCTTCGCGCAAGAGTTCCATTAATAGACGCATCAAAAGAAGATGAAGAGAGATGAAGTAGAAACACAAATGAAGGAAGAATAACTCGTAGAACATCGATATAAGTGAAAGTAGAGTTGGAGAGAGTAGATACAAGATATGTACAGGATCATCTAGCTTCGCAGTCATCACAGGCCTTTGCCTAGTGACGCTGCGGGGCGGCCACAACTGGCGCGCCATCCGTTGAGCTGGTGAAGTGTTTCTTCTTCGCACTTCTCTCCGGCTGTCTCCTTCTTCCAGTCGACTTACTATGCGACTTCGGTGAAGGGGAAACTGCGCCCGGGGAAGAAGAGACTGGAGAAGATGGCGAATTCCTGGTGCTGCCATCATCGGGAACACGACTATATACTTCCAATGGGATGAGTAGGTTGGGAGGGCGAGTAACTACTCGTCCGCTGGACACCCTCAGAGTCACTTCTCGCTGGGACACAGACAAGATTCGTCCGTATTCCCAGTGACTCCTGGTCTGGTTGTCGTTCTTCAGTAAGACTATCTCATCAATTCGAGGGGAAGAAAGACGTGACGTCGCCCCTTGCTTCACATGACTCCTCGTTGCTGCGTCTGAAAGACGGATGAGATACTCTGTTCGCCATATCTTCCTGAGACGTGCAGCGTGCGAGAGAGAGTCTGTGTATGCACATTCGATAGCATATCGATTCGCCGAAATCCCAATTGCCTGGAAGTCTGGATCGTTATTCTTGTCCTCCGCTTCATCCACTACCACTGAGGTTAAGTGGATGGATGGCCAGAGGAAATCAATTGGTCGGACTGTTACTATGGTGGTGGAGTTGGCATCCTTGAGTGCTGCGAGAGGGCGAGTGTTCACTGTAGCTTCTGCTTCTGCCAGTAGAGTTGCGAGATCGTCTCGGGAGACGATTCGTCTGCCGATGGTCTTCTGAATAGCGAACTTGACACTGCCAATGAGCCTCTCGTAAGTCCCTCCCTTCCAGGGAGAGAATGCAGTGGTGAATGACCATTTGAAGTTCTTGTCTGCTATTTCTTCATTCACAGCATCTGAGATCTGCTTTGTTAGGAGATTCTCAGCCAGGCGGAAGGTTGGAGCCTGGTCTGACAATACTGTACGTGGTACTCCTCTCCGAGCACAGAAGCGTCTGAAAGCGTTCAGAAAGGTCCTTGCAGATAGATCCGTTATGAGCTCCGTCTGAATGGCTCGCGTGCTGAGACAAGTAATGAGCAGAAAGTAGGCCTTCTCTCTCTCCTTCTCACCCTTCACTGTGATTGGACCAGCAAAGTCTATTCCTATGTCAAGGAATGGACGGACGAGTTGTACCCGTTGAGGAGGAAGAGGGGGAGAGTCCGGATAACGGAAGGTCTTTCCATGTGCCTTCTTGCAAGTCACACAACGGGATATCACTGACCGAGCTCTTGCCACTGCCTTCGGTATCCAATACCGTAATCTAAGCTGGTTTACAGTATGCTGAGCTCCTGAGTGCATCTGTTGCTTATGCACATCTTCGATGACTAGTCGAATGAAATGTTTGGATTCTGGTGTGAATGGGAGAAAAACTGGAAATCTGGCAGAGTGGGAAAGATCCGCGTAATCAAGGCGCGCGTGCCCACATCTCCAGATCCCATGTTCGTCTTTGGAAGGCTTCAGTTGGCGATTGCCTGGTGAAAGTATGAGATGAATTGTGCTCTTCTGGTGGAGCTTCCAGAGACACAAGTCAGCTTCGTTCAGTTCTTCTCGGGAAGGAGGAACGACGACAGACTTCTCCAGTATCTGCCTTTCGTCCCTTGGAATGCTGATTCTTCGTTTTAGCTGGCGGACGTATCTGAGAGCGAGGGCCGTTGCTCGTCTCAGTCTCTTCCAAGTTTGGACACGTCCTGCGTTGATAACAGTGCTGAGAAGGTAGGGAAGGGCCGGGGGAGGCTGAACTTCCGCTACTGCCGCCACTACTGCACTGTCGTCTATGACGTTCTCCTTGAATGCCTGTTGATTCTCCTTAACGATCTTCGGTAGTTCTTCAGTCAGCCAGTTCGGTCCGTGCCACCAAATCGACTCTGAGTTGTCGATTGTTGCTCCTTCGTTTGGACGGGTAGCCAAGTCAGCCGGGTTGTCCTCGGAAGCAACGTGGAGGACTCGGAGAACTGGCACATGAGAGTGTGTGGAAAGAAGAGTAATCGTCTCAGAGATATTTTTGAGAGTCTCTGCGACTCTGTTTCTGATGTAGACAGAACTGGCTTGTTTCTTGTTCATAAGCCATGACAGGGAAATCATACTGTCACTGAAAAGCACGAGATGACAACTGGGAGGGTGAGGGAGGTTCTGGAATGCCTTGGCAGTGTACAGCAGCATCCTACTCGCCATGGTCATCGCGTTCGTCTCCGCTTTCGGGATTGTAGGAGCATGTTTCTCCTTCCGTGGCGCGATTGCTGATCGCGCAAGAAGAAGTCGGACCTCTCTTCCCGAACACCAGTAGACGCAGGCAGCCTGGGCCTGCTTAGAAGCATCCGCGAAGGCTACCAAGTAGCCTATTCCTTGCATCTGAAGTGGGCGTGGGAGAGAGAATTCGAATCGTCGGATTCTCTCGGCCATTCTGAGGAACTCTCTTGTGATTTCCTCGGTCGCGCGGTCATCCCATTTCTGCTCATTCGCCCAAATCTTCTGAATGTAGATCTTCATGGGGAGCATCAGAGGACACAGGAAACCGCAGGGATCGTAATGGGAGGCCAGCTCGCTGAGAGCGTTTCTTCTCGTGACTTCTTGCTCGAGCTCCTTCTTCAATGACCCTGAGAGAAGAAGAGCGTCGTCTTCTTGACTCCATCTCTGGCCAAGCATCTTCTGTCGACCAAAGACTCCTCGGTCTTCTTCTGGAATGCTGATCTGGAAAGCAACGTCGTCAGAGTAGAACTCGCGGACATTCATTCCAATCGATGCGAAGAGCTGTTTGAGATAGTGGTAGATGTCCAGCTTATTCCAGTCGGTGGCGTCGACGAATATATTGTCGACGTAAGTGTTGTACTGTAGTTGATTCAGTACGTGCTGCTGGAGTGTGCTCAGTCCATCCTTCCTCTGCTCCATTTCAACCAGAGTTCTGATTGAGGCGGCTAACAGATAAGGAGACTGGGTGGCACCGAAGGGAGCAGATGTGAAGCGGTAGATCTGCAAGTTGTCGATCGAGACTGGTTCAAGAGGGTTCTTTAGCCACATGAACCGGAAGAGGTCTCGCTGATCTTCATAGAGCCTTACTTGTAAGAATGCTGCTTCGATGTCTGCCATGATAAAGGTCCGCGTCGTGCGGATTCTCAGGAGAAGTGAAGGGATTTTCTCCATCTGGGAGCGACCAGGAGGCATCACTGAGTTCAGCGACTTGCCACCGGACTCGCTTGCACTCGCATCGAAGACGATCCTTACTGGTTTCGATGGCTTGTCAGGGCGAAGGACTCCGTGGTGAGGAAGGTAGACTCTGAGTGGATTCTCGCACTTGCCGGGAGCGACTGGCTCAATCTGCCCACTAAGGAGGTGAGCCTTGATGACAGAGTCGTAATGCTCCAGCATTCCCTCCTTCTTCGCCACTGCCTTCAAACGGACCCAAGCTAGAGTGTAGTTCTCGCTGATCTTGGGCGCGTCTTCTGTCAGAAAGTAGCGCGCATACATTCTTCCATCTTCGATTCGCGCGTTCTTCTGGAAGAATGAGTCGACAGCTTGGTCCATCAGTTCTCGCTGTAGCCTTTCTGGTCTTGCGTCGTCTGCGCAAGTGGCGGTATCTACCTCGAAGTACTCAGCTACTTGCTCGCTGAGCTCATCCATCGTGGATGCGATGTGGAGAACAGGAGTTGGCTCTCCATCTTCCGACTGGCGTGTCTGGCCAGCAATTATCCTTCCAAATTTGCTATGTAGTAGCCGTAGTCCGCTCGGGAGGACATCTGGAGGCTTCCCGAACTCCAAGATGTCGAGGCTAACGTCGGAACTGAGGACAGCATCAGGAGGGGAGATTGGCCCTCCTCCCTTTACCATTCGTTCTGCGAGGAGGAGCTTCTCCTTCCTGACGAATGCGAAGTCTTCGTGGCTGAGCTTGGTACTCTCGACTGCTGGCAAGGCTCGCGGGAAGACATGCGCTGGCACCTTCATGTAGCTGCCATCCGTCTTCTTCAGGGAGAGACTGACGATGTCGTACTTCGCCTTACCGCTTCCTTTGCCTCCAATTCCTTCGATAGACAGTGTCTTGCTGCCTACTGAGCGAAGACCGTGTCTCTTCACGAAATCTTCCGAGACGAGAGAGATGGTTGCGCCCGTGTCCAACATCACTCGAATCTGTCGCTCTTTGTTGTCCACTGCCAACGGGACAACTGCTGTCAGCAAGTTGCTCTTCTTGCTGTCTCCTGCTGTGACGAAGAGCGGGATGGAAGAGGAGACGACTGAGATCGACTCGCTCTGGAGGTCTTCGCGACCTTTCTTCTTCTCTTCGTGTTTCTCCGTCTGCACGAGATTCACCGGGCGTCTATGCTCGCCGGAGTCGTGATTTCTCGGTTGTCTGCAGAGAGCTTCGTGGTGGGGCTTCTTGCACCGTGTGCACAACTCTTTGCAGGTGGTAGCATTGTGGCCTCTCTGGAGGCATCTGAAGCAAAGTCCCTTGTCTCTTGCTACCTTCGTCCTCTCGTCGACGGTAGGAACCGTTCTGCATCCTCTCGACAACTTGTGCTTCTCGCAGAATACACAATCGTCGTTGTTCTCGCGCGCGTGCTGAGTCTTCTCTGTTGGTCGCGACTGAAGTGGTTGCTGCTGGTAGGACTGGGAGTTGTTCCTTTGGAAGCGGTCGTGATTCCTGAATGACGACTGAAGCTGCCGGCTCTGCTTGAAGTTGTCATGGCTCCTGGATGACGACTGTCGAGACCGGCTGTGTTGTGCATTCCTGGATGCATTCAGAGAGTTCTTCATTGCGAGAGTGTACTCCTCGTTCTTGATGATTTCTGTTAACTTGGAGAGTAGGAGTCCGGTGGTGGAATTGGTCACAATTCCATTCTCATCTCGCTGTTCGAGCTGCCACCGGATGATCTCGTCCTGCGTTTTGTGAGAGAACTTCTCAAGTATCTTCATCTGTAGATGAGCGTCCGTCTGAATCGTCTTGGTGACTCGGTTCAGCTTCCTGACGATCGCGTGAATCTTGCTGAGGACCTCGCTCTGCTCATCCAGTGATCGTGCTCCAGGCGGAATCGCTTCTAGCTCTGCATAAATGGTGGGAAGAGCCAGGTTGTTTACTCCATATCTGCGATCGAGGAACCCGATGGCGTAGTGGTAGTCGTGACCACTGAGCGAAAGGCCGTCGAGCATGTTGAGCGCCTTTCCGGTGAGGGACATCTTCAAATACTGCATCTTGTCATAATTGGAGAGATCTTCTCTTCTGTCGATCGTCTCCTTGAAGTCAACCATGAAGGTCTCGTAGTCCTCTAAATCTCCGCTGAAGGTGCGGAGAGTGAGACGTGGCAGCTGTGGTCGGCGATCCTCTTGCCTGTCTCTGATCCGTGAGAACAGATCTTCTTCTTTGGGAGTCGGTTGTCGGTGCTGCTCCTTTCTCGCTGCATTCTGTGCAGCTTCCAGTTGGCGATCTTCGCCTTGTTCGCCGGGTCGCTCGCTCCTTTGATTCTGGAGTTGGAGCAGTTGTCGCTCGATCTGCCCTCTTCTCCACTCCAGATCATCTTCCGAATCCTCTTGGAATCGGTGGCTGGGTGAGGCGTGTGCGTCTTGCAGTGTCCTCGTCGATTCTTGTGGAGTCCTTGGCAGATTCCTTCTCTCCTCTCTCGCTGGCGGTCGGCTGTCATGCTCTTGTCTGACAACACTTGCTCTTCCACTGAGCGAGTACGGTACTCGGCTCTCCGTCCTCTCATTTGCTGAAGATCCCGCCTCTCTTGTGGGTGGGAATCGATGTGCCGGAGATGGGGAGGGAACCTGAGACCGTCTTAGTGTTCTCCACTCTTCTGCTGCTAAACGGTCGTCGATGAGTTGGAGGAGCCGAGTTGCTTCTGCCGTGGTATCTGCTCCGTCTTCCACAACTGTATTCCAGGAATGCACGGCACCGTGCACGCTCTCGAAGCCTTGCAGCTTCTTCTCCGCCGTGGCCTTTGACTGCTTGCATGTGAAGTTCTTGGCGTGCTCGTGGTACTTGGTGTACAGTTGGCAGTACACCTCGATATCTTCGTCACATGCAGCAATCAAGTCGGTGAGCTGATTCCTGGATTGTTGCAGACTGTCGGGTGACGACTCGAATAGTCTGTTCTCGACCTTCTCCTTCTTGGACTGTAAGCGGTCTCTTGATCCGCTGGCATTCATGCTGGACAGGTGAAGATCCTTAAGTTTCGTGTCGCATTTCCTCAAGAATGCCTTCTTCTCTGTCTCGGAGATGGTCGGCACTTTCCTTGCTGCAGGAGGAGGAAACTGAACAGAAGGATCTTCTTCGTCCTCTTCAGAGACGACTGGTTGCTGCTGTGGAGCAGGGAACAGTACAGAGGGGTCTTCCCCTCCGTCTCCTTCATGTGAAGAGGCGAAGTCATCGTCATCGTCATGAGAAGCAGCATCTACATTGTCGTCTTCATCGTCTCCGTCATTGCTGACTTCTCCTTCTTCCTTGTCTTCTTCCTTCCTTGTCACGACTGACTCCTTGTCAGTCTCTCCTTGCCTTGCTGTAAGAGACATTTCCTCTTCCCGGCTCGGTTGGACTAAGCCGTGGCGCTCTTGTCCGCGGCGCGCAGCCCGTTCAGCACGTGCAGCTGCTGCTTCTCTGGGGTCTGGGAAGTTCGGAGGGGAACTCTCTTGAAGAATTCTCTGAGTGCGTGGCTTGACCTTAGGTTTGGTCCGGGAAGGGTTGGGTTTCTTCTTGTTTCCTTCGTCATCATCGCTGCTCTCGATCGTGAGTGCGAGCACGACGTGCGTATCCTCATCTTTATCAGAGCACTCGGGCTTAGAAGACTTCAGGCTCTTGGACCTCAAGCTCTCGGGCCTTGAAGACTTCAGGCTCTCGGGCCTGGACCTCAGGCTCTCGGGCCTTGTAGACGTCAGGCTCTCGGGCCTGGACCTCAGGCTCTCGGGCCTTGTAGACTTCAGGCTCTCGGGCCTGGACCTCAGGCTCTCGGGCCTTGTAGACTTCAGGCTCTCGGGCCTGGACCTCAGGCTCTCGGGCCTTGTAGACTTCAGGCTCTCGGGCCTGGACCTCAGGCTCTCGGGCCTTGTAGACTTCAGGCTCTCGGGCCTGGACCTCAGGCTCTCGGGCCTATCCTTGTCTTGGAGTTCGCTTGCGTCGTCGGTGTTGGTGTGGTGGGCCTGCTCGCCTGCCATGTTCAGGCCCGGGCGTCGATTGGGCCGACGCACCATGTGCAAGTTTCTGCCCTTGATCATCTTGTATTGATCGATGAAGGGCTTGACTCGCTGACTCGATTGTTTCCACTTCACAATGACATGTAGTTTAACTCGTCGAAGAACAAGAACAGATTTATTGCTTCCAAATGATCCTTGATATCAGTCCAGAAATTAATCTCTATACGTCAAGGTAACAGAATTAGAGTCTAGATTCTATACTAGGACCTTAAGCTGAAAGATGGAGGAGGATATGGATTGTAATAAAGGAAGAAAGAATAAATGAAATAAATGTAAACCCTGAAAAGGAGGAATGGAAGAAACAAAGAAAGAAAGAAAGAAAGAGGAAAGGGTTTTACCGGGGTGGCCTTGCGCCAAAGAAGAGAGTGGGGTGTGTGTAGAAGAGGAAGAGAAGAGAGATGACGGAGAGAGGGACGAGGAGCAGTGACTGGTTAGCCCTGCGTGCGCTTACTCCTGAGGCTCTTCCCTTAAAGTGACGGTCACAAACGTCCGAGGTAGCGGGAAGCCAAGAGATACGCGGAGAGGAAGGGTAAGAGGAAGATGACGAAAGAGTAGAGAGAAAGAGGGGAATGAGACAGATAAAAGGGGAATCAGGGAGATTCGCCTGATTGGAGACTTGAGAAGGAAGAGATCGGCATGGGAAAATGATATGAGGATGAATAACATTAAAGGAGAAATAACATGACACGCAACATAAATTAACAAAGAGAAAAAATGGAGGAGTGAAGAAGTGGACGAATTGAGATGACAAAACGAATCTTCTAGCTGCATGGAAATATATTAAGAAAAGTCTGCATCTGAGTGAATGGCAGAAATTTAAATACACCATGGAGCGCAATTGCGCAGCAAAACACATAGTCATTCGCGTTGGAGCGAACACGTTGGAATAAACATGCTTATGTTGACCGAGCACAGTTCACCATGAAGAAACTTTCAGTTGGTGAAATTAAAATAAAAAATACAAAGTTTGAGCAAGGCTATGGGGCTATAAGATGAATAGCCATCAATTTCCGACCGAAAATATGTTTTTGCTTGTTTGCAAAACATTGCAAAAACTTTGCCCCCAGCGGGGTTCGAACCCGGACCTCTTGCATGGAAGGTTGGAGGTTGAGTATAATTGCCAAAGTGCAAATACCCAAAATACGTACCCTTCGATTTTTCTTTAAAGTTGGCTAGCTTTGTAGCAAATTTAGTGGGCTTTCTTTCTATGAACAGCTTACCTACGGAGGCTTTTCGGCCTGATAACCCCGAAAAACCATCTTTAAAAATTTATTTTTGCAATTTTTGCCGTTTTAAAGTTTTTGCACGAAAAAGTCACCAACACCTTTTTTAAAGAGGATTTAGTAATCTATATATTGCAAAAAAGAGATTTCAAAAATATTAAGAAATAACTGATTTATGGGCATGTGAATTTTAGAACAAAAATACAGCTAACTCGAACAGAAATTTTTTTTCAAATTCAAAACTATACAGTTTTGAAGAGCATGTCAAGTTGTACAAATGGTCTAGTTTTCAGCAATTTTAAAAATCAAAAATTTCCTAGTACAGGGTGCAGATCGAGTCTTACAGATAGGCTGTCTTAATGTTAATGTTGTCACATCATGTAACTGATGTATGGAATTAATAAAATAAATAAATAAGAAAGGATGGTTTTTAGATTGTTCGCCGTGACAAAGAAGGGGTTCGAGTATCTTTTTCGAATGATTCTTCATGTGCTCATTTGCCCGTTTCCGCAACTCAGGAATACGAATTCAGATCAGGTAAGAAGGAGTTTAAAGCCACAGACAAGATCCAAGACATGCCATATTTAGCGAGGACGAAAGAGCTATTTTCTCCTTGTGTTTTTCCTCCCTGGCTCCTGGCTCCATTCATTGGACTCTCCGTTACTCCAGACCGCATGCAGGTTTCATTTCAATTTTATTCGTTTTTCTAATATTGGTAACTCGGTTTGTTTAAATTAATTCTCTACCTGGATATGTCCATATGTTATATATGTACATACATATGACTGTTTGTGCTGATGCATGCATTCATGTATGTATGTATGTATTTGCTGAGTAGAAATAAATGTTGTTGCAGTATTCTCAGTTGCTGGGAGATTCTCTTCCCATCACGTCGTACTGCGTGACTCTGCATGGGGAGAGAATACTCGTCCACTCCGAAACCAAATGGTTCATTCTTCTCTTCATTCATCCCCAATGAATTTCCTTTCAGTGGAGAACGCCTCGGCTACCACTGCCTCTGGTTCCGTCCTCGCTCTACTTCTGTCATCGAATTCAAGACTACCTCCACTAGCGACAATGCCAATTCTACCCTCTGCCTGTCACTTTGCTCCCTTGCTCTCTCTCTCTCTCTCTCTCTTTCTCTCTCTCTCTCTCTTTCTCTCTCTCTCTCTCTCTCTCTCTCTCTCTCTGACTGTCTTGTTCTGCGCAGTGATGATTCCTCGTTCGCTGACCATCCTTGGACGTCTCTGTCAGTGTTTCGTCCGTCTTCAGTCCCTTGTGCCTTCTCTGGTGTCTATTCTACTCCACTCTCTCTCCGTCATTCCGACTGCTACAATCTCACAGTCGACTGTGCAACTTCTTCTTCCTTCCGACTCACAGCTTTCCACTGCGAATCCGGAATCATCTTCGACTGTATGATACCATTCAGTTTTAATATCTTCCTGATCTTCCCCGCCTCTGACTCCCTACCCTCACTCTCTTTCTGTCTCTGACTCTTTCTATTTCTTTCTTTGTCTCTCTCTTCACTCTCTCTCTCTCTCTCTCTCTAGCTCGAACGTATGAGTGCCTGGCAACTTGGCAGGAGGGTGGCCAACAGTTCACTTACACCCAAAGACAGTCATCGAAGATCAACGACTGCTTCGTGAGTTTGCCCTTCCTGAATCCTGCTCTTCTCTCTCCGTCTTCCCTTGCAGGTTTCTCAGTTTCATTCTTCCCGTCTCTTCATCTCTTCCTCTGGCAATCACTGTGCACGCAACTTCAACTTCACAGCCCATTCGGATAGAACGATTGTGCTTAGTCGTGAAGGTTGGGCTGGAGAAGATCGGGACTGTAGATAAGTGTTGTTCTTGAGATGACTGTTCATCCTCCTCGACCTCATCGACCTCCTCTTCCCTGTCCATGACCTCTCCTCTCCCTCTGCCTGCCTCTGGAGTTGTTCGTCCCCGTCCGGTGTTTGGATCTTTCCCCTCCACACCTCGATACTCTCTCTCCTCTCCACGCTCTCTCACTTCCCTCTCTAATCTGGCCGAGTCTCCTCAGCGTGGCACTCATTGGAAGTGGGAGAATTCCTTGTCGTCCTCGGCCTCTGCTCACTTCATCTTCACATCCTCCATGCTAATAATCTTCATCTCCCGTTAACCAAATAAATCATATTATTTTATTTTATTGTTAATAATCTCAATTTTCATGTCAGAGTAATGCTTTGCGAATTTACTAGTTAATGTTTAACGGCACATAAAACCTCATTGGGGCTATATAATACATACCTACATACATATGTACATAGGACAGATGAGTTTTGATATGCCGCAAATAAAAACTTGCAAACATTGATGAGTCGCTCATTAATTTGCAAAATTGATAGGTTGTGCGAGGGAAAGTTATTTTGTAAAAGATACTTAAGTGACGCCCAAATCTGATCAAATTACCGATTTCAATTTTCATATTTAGAACCTTCTTGTGTTCCTCTTCTCCTTCCACCATTCTCTCTCTTTTCTCGTTATCTCTCTCACGCTCTCACTCTGCACAGCTTCAGGATTTTGCCTTGGCCAACCCTACAAATGCAAGCAACCAAGAGAGGAGTGGCAACCTCTCTCAGAATACGAGAGAACAGATAAAGATAATGGCATTGTGAGAGAAAGCAGACAGGGAAGAATGAATCCGGGCAGGATTCATGTAGAATTAAAGGGGAGTAAGGGCAATGGCTCGAGGGGACAAATAAGGGGGAGAGTAAAAAAGAGAGAACAGTAGAGAGAACAAGAAAGGGAAAGGTAGAACGGAAGAGAGCTTCACTCTAAGAGAGAGGAGAGAAAGAGAGAGAGAGAGAGGAGAGAGAGAGAGGAGAGAGAGAGAGAGAGAGAGAGAGAGGGAGGATGGTGTCAGGGCGCATGAGAGACCAGAGCGTAGGTTGTCTTCCTCTTGGCTGCCTCCCTAAAGGCATTCTTCGTCCTGCGGTATCTCTTCCTCTTCTGAACATAATTTTCAGACAAAAGAAAGAGATTAAGGGGAAATTATCCTCCGTTAGTTCACCTTTTCCTCAAATTTATTTCGCTCTCTCATTCCTCCATCTTTTCTCTCTCTCACTCTCTCGTTTATTTCTCTTTCATTCTCCGTCTATCTACCCATAATGGCAAAAAAAAAAGAATTCTTCGATTGCATCGCGACTGCCGTTGTCGGATGACTACATGCAGTGAAAAAGAGAGCGAAGCGAACCACCTGTTCTCTCTCTCTCTCTCTCTCTCTCTCTCTCTCTCTCTTCTCTGTCCATTTATTTATACCTCTCTCTGCATAATTCTCTCCCCTCACTTCCCCCAATATTTCCTTACCATTGACTTTTTTCTCGTTATCCATCTTCCTGATTCTCACTCTTGGGTTTTTTTAATATATAATTTTGTTTCTTACTTGTGTGGTCATCACAACATTATCTCCTTCTCACACATACACAAGAACATATGCATATCTTGAGATGTACATACACACATATGTATCCTAGGATAGTATGGGGTATAATTTCCTCAACCAGCACATGGATAGAGCTTAATGTTGATCACTTCCCCACAGTGTTCTTGGGCTGGCCTTATATTCACTTGTTCTCCGCTCATTCTCTGATGCCTTCCGGAACTTCTCAGCACCCTCAGCTTGTCGCTGGACTCATGTTTCTTTCTGTTCCTTTCCTACCCTCTTCTTCTCTCATATCTTCTTTCCCTCCCTTCTCTCTCTCTCTCTCTCTCTCTCTCGACTCCCTGTACTCTCTTCGCTCCCTCAATACCTGCTTCGTCAACACGGACAGATTAAATGTCAACATGACAGTGTCTCTCTTGCTGGATCTGGTGGCAATCCTCCTTCAACTTCCAATTCACGACATCTCCCTCTCGTCCTTTATTGCCTTCTCATCTCTCTCTCGCTCTCTCTCTCTCTCTCTCTCGTTTCCTTTTACTCCTTTATCTTCTGTTTCTATCGCGTTCCTCTCTTCCGCGGAGTATTGCCTAATGAAGCTTTAAAGAGATTCAAATGCTTTTGATGTTCATTCGTGTTTCTTTTAGGTGTCAATGCATTCTTATGTATTTACATACATATGTAGGTACATACATAGTTGTGATAATCTCACTCATCGAATTCTGAACAGTTCTACCAATCTGACATCGCATGCCGAAGAGAAGAAGACGACTTCAGGACCATCGAGTTGTCACTTCGACTGCAGACGAGAGTGGAAAGGACCCAGAGACGCAGGCAGAAAAGAACGGAGAGAGGGTGGCAGGAAGAGAGACGCAGACAGATAAAGAGGAGATAGAGAACGGCAGAAGAGATAGGAAAGGAGGAGAGAAGAGCTGCCGTCTCTGCCGCTGGCTCTGTTGTGCTGGATGCTGCAGGCGAAACTGTGGGGTCAGTTCAATCCCCCTTCGTATGATTCTTTCTCTCTCTACATTTCCTTGCACTGGTAAATGAGATTTAATAAAATGTGAGATGGATAGTGGCATGTAATGAGCTATTTACATTCTAGGAAAGAGCAGAACTTTCTAGTGAAATTTCTTGGCAGAAAGAGAAAGAAAGGAAAAAAGAGAGGGAGAGAGAGAAATTGAGTGGAATGAGAGAGAAAACGAGCAGTCGTAGTTGCAAAATGTCACTCCCTCTTCTTGCATCACAACCATTACCAACGCCTTCCTGGCCATTATGTCATTTACTTCAATTTTCAAGACAGGAAAGAAGTTCGGATGCTCAGGGATGTTCGAATAGGCAGAGAAACTGGGCGGAAGGGGGAGACTGAGCGAAAGAGAGAGAGAGAACTTGTCAGACAGTGTGTTTCTCAAAGAGATAGAGTGAGGGAGAGAGTGTGAGTGATAGAGAAAATGAGCAGATATGGTGAGAGAGAGAGAGTGAGAGATGAAGAGCACTAATGACATGGTAAGGAAATCTGATGTATAGTTTTCGGGAAAAGCGCACGTAGGTACTTATGGTGTAGCTTTGTCTTTAGCGTTCTTCAAGTCTCCATTCCCAGTCCCTTTCCTACTCGAAATTCAATTGCATGCAAACAATTTGCCCTGGAAATTGGAAAGTTGGGGCAGAATGAGTACGGCGATTTAGGAAATGGCGATAAATCGAAAGAAGCGAAAGATAGCCATAGGCGAACATTATGCTAAAATTCAATGAAATCGAGATAGAGTCTCTAGGAGATAATTTTCAAAATGAAAAAAGTGTATTGTGTATCTTTGATTCCTGTTGTACTAAACAATAAGCCCTTCTTCGAGTCATTTCTTCGAATTAACTAACTGTGCTACCCTTCACTTTCTATTTCTAAATATATTTATGTATAATTTTGGAATAGAAACCAACTCCATATTTTCTTACCATATTTTAGACTAATAGGAAGCAGGAAGATTGCATCATTAAGGGAAGAAAGTGTATTCCAGCAATAGCATCTGTTTCAATGTAGAGATGGAAGAAAAATTGCCGGCATCTTTTGTACTCATTTTGGCAAAGAGAAACAGAAAAAGTGAACTGGAAGAGAGAAAGGGGAAATTGGCAGCAAGTTGCTATCTCTGAGCTTTCTGCACCAGCGTCCGCTATAATATTTGTTTATATTGACTTTAGTTAAATGAGAACGAGAGAAATGGAGCTCTTTGCATTTCATCGTATTGCACTTCACTTCTTCTCTTTCTCTCCCTATCGCTCTATCCTTTCCTCTCACTCTCATTCGCTCTCCCATTTCGTCTCACTCTCTCGTTTCTCTCTCCGCTTCCCTTTTCTTCATATTCCCCTCAAGCAATCATGCCATGCCAGCCGTAGCTTTCTCGGCTTGCCAGAGGGCATCGATCGAGAGAGCGAGAGAGCATGGCGAGATGAGAGGGTGTCTACTGCATGCGAGAGAAAGACAAGAAAGGAAGAGAGGGAGAGAGAGAGAGGGGAAGAACTGCAAGAAGGGAGTTGAGTGTGAGAGCGGATTCATGAGCGACTCGATGTTGTGATGTGTTCCAGGCATCGCCAATGAGTAGCGGCGAAGAGAGACACGCCGTGGCCCCAGCCGGTCAGCTTTTCTTTCCTATCACTCTCTTTCTCTGAATCTCTCTCTCTCTCTTCATAGGGAGTGGTGGCAGACAGCTTCCCGAAGCGGTCTACAGGCAAATTAGAGCGGTCGAGGCACAGCCTTCCACGCTCACTTCGGCTGGAATCTCTTCTTTTTCCGCCAGAGTCTTGGACAAACAGGCAAGTCATTTCAATTCCAAATTGTGTAGATAGAAAGATAATGAAGGGAGATTAGCATGACTATGAGATCATTAATATTCTCCAGGGTCAGCGGCATTCTCTGACGGGTGAGGCCGTGACAGTGCAGCTGGTGGAGATCATCAAGAAACCCGGCCAGTCCCTCGGTCTCTACCTCCGGGAGGGAAACGGCCTCGATCGCTCTCAAGGAGTTTTCGCCTCTCGTTTTGGGGAGAAATCCGAACTTGAAAGGTAATCTTGAGCCGTTTTTTATCAGTACAAACCAATGCTAATGAAGAATTTTTTTGAGATTTGTAGATATTTATTAAATGAGATATTTCGTCGAAAGAAGGTGCAACTTATTATGAAAAGCGCCTATCCTTGTTCGCTTTGAGATACGGAGATGTGATTCGACCCGGAGATGAGATCCTCTCCATCAACAACGTGTCCGTGACTGCGATGAGCATTGACGACGTGGTCTTGACCCTTTCGATCCCTCGCCGACTCATCCTCAAAACCAGGCATCTTCTTACTTTTTTACTCTGCACATTTCCCAACAGTGAGTAAGAAAATAAAATTGCTATGTTTCTTAACGTTAAGAATGTTTCTTCACGCAACTTTCAATAATAATTTTTAGTATTGTTTAATTTTTTTTTTCATTTTTTCTTCAAGTTCACCTTTTTAACGTATCTATATGAGATACTTAAGCCCTTTTCTAACACTGATTGTGAGTGGAAGTGCAAAATCTTTTGTTGCATTCTATGTAATGCGCCTGATATTGCAGATTCAGTAAGAGTAAAAGGGAGCGACAGCCCGCCTCGATGGCTCCTGTCGATAGGCCCGTCGTTGTCTTCCATAAGGTTTTCTTCTCCTCTTTTTTAATATTTACCTTAGCTCATTTTACTTCATTTTTGAAAATTTCTTTTTCAATAAGAAGTGAAATGAGGCTATCTTTGCTTGGCAGGTGGAAGAGAGTGCGAACTCGTCCGAAGTGCCCCTTCTCAGCAAGCCCACTTCCACTGCGAATACCTGGCTCGGCAGAAGGGCTCGCCAGCAACAGCAGGCATCTTTATTCTTCCTTCCTTCTCTTTTTCATCCTCTGGTTTTTTCAAGTTCGAAAGTTCCTTTATTCATTTCACAATGCTACAATTTTTATTGTATTATTTCGTATTTTTTTCCTTTTAAATATATTTTTCATTTCGTTGTTTCTTTTCTTCTCTTTCCCTTTCTTTGGCACACTCCTCTATTTCTCAATCGATGCGAGAGTGCGCGGACTCCCTTCGTGAGGCTGCTCCTTCCTCTTCCTTCTCTCTCTCCCTCTCTCTCTCTCCCTCTCTCTCCCTCTCTCTCTCTCTTTCTCTCTCTCTCTCTCTCTTTCTCTCTCTTTATATTCCTGCATCTCTCTCTTCCCTTCCTCTCATTTCTTTCTGCAGCCATCAAACGTCTTCTTTCCTTTTCCTTTAAAAGCTTCAGATGCCTGAAGCGGTGTCCTTTGGCTGTCTAAGCTTCCAGTTGATAGATTCGCTTCATTCTCCCATCACCCAACTTCATCCCTATTTTCTTTGACCCTCCTTCAACCTCAACCTCACATCTCCCATTTCGTCTCTCTCTTGCTCTTTCGTCCCTCTCCTCTCTCTCTCATTGCCCGTACTTCCATTTCTTTCTATTCTCTTCCATTCTCTCTCGCACACATCATCATATCTCTACTTCCCCAATCGAAACGAGCTTGTACATACATAGTAGATGCTTAATAATTCGTTCGGTTTATGATTGAAGAAGCGACCCAAGATTTGAACAGTAATTGTATGTATTAACTGTGGCTTGATGCTCTTGATCACTTCCTTTTTGTTCCTTTCCTCTTTTCTTTCCAAGTTCAAGATGAATCCCACAGGAAATGGCTGCGCAGTCTTCCACTCGCTTCTCTCACCCTCCAGCCATTGGCTCTTCCCCCCGTGCTGCTCCATTCACTTCTCGTCTTCCCCCTTCTGGCCAGGACCACCAAATGTCTCCCCGAGCTTCTTCATACTCCACGCAACCACTCAGTCGTCCGCAACTCAATGGCAAGCCAATGCCTCTTGGATCCATCTCAAGGTTTTTTATCTTTCTTTCATGTGGTATCTTTCAAAAGATTCTTCTGACTTGATCATTCAGATTGAGCGAGTTGGACAACTCAGAGACAGTTTCTCGCACAGCCAGAGTTCCGCCTCCCAGAATGAACTCGAGTGGAGTGAGAAGGGCAGAGAGCTTCTCATCTCAGCCACTGCCTTCCACTTCCGCTCTGGCTACAGTCAGTCTCATCTCTCTCCAAGTTTTCTCTTCCTGACTCTCGATCGCGAGTGTTCCGCAATTCCAAATTCTTCAACTTCTTCCCTTACGAATTAAATCATGAATAAAGGAGGTCTTCCGAATTTCTACAGTAAAATCCCTCTCGCTCTCTATCTCTACATATGAACATATCTCGCGCTCTTTTTCTCACTCTCCCCCTCTCTCTCTTTACTCATCTCTATGTACCTCTCAACAGTCGTCTGGGATGACTCTTCCTCGTTCTGGAGATCCTTCTGGTCGTGGAGAGGGAGTTCCTTCGTCTTCTCTCAGTCGTTCTCTATGTTCTCCAGTCCTCCCTCGTCCCCTCAGGCATCAGCATTCTCTTGAGCAGAATCACTCCAATTCCCTTCCAAGAAGGTAGCATTCTTGTGTGTATTTCTTTTTTTGGTCTGTTATTTCCCTTCCCTTTTACTCGCCGTTGGGATTCATCTTTTCAGTTTTTCCACTCCAAATCTATAAGAGATTGATTGAAGTAGTATATTCAGAGCAATAGCTTCATCTCGGAATGTAAAATGGCGTAAAGATGTGATGTCCCATGGAGATCCCTTCGGCGGAGACGACAGTGACGGGGCGCTCTCTGCTCCGGAGTACGGTGGCAGGAGCTCCGCCTCCTACTATCAACGTCTGTTCAATTCTTCCCTTCTTTCCACATACTCGCTAATCCCCTTGCAGCCCTTCGCTTGTCGTCTGTAGGGGGTCGCACAGTGAATGACATCTTCTCGGCAGCAGAATACCGTAACTGGGCAGAAGTGGATGAGCAGAGCAGAGTGGGGAGCGCGTCTGCCACTGGACTGGGTGTCTTTCCTGCCTCGTACACCCTCGGTCGCCAGTCCCGCTGGTCCCATGCCTACGGAGATCGCGGGAGACCAGCCACCGCTCGTTCTTCTTCTCTCAACAGCCGCGCTCTTCTCTCCAATGTACGAACATCTTTGCGCTCTCTTTTTATAAAGCGGTTATCTTCTTTCAATGTTCATGAACGGAGCTTACCTCTAACAACAAATAATTGGCAGTCTCTGGTGGGCTCCCCGATGACGAGCCGCTCTCCCGGAGGAGTGGAGACCTCAGCCATTCTCGACCGACTACACGTCTCTCCTCTCATGAATCGTAGAGCACCCCTCAGGGCGGCTGGCCCGGGCATAAACGTCGACCGACTCAATGTCCACTCTCTTAGTGGCATGCTCTTCGTCCAGGTTCTCTCTCACTCTATTCATCTCTCTTATTTTATTGCGCAACAGAAAAGCAGCTGCTATGAGGGCAAACTTATTTATTTCCCAATGTTATTCGCGTAAACCGATATATTTTATTAATAGATCTACGAAGGTCGCGGTCTGCGCATCCCGGAGAAGCAAAGGGCCGTGACAGAGGAGATGTACTGCGTACTCGAAGTGGACGAAGCTCATCGTGCACGCACTGGAGTCAGCACTGCTCAGCACAAGTACAGGTATGTTAGAGAGCGAGCGAAGAGAGGAGGGGATCGAGAGAGAGAGAGAGAGAGCAGTTTCAGAAGAGAAGAGAAGGTAAGAGAGAGCAGAGAAAGGAAGAAAGAGAGCAGAGATACTAAGAGAGGGCATTGAGAGCGATAAGGAGAACAAATATCAACCATTGCAATATTAAACATGCAATATGTATGTACACGGCATTTGAAAATGACCGTTTTTGACAGATGGAGGGAAACCTTCCACATCGATGTTTACAATGCGACCCAGCTGCATTTCTTCATCTACAGTTGGCATCCCCAACACAGGTCAATAAACAAATTAGTGTTTTTTAAAATCTGATTCCTAGTCCTGAATCTTTGTCGATCCTTTTCCCTTTTCTCTATTATTCCCATTACATTTTCTGTGTATTTTGTTCTTGCTTGCACGTTTCTGTGTCCGGTCTAAGATTCAAATCGCATTCCTAGACACTCGCTGTGCCACAAAGGATCCCTCAAGTTATTGGAAGCATTCGTGATTGACGAGCTGAATGGAGAACGGCTGCTGGCTCTTAGTCTCGAACCACGAGGACAACTCTGTGTCAGAGTTGGATTCCATGACATGAGTACTGTATTCCGCAGAAGCATCAATCCACACACAGATGGGTTAGAGAGAGAGAACGAGAGAAGTTTGAGACAAATAGAGCAATAGAGAGAGAGAGAGAGAGAGAGAGAGAGAGAGAGAGAGAGAGAGGGAGAGGGAGAGGGAGAGATGGATAGAACGGGAGAGAGCGACCAGAAATCAGAAATGATGTCCAGTGGAAAGAGTAAGTTGTTGATGAGTGATTCTTGAGTGTATTCGGAGTTCCCCTGGCTCGTCTGCTGCAGCGGGAACGGAGAGAAACGCCGCTTGTCCTTTCTCGTCTTATCCACGAAATCGAAAAGCGGAGGATTGACTGCGGCGGGCTATATATTTGTTTGTTTTACAGTTATTGCATTCTCTATTATTTTATGAGGCATTCCGCTTGACCGTTACTATTCTATTGTGTTTTAGTGTGCGGTGCGGTGGAGAAGAAACGAATGGTGAGAGAAGAGCTGGAGACGAATCCATTCGACTCCGACATCTCCATTGAGAGCGTGCCCGACACTAATGTCCTCGCTTGCCTTATCAAGGTTTGTCCCGTCTATCCCTCCTCCTTTTTCTCCTTCCTCTCTCTCTCTCTCTCTCTCTCTCTCTCTCTCTCTCTCCCTCCCTCCTCTCCCTCCCTCCTCTCTCTCTCTCTCTATCTCTCTCTCTCTCTATCTCTCTCTGTTCCAACTTTGTCCAACCAGGACTTCATGCGTGAACTGCCTGAGCCGTTGATCCCTGCCCACATCCACAACATGCTGCTGGATGCGGCTGCAATGGCCCTGCCGAATGATGTGGAAGGAAACCGCCAGCTCGTGTTCCGCATCGTGGACTGCCTTTCTCTTCCCAACAAGGTTCTGTCTGTTCTCTTCCTCTTTTCAAATAGAACACCAACATCCTTAAGAATACCCTGCTGCTTGTGATGGAACACCTCGGTCTGGTTCTGTCCTCCTTCATGTCCCCCACCGGGCAGCCTCGTTCCCTCCTCATCACAATCTTCGCACCTCTCCTTCTCTGTACTGCTGACCACTCCTTGCCTGGTATGCTCTTTCCCTCTTACTCTCCATCTCTGCCTCCTCTCTTTCCAATTCTGTCTCTCCAGGAGTGAAAGAGCCCTTGGTGCACCCTTTGGATGTGTCCCAAGCTGCAGCAACTCTTCAGCTACTTTTGGATGTATGGCCAAGCAGAGTGAGTAAGTTTCGAGTCCCTTTCCTTTCCTAGGAGAAGAGTGTTTGGAAGGGATAAGGTGTGAGTGTTTCAGACAGCGAGAGCAGCAGCTCCAGAAGGGCCTCAGCATCCGAGTCTCAGTGCTAGTTGATATCTTCCTCTCTTCTTGCTCAACTCCTTGTGGTTCATGGAACAGCTTCCTCCTTATGGGAGGAACCTCGTTCCTTCTTTCTTTTACGGGCTGCGATGAATTGCTCTCATGTTCTCTCATTCTAATAGAATTGCTCGATCGAAATCTCGTTGAAGAGTTAATGCGCTTTCAGTTCTCATTTCTTTCACTAGGATATTTAATTGAAGAAAGCCATGACAGGACGTGCCATTCTCTTCTTCAGATGTTCATGTTCAGTTAGGAAAGAATTCATTATGTCAAACGTTGTCAAATCTGTTACGTGTCATGCTGAGAAAGAAATACTTTGCTCGCATCTCCGGCCAAATGTACATAGAGAACAAACAGTGCAGTTATACCAGCTAAACACTAATTCTAATGGTAAGTAAATTATATCTTTCTTCAGCCTTGGTATTTTTATACGCAAAAGGTCTCTTATGTGGCTAACAAGAAAAAGCCGCTGGGAATGATTCTGTAACAGGGAGAAAAACTTATTCAAGCTTCTATCATAACATTACGCATAACTGTGTTTTTACAACTCACAGAAGATATCATTTAGCAGGCTCAGCCTATCTGATAATATATATCTTATTTACGCTTCGATACCCATTCGGTAAAAAATGCCCGTTCGCTGTAACAAATATCCACAAGAAAGAAAATAAAATAGAAGAACGTAGTGGGATGATCTACATTGAGGGAGCAATGGGATCCTCTTCTTGTTGGCTGTCGTCTTCGAAGAAGTGGTTGTCATCCAAGTCAGGGTTGCACATGGAAGAAGAGGCGGACTGCTCCTCCGTCTCTTCTTCTTCTTCCTCTCTTTCCTTCACTCTTTCTCTCTCCCTCTTGTCTTCCTCTTCAGTCTCACCCTTCATTGTTCCTAGTCTCTTCTCTTGGTCTCCTTCCTCCTCTTCCTCATCCATGTACAGTACCTGCATATATATTTGTGATGGAACAGAAGAATAAGCATGAAAGGGCAGAAATAGAAACATAGTCAGAGTGCTGAGAGTAGCGATGCGAGTTAGACGGGCCAGCACCCTGAAAGAGGAGGAGAATGCAGTCAAAGTTGGAGGAGAGGAAGGAATGGACGCTAACCTCGGGAGAGACTTCAGCCAGCTCGCCTACCACCACGTGGCCCGCAAGGACATCTCAAAGCAAGGATTGGGGGAAGTGAAGAGAGATAAGGGAGTACTCACCATCCTGGGGATTCTCAATCTTCACGACGCTCTGTTTCTGCCCGCCGTGGCCGTCGTCCTCCACCAGCAACATGTACACTCCTCCGTCATCTCCCTTCACTCCTTCCGGCATTAGAACCTGCAGCAATCAAGGTTGGGGAGAGAAGAAAAGAGAGAGAAGGAGATAGAGACCTCTATCATGCCCTGAGGGCGATCCATAACAGACGAGAGCGAAATATCAGCAGGCTCAGGAGCCCTCTCCCCAAGGAGCTCTCCCAGCTTGGCCAAGTGTTCCGTGCGGCGATGGAGTCCAAATGAGATGCTGAAATTAGTATTCACTACATTCCAGATCTTAGAGATTTGCCGCATTTATGATAGAGTGTGAAAAAAAAAGAAAAGAAAAGAAAGAAAGAAAGAAAGAAAGAAAGAAAGAAAGAAAGAAAGAAAGAAAGAAAGAAAGAAAGAAAGAAAGAAAGAAGAGAGAGAGAGAACCTGTCAGGATGAGTGCGTCCACAGCAAGTCCAAGTGACTCTGCCACACTCGACGTGTGCCTCGAAGGAAGGCATGCCACGCGTGTCGATGCGAGCAGAGAAGGAGACTCGGGAATGGACTCTGAGCATGTGGCGGACGAGGAGGGAGGGCCGCGACAGCTGCAGACCGCACTCCGAGCAGCGCGTCCTGTCAAGGCATTCTCACTCTCCCTCCCTCCATCCCTCTTCTTACTTGCATGGGAAGTCATTGAGTGGATGATTCTGTTGCCGCGCCCCCTCGTTCTTCTTCATCGCCTGCAATCTTTCCACAGCATTACAGGGTTACCGCTCAATGAATAGCCAGGTTCCTGCGAACTACGCTGTTTGTTGGGCATCTGAATTACACCAGCCTGTTTTTTTTGTTGGGTGTGTTTACGTGTAAAGCTAACGTAACACACCTAACACCAACTCATTTTAAAACACAATATCACGAGATTTGTGTTTAATGCCTTGTATGTGAACTAAAATAATCAGACCACGGAGAAAATAGTTTCCTCAACCGATGTTGTCTGTGATGCACTTTCAAAAATTATTTTTTATATCTAAAATTTAGCACGTAGGCGTTTACCCCAGTCTGTGAGCGAGTATATTTAACGATTGTTTCAGTCATCCAATAAATCAAATTGTAGAGAACAGAAAAATCAACCTAAATCACATTTATTTTGCTTTCAAAGTATGAAATTATTTCGTCGCTTAATTCGAATGTTTGATTTTGTAGGCTATTAAAAAGTGGTCATTTCGGGAATCAGAATGGTGCAATCTGCCTACCCGAATTTTCCTTACAATTTGATATACTGGATGACTGAAAGAACCACCGGGAAGTAAACACACAGACTAAGGTAAACGTCGACGAGCTCGTTTTTACGGTCCGTCTTTTGCTTCTACGCAGGATTTTCGTTCAATGCTATCGAAAACTGAGTCTGACTTATAACTGCTCGCTGGTGCGTTCCGATAAACACATATTTAAACAAAATTATATTTTTACAACCCTACCTTGCTTTTCAACACCATTTTTTTGCCTAGTATACCCTGTTTTGGAAGACTATCCTGCAACCGCTAAAAATGCCGTTGCTCTTGGTTTCATTAGGAAAGAAAATAGAAACTAAAAGCAGGAGAATCGTCTCTTTCCTTTTTCATCGCAACCCTTGTATTGCTCGTCCCGTGAATGGAAGAGGAACCAACGGTGGTATGTTCGTGGAGAGCGAGTCGGCTGCTGCCTGGCAGGCCCCTCCGGGACATGGCGGTCACTCGTCCCCCCTGGGCTGGCATTGCATGCACATCCACCTTGTGCTCGTTCAGCTCCGTCACCGAACTTGCCATGTGACCGCACCATTTGCAAATGAACCTCAAACGGGAATAAGAGAGGAGAAGAAGAGATGGGAACGGAGAGGGCGAGAAGAGAGAGAGAGAGAGAGAGAGAGAGAGAGAGAGAGAGAGAGATGGGAAGAGACAGGGAGAAGAATGGGAGGAGAGAACAAGCAAGAATAGAAGGGAAGAGAGAGGGAGAGATAGAGAGCGAGAGAGATGGAAAGAGAGCGAGCGGATAAATTCAGTAGAGCACACCTTCGTTTCCGCGTGTGAAGTGAGTCGTTGTGGTCCTGCAGCTTCCTGTCATCAGTGAACACGAGTCGACAGAGTGTGCACGTAAGACGGGCAACCATCTCAAGCAAACTTTTTGCTTTCGCACATCATATCGCAGGAATAAACGAATCCACTGCACAAATATATTTCACAACTAGTTTATCATGAAATCTAAATAGTCAACATAAAGCAAACCTCGGGGCCAAACTCAGCTAGCATGTGAAGGCGCAGTTCGTCGTTCTTCTTGTGGGCTCGCATGTGAGCCTCCAGTGCCGTAGGATGGGAAGAGTTGATTTGAGTGTGGCAGATCGAGCAGGACTGAAAGGGAGAGAGTAAGGAGAGCAGACAGGGAAAGGCAACACACCTCAAACATGTACATCCCATCCACTTGTCCGTCTTGCATTTCCAGATCCTCCGATGAAATCACCACGCTAAATTCTGAAGCCAGAAACTTCTTCTAGATACCATATATTTCTCTCTCCTTTCCAACACCAGTTTCTCGCTCTACTCTCTCTCTCTCTCTCTCTTTCTCTCTCTCTCTCTCTCTCTTTCTTGCTCATGCTCTCTCTCTCTCTCTCCTAATGACCTCCAGAGGATGCTCTAAAATGTTTGTGAGCGGCGACAGTGAGCGCCTCTTGGCGCGAGCGCGTATGCTGGAGTCTTTCTCTGATCCTCGTCCTCTCCACATCTCTCCTCTTCCACTCCTCGCTAATCAGTCGTATCTGTCTCATCACCTACATAAAGAGGGAATGAAAGAGATCCAGATAAAGAAAGTGATAGAGTGATAGATAGAGAGAGAGAGAGAGAGAGAGAACTTGCCTCTCCGAGGTGCTCCTTGTGCATGGCTCTTGCGTGTCTCTCCAGTCCACATGGAGTCAGGAAGATCTTCTCCGTGCAAAAACGGCAAGGATAAGACTCCACTTCATCCGAGATCCCTGCAATCTTGTAATAGTACCCTTTTCAGACGGGCTTGGCACACTTTTGGGGGAAAGCAAAATGTAGTCAGAAATCATGTAGATATCACCAAAAAGGTGCAATGGAAAAGCGATACAAAGAATGTACGCTATTCACTAAACCATGAGTTATGAGACTAGAAGAAGTGATGCTTGTAGAGAATACAAGAGTAGAATAACATGGCACCTCGTTCTGGGTTTGCTAACCAGGAAGACGATTCTCAATATACGGAATGGCAGAGTGAAAGGAGTTGGCACCCGAGTCCTCAATGGTGATTCGTCGCTGCTTCGCATGATACAACTGCAACACAACTCTTCTCGGTTCCAAGTGTCATGACCAGCACTCAATGAATGACTACTTCAAAGGAGTCTGCATGAGAGTGAAGAGGCATCTGGAATCGCCGCATGACTCCCCCATGCACGTACACTCCGCTCTCCTCCAGACCCATATCATCCAACAGATCGGGGCGGCCTTCTTCCACTGAACAAGGACAATCACTCAACGCTCAAAGAACAACTGCAAAGTGACCATCTGGCTGAGGCGGAGCAGGAACAGTCTCCTCCGTCACTCTCCGCTTACGCATAATTCGAGGGCGGGACGCCATCCCGAACGCACACTCAACCTAATAATACAGTAGAAAAGCTTATAACAAGCATGGACAAGGCAGCTCGTTAAGCCAGAAATATTGAACCGCAAAGACTACGGCAGTTTGCAAACCAGTGTCAGCCACAGTTATCTTCATTCTTATATTCAAGCCATTTGCAATCAATATAACAATTGGTGGAACATAAAAGATCAGAATATTTAAACCGGCATTAGGTACAATCAAGACCCGGTACAAGCAGTAAAAACGTCCACTAACTGAAAACAAAACAGAAAATGAAACATGCAGAAGGTAACATAAATGTGAGGAGGAATAAGAGAACACAAAGAAGAACAGCAATAATGGCTCCAAGTCACTTCTCTACATTTCCGTCTCCCTTCTTAGGGGGTTTCCTGAATTTTGCGGCTTTCTTCACGTAAACGTCGATCGGGCGGCAAAACCCTGTAAAATAGTGTTTAATTGTATGAGTAAAAAAATTTTAGTTGAAAAGCGCAAAAGGGAAGCATGCATTTCCTGTAAAATTAGAATAAAAGAACCTTTGGACTTGGCTTGAGGGGCCCCGAGGTGAAGAACACTCTCGAATCCACACTCCTCCAAGAGATACATCTCGAAATCATCCGGCTTAAACTCTATCTTGGCGTAATTCTCGGCGGTGCGTGCCTGTAATATTCGTCAGATTTATGCGAATATAAAGTTTGAATGTCATTGCAAAATAGTGGCGGAAAGATGCCCGAATAAATGAAAGGCATGCAGCGATCAGTGATTAAGAGAGCCTCTCAGTAAGGCTCCAGTAGGCGCTGTCCTAGATGCAAGATGTCTGTTCCAAACATTCAAAATGTTTTCAGACCTCAACATTAACTTTTTGGGAAAATTTTATTTTTATAAAAATTTTCTTTCTAGTAATACCCAAAAGTGTGCTCAAATTTTGAAAATTCATATCTGGCTATAAAGTCAAAATTATTTGCTATTCTTTTTTTTATTCGATTTCTCGTCGAATGCTTAATAAAAATTATCTCAAGACCTTCTTTCGAAGTTTCATTTTTGATGTTAAATTTTGTCATGAATTTTTTTTGACATGAGTTTTCGCACGTTGTGTACCCGTTGTGTACCTAAACCTCATTTGCGCGTGGGATTTTAATTTCAGATTAAAGAGCATGAAAAACTGTATAACATATCTGAGAATCAAGTTCAATTTCGTTCCCCGAAGCCCCGAAAAAGTTACGCGAATAGGAGTAAGTCTCACCAAGGCGATTTTACAAATTGGCTAAAACCGGCCACATATGAGACACCCAAAGAAAGAAAAACAGATAGTTCTATTCAGCAAGTTATTCTCTACAATAACGTGTCTATGACATTTTCACACAAAGCATGTTACGTTGATAAAATCTTGAAAATTCAATTTTCGAGTATTTTGGAAAATTGATGAAAACCTCTTTCGTGAAGTTTAGTGCACACGGGCTTCAAGAGACCAATATATCTATTGTTGTATCTTGTAGAGCACAAAATTCTACACAAGATATATTCTCGATACATCATTTCGAGTTCCCCCTTGCTCCGAAATATTAATTTATAATTCACTGTCCGAGCAAAATTTTTCTTCGGGTGAGGATTATAAAGGCGATACCTTTAGAAATTGTTGTTTTCGTGCAAAATAACAAGCTTTCCCGTGTTCCTGGTATCGAATAACCCCCTTAAGCGAGATTTGGGGGAAAATTTTTTTTTTTACTTTTCACTGCCCATTTTTCCATGAGCAGACAAAACTTGAAAAAAAGTTTTTCATGCTCTTTAATCTGAAATTAAAATCCCACGCGCAAATGAGGTTTAGGTACACAACGGGTACACAACGTGCGAAAACTCATGTCAAAAAAAATTCATGACAAAATTTAACATCAAAAATGAAACTTCGAAAGAAGGTCTTGAGATAATTTTTATTAAGCATTCGACGAGAAATCGAATAAAAAAAAGAATAGCAAATAATTTTGACTTTATAGCCAGATATGAATTTTCAAAATTTGAGCACACTTTTGGGTATTCCTAGAAAGAAAATTTTTATAAAAATAAAATTTTCCCAAAAAGTTAATGTTGAGGTCCTTGGTCATGTCTGAAAACATTCTCAATGTTTGGAACAGACATCTTGCATCTAGGGCAGAGCTGTTTGGACCTCTCCTTGAGTCTTACAGAGAGGCTCTCTTAAATGCTCTTCGCTTCAAAATCGTGTCCGCTATCAAAACCGGAAGGTGTCTTTTGCATTAAAATCTACTGAAAGTCGGGCGATTTTGAAGCCTTGTAAACAACTTTTGGGAGCGTTCAGTTGTACAGATCCATTTTTAAGGAACGTGTGTTTCAAAAGTGAGACTCACAGTCATCTTGGACCGCTTTCGATAGGATTCGATGGGTTGAGGCTCGAGAATGAAGCGACCGCCAGGAAGGAGGTTGGCGTGCACTCGCTTGAAGAAACGGCGCATTCCCTCGTCGGCCCAGTTCAGATGGATCCACTTGCTCACCGACAGGGCCATGATTACATCGTACTCCTCTTCCACCTCAATCGCATGGGCCTCAGCATATTTGTACTCAGCATTCATCAGTAAAACAACAATGTATTTCAAATAACGGTCAACATAATCAAGATTAAGTAGTAAAAAAAGATACCGTATCAAGGAGCTCGTCGTTGTGAAGAACGTAATTTTCTTGGCGGAACCAGACGTTGTCGGGAAATTTAGTTGAGAAACTGCGGGAGTGCTGAGAGATAGGCCCAAATTGCACGGCAAAAGAAGCAGGGAACTTGCCCGCCAGCTGAAAAGTGGATAATTCAAATATTCTGAAGTGATTTAGCGTTTAAAATCAATTTACAAATAACGATAACAAAACGAACGGGCATTTCGGAGTCGCAGTAATGGCGGATGTTCTTGCGGGCGACCCCGACAAGGTGAGCGTCGATGTCAATTCCAAGTATGCGACGTGGACAATATTCCTGCAAGAGATCATCAATAACTGCTCTTTGCCTGGAAAAGGAAATGAACCTTGGCGATAGAGAGGGTGAGATATCCGACATTGCATCCGATGTCCAGGACAGATCTTCTCTCGAACCACTCCTTCGGCAACACACGCAGTCTCTCATCCTTACTCCCTCCCGCCAGTCGGGAGCCGTAATACCGATCAAAGTTACCGTAGCAATACCTTCAATCTATCATAGAAAACCCAAGCCTCCATCTAGAACAAGTCTTTTAATAATAAAAGTAGACGCTTACTTGTTATTGAAGAATTCTTTCTTCATGCGATTCTCGGGCTGTTTTGAGTTGCCCGCTGATCCGGCAAAAGAAGATTCAGGAGCCTGTTCGTCGTGCTTCATAGCGTTCACCTCTGACGACTTAGAATCGTATCGGGGAACCTTAAGAAAGCTACGAAAATTATCGCGCAAAAAAAACAAAGCAAAACAAAAAAGAATCACAACTAAATCTGCACCTTTCGAGGAGCATGGGATCCACACTCTTCAACATCCTCGTTCAAGTGCCTGAAATACCCGTTAAATCATTGAACTCCAAATACGAAAATATATATTAACACTAACAATCACCATCATGTACATGTAAAGTGACATTTCAAACACAACCTCTTCTTCTTGATGTCCAATTCGACATTAGCAATGTTAAGAGGGTCCTTCTTGGAGACATGCGTGTTGATCTTTAGGGGGAAATCGTCAACGTACATTTCTGGAGGCTTCTATAAAGGAAAAATAACAACAGATTTAAAAAAAAAATGAGAAAGGCTGACATCTCCAGGTTTGGCGTTGCTAATATTGAGGGGATCACGAGGATTCCCGCCGGAATGGAAACGACGTTGTTTCCGACTACGCTTTTCAGTTCCTCAATGTGAATTGTTCCAAACTAAACGACAAATTAATTTCGTCGAGAGAAGGACTAACGGTGTGACTTGGGCTTCCCAGAAGTCGAGGAATCGGATTCGGTTCCCTTCGCGATGGCAGCGAGTTCAGCCGTGGCAGCATCCAAATTTTCTCTGTCTAATGATGTCATATTTCCTGAAAGTTCTTTATTCAGCAGATATCTAACAAATTCGAAGTATGAAAGACTGCGATTCTGAGATCAGCGAAGAAGCAACGCGTTGCTTAAGAACAAGAAAGACTAGAATGTATTATACGAGCTACATTTTCACAATCCGGGTTGGAATTAGCAAGTGAGTGGAGGAAAATTAGGTGTTAGTAAAAGTTAAAACATCATAAGCGAAAACTCATAGGAATTAACAACAGAAATTTGTTTTCAAAACAATTGACGTGAGGTGTTTAAAACCTACGTGCAAAAATAACTTTACAACTGGTTGTCAATATAAGAAACAGCAATACGAAGAGGTAAATAAACAATTGAGGATAGCGCCCATGAAGCCACAGAACAGTGAATGATATCTGTAATTTCCCCTTAAGGGGGGTTAGTAGGAGAAGCCCGTAACCCATGGAAGGGACGCCCATTCTATAACTGCAGGTGGGAGTCTTAAGCTCGACAATCGGATCACCACGAGAAACTGCAGTAGAAATAGGACGATGCCCAGGAGCCAGATCGAATCGATCGAGACTTGTGTGAGAAGAGTCTCCCTGTCGCCTTCTCACGAAGATATGTCCAGTGTGGTCGTGGGCTGAGAGAATCAGATCCACGCTTTTCTCCAAGGCAATCCGAGCAGCGGCGCCGTAAGAGCCGAGAACTGGAGTGTGCGAGAGAAGAAGGAGAACGGCGGCATCTTCTCGGCCGCTCACATTGCGGAGCTGGGAACTGAAGCCATTCAGTTCTAGCATTCCAACGTTCCCCAGCCGGAGATGCTTGACATCATCAGGAAAGCGTCGGTGGAAGCGAGAGACGAGAGCAGAATCAACCCGCTCTGACTCTCCGCCGACATCGTTGTCTCCAGAAACAAAAATCCTCTGGAGATCATTGACAGGAAAGATTTTGTCAAAACGCTCGGCTGTCCAGTTGAATTCCTCTTCATCTCCATTGACTCCTTCGTCGAAGAGATCTCCAAGGAAAAGAACAGCATCAGGTCGACTACGCTGCAAAGCAACAGCGAAGCCACTTTGGAGGTAGCGATCGGCGTCCCAGCGGGCGAAGGGTCCGATTAACCACGGTTCATTTCGGTATCCAATCAGTTGTGGGTCTGCTACAATAAGTACCCGGGCGGTCGTAGGTTCTTCCTGCTCTTCCAAAACATCCCAAAACAGCGATGAGAGTTTGACAGAAAGAAACTCTTGCCAAACAATCAGAACAACAACAAGTGCATACATCCATCGACGTTTTGTTGTAGCAGAAAGACGACGTCGACATTCCATAGGAAAATAAGCCCCACCACTAGAACGAAAAAAAACTTTGAACAAGAATAACTACTGCAAAACTTCGAAATACCATACAGATAAATAGTTGGCAAAAAGCCACGACTTACTGCGTAGCAGCCCTCCCCATGTATAATAATCTGTGTAGCAGTTGGAGCATAGCCAAGCCTGGTTGTTGCTTTATTATTTACGAACGTCTGTTTAAGAATAACAGAAGCTTGTGAGGCTGTGAACTTTTAGAGTAACGTGCTCGTTTCACTGTGTTGTTTTCTTGCAGCAATGGTGACGGCTTCCGAGGATTCTCGGGCCTCTCCTGGACGTAAGATGCTGATTGGGGTGTGTTTCTGTCGTTTTTCTTCTTCCTATAATAATAATTGATTGCAGCGGGATCATTCCAAAGGCGAAATCGATATGGCATTATTTCTTCAACACATACAACCCAAGATGTCTGAAATGGGGCTTCGCGCGTCCAAGGATCAGCTAGAGGATGCATTTCGTGTTGGTTTCTTTTTCTTCATAAATTTGCGGTGGTTTCTAGTTCCTGATCTTTTCGAACTGTTGGTTTTTGCTTATCATCTTATTCTATAGTGGATATTTTGACACTTACTTTCCATTTAGAAGCAATACAAACCTGGAGTGAAGCTGGAAGAAATCCTCAATGACGTGATTCTTCAGCACTCTAGCATTGCTATCGCGGTAAATGTTTTGCTGGCTCGTTATATAGGACTATTATGTCACTCTATTTAAGGCCAGTGATGTTCTTGTTAACACTGAATCTGACCTTGCGAAGGCGATGAAGCTTTCAGAAAAGGAGGAAGAAGAGCAATTTCAGAGGTTTCTGAATAAATTTATTTTTGCTCTCTTCCATTATTATTTGTTTTGGTCATTACAGAGCTTGCGCTGCGTCGATGAATGAACAAGTTCAATCCTACCAATGCCATTTGTTGGCTCTTGGAAGGAATTGGAAGCGGGTTGCGGGTAAACCGGTACGGAATTCTTCTTCTTAAACTGTTCTATGGGAGTTATTTTTTTTTCTATGAAGGTGCTTTCAGGTGGGAGTTTACAACATTGGCTGTTCATGTTGGTTCTCGGTCATTCTCCAACTCCTCTACCACATTCCTGAAGTGCGACGGACTCTTTTCCTCGCTCATCTTCGGAGATTCCCACGTCAGACTGCATCTATTGGAAACCGTCGCGTAAGTCGTAAAAAGCGCTTTGGACTGAAGTTTGCTTTTCTGGAAGGTCCTTGGCGAAATGAACACTTATTTAAGCATTGCATTTTTGGATAATTAGTCCCTTTGTGAAGTCACTGAAATAATTTGATTTGTCAAGATGTGTAAGAAGTGTTTCGTAGAGACTGGAAGGGAGTCAACGCCTCTTGGCGGGAGTGCGTAGCCAGCTGGCGAGGATGCAAGCGGGCCGAGCTGCCTGCGTCGACCCGGAAGAATCTGTTGCTGCTCTCGATCAGAGCTGGCCTGGCCAAGGTCTCCGAAGAGATCAACAGGTTCTTCACATTCAAGAAATTTTTGATTTGCACGTTCATTATGTTTTTTTTTTTACTTTTATTTTCACACAAAACAGTCGGATAAAGCTAGTGCCAAGGAATTATTTTGTAGGATGCGATGGAAATGCTTGGTCGAGTGGTGACTATGCTGGAGGAGGCAACCACGCAACATGGAGTAATTCCTGGCATTCCACCTCAGCCCGTCTTGCCTGTCTCTGAAACCCAAACGGTATGGCTATTCTAACGGATCTTCGTCTAGTAGCCTTTTTCATCTAAATGTTTTTCTTTTTCTAAATTTCAAATCCAGCGATGGATACAAGCTATAACGTTTTCTTTAGCGGCGCAGCATGGAGGAACTTAATTTATGTGATGAGTCATCGAATGTGGAGAAGATGGAAGAAGGGCAGTCAATTAATGAAGAGACAGACGATTCACCATCTTCTCTCTCTGCTCTCTTCGAGGGAAAGCTCTGCCATATCGCGTGTTAGTGGACAGTCTTTGGTTCGTCTTCATCCTCTAATCTTATTGTTCTTGCTTGCAGCAAGTAAGACGGGAAAAACAGAAGTGAAGAGGGAGGAGAAGACGAGGTTCTTCTTTTCCATTCCCGTGTCGTTTTCTGATTTACACTCTGCCATGGATGAACATATTTTCCCCGTCTCCCCTGGCAAACAGGTTCCCCTTTCCTTTCCCGATTTACTCCTGTTTCATTATCTTTCCATCTTGTTCGTTTCCTTGAAATGACTAATCGTTTGTAGTGCTGGATCGAAGAACCTGCACCCCTTTTGACTTTCTCCATTTCTCGTTACAACTATGACTGCGAGACGGCCAAGAACACAATAAAGCTGAACAACAAGTTTACTTTCCCTGAAAAATTGTTAGTATTCTGAAGGCTTTTTTCCATTCCGCAGCTCTCATTTGAATAGAAGATGGGCTTTGAGGTTCATTGACCGGTACATGCATGCGATGCGAAGTGAAGTCTTGCCGAAACGGTTGGATCTGTTCGATTTGAAGAGACAGCTCAAGCAGGAGCTGGCAGACGTCAACTCGTGAGTTCAGTCCTCGCAGATTGCGAAGTCTGCTTGCAACCACTCATTGTAGAATCGAGAAGGTGATTGTGAATGCCCACGCCTCCGCTTCTGTGGTGGAAGTTCTTCAAGCGGCCAAACAAATCCTTCTCGCTGCGTTAGTTTCTTTTAGTTATTGTTCTTGCGTTTTTATTTCCTTCAATTTGACTTGGTGATTGGGCTTGCAGACCACCAAATCGTGAAGGTTCGGCATCGTCGAAAGATGAAGAACCTGCCACAAAGTGGAATCCTCCTCTTCCTCGCGACAAGATTCGCTCAGGAAGGGATCAGTGCATTAATTACCTGCACTCAGCTATCACTGAAATAAGCGCCAGGAAGAGAGGTATCCGTGCCAACCTTACTTCCTTTCCCCCACTTAACACGGGACGTTAAGAGTTGGACGAGGCTTGCGAAATGACTAGGGCAATGATCAGCAGTCTCTTCGATGACCGGAGATCCATTTCTTATAGGTTCAAGATATTTCACTTCCACTACATCTCATTTGAATCAGTAGAGATTAATCGGCCATGTTGATTAATGGATGCAAGAGTAAAGGTGCAGGAAGAATAACGTAAGAAAAAAGAGAAGATGTCCCTTGTTCACTGTGTTTCCTGTGAAGGCAATGAGGCAAGGATAAGATTGCCGATTTGAGTCTCTTCGCTGTGATTGTCCACCGCGGTGTTTCCGCAACGAGTGGCCACTACACTATCTTCATCCGGTCCCGCATTTCTGGTAAGCACTCATTCATTTGATGCTCTTCATTCTGGTGAGGAGACAGATATTTCTAAACTGCAGAAATTAGAATAGCTTTGTTGAGAGAGTGGCTGGGTTCTCTTGAATGACGGAGCAGCAAGTCATGCAACATGGGAATTGCTGAAGAGTCGCGCATTCGGGGAGGATCATGAAGTCGGCGAGAATGCATACGGACTCGTGTACACTTTGGACGACAAGGAATCTGATCTCTTCGATTACGGTAACCCTTTCCCTGCTCATCCCACTCCTTACTCTTGCGGAATGCTTCCTGAATACAGAGAACCAGCTGGCTCATCATTCTCTTGACCATCTCGATTCTCTTCCTAACGATCTCAGAGAGATTGTCAGGAAGGAGAACGAGGCTCTTGTGCAGGCATTCGAAGAGGCTGTCAAAGAAGGTCCGGCAATTGAGCAAACTGTTCGTGACCTTCTCATTTCTCAACTCTTTTTTCCATCATTTGTGGTTGCTTCAGCGAAGTGCAAAAAAAATAATTCAGGCTGCAGCCGGGCCATCCACATTGAATGAATCTGCGAATGGAATGCAACAAAGCAGTGAAGGAGATGGAGCGGAAAAGAGCGGGCTGGATGAAGAAGCAGCCAGGCATCCTATGAAGAGAAAGGTTTGAGGGGAATGGGGAGGGACAATGAAGGAAGAAGACAACCTGCAGGCGGAGACAACCCCGTCGGCCGCGATGAGCGCAGAATGTGTGATGAAGGTGGTGTGTGACTCGGAGGGAGAAGCCCGCGAGATCGTGGCTGGCGACGCCCTCCTCTCCACTCACATCGGGACGCGCCGTCTCACTTGGTTCGTTTTCTCTCTTTGCATCATACGGGTTAAGGAAAGTTGTTTAGTTCCGACCCAGCCAGTTCAAGACGGAGCATGCAAAGGAGGCTGTCATCAGGATGCTCGACTCCGACTGAGAGAAGGCCACTCCACGCAGACCCACTCCCTCCTCCTCTCGAACCTCTCCTCCCTCCACTCGACCCTCTCCCCCCTCCATTCCCTTTCCTTCCTTCTATTCACTCCGCACTCCCTGTAATCCATCACCCTCCTGGACTGTCTGTTCCGTCTTCCCTTCAACTTCATGAAGATGTCCAGCCTCCGGCGCCCCTGCCGGAATTTCTTACTGCACAATCACCAAGGGAAAGCTCTCCGAGTGAAATGCAATGGATATCTGCAGAATGTTGGTTTTTTTCTCTGAAAAGGTCTCGTTCTCATTATCATTGTTAAGATTTAGCGCAGTGCAAGAACGTCAAGTTACTGGTTGATGTTGATGAGTCTGTCTTTCCCCAGGCAGAGCAGTGGCAGGTGTGCCTTATACTTCCTTTACAATTATTTCGCGGGTTTTTTTTAATTCTAGTGGAACGTGGAATCACTTTGTTTTTCCAAGAAGCGCATAACTTTGCAGATGCTTTACTTCTCTGATTTGACAAGCGATCTGTTCAATTCGCCCGCCTTCTCTCACGAACATTCTCGATTCCATAATGAGGTCATTGAAATTAACAAGATGATTAAGAAAAGAAAGCGTTAAATGAAGAGTGGCATTCGAGGGCTTGAAATAATGACGCAATGTTTATATAGTGTTGCACAAGATTCAGGTCGTTTCTTCTGTGAATTTCCTGAAGAAATACTGGCTGGATTGTAACCAGGACAGTATTATTTCTGCGAACGTGAAGGAGAACTTCGAAGTGATTGTTCGACCAGCTGTCCACCAGTTCGTGTCTTATCCGAAAATCACGTATCCTGATGAAATGTCTCCCTTTTTGAGTGTTTCTGAAGAGCAAGAAGTGACAGGCAGTCCTTTCATTTACACAGTCCTCGTCACTGTCCTAGAGTTCTTAGCAGTCGTGCTAGAGGAAGCTGGTAGTGAAGAGGGAAGAATGAATGTCGATCGACTGAGTCGCCAGTCAGTGTTTCCTGCAGCGTCCTTTTCTGAAATATCCATTTGAGATGTTCTCTGTCTTGCTACGCGCGCACGAAGAGACCTCTCAGTGGTGCTGCTATCGGAGCCTTCATTCTGCGAACACTTCGTGTATTCTCCTCAATCATCCTACTCTCTCTCTCTCTCTCTCATGTCTATTGTTTTAATTTCAACCTTCTAAAGAGAATAAGAATTCAGCACTTCTCGTTGGATGGTCGATTGCGGCAAGCCGTTGAGAAGACGCTGGAGTGTCGACAGAAGTCTCTTCTGCTCGAGATGGAGGAACTGGAGGCCTACGTGGACTACGAGATTCTTCTGCGATTCGCATTCCACTTGGACGCTGCGATCTCCTTCCTCAGCAAGAGCCACAGGCATCCGCAATGGGGGTCAGTCGGGAGTTGCATCTCATTTCGATGCTCGTCCAACTGTGAATTACGTTAGAAGAAAGCTCGTATTTTTGTAATATTTTTTAGCCTTATTTAGACAACTGAACAAAACCAACACGCGCCCATGAAAACTGTTTACTTGTTAATTTCTAACGACCTTTTCAGATTAACTTTGTTGAAGGCATCTGAGAATTGCTCTCTATCCATTCGATGTTTTGTTTTGATATGAACAACGTTTATCAGCGGTCTTTTTCCAGAGCAGACGCTCGAGTTTGCATCGAGAGTTGGACTGAATCGGATGTGAGGGGGATGAAAGACTCCGCTTCCTTTGCCCACCATTCCATTCTCGCCTTCTTTTGCTTCCAAGCACTCGAGGTGGTTCAAGTGTTAACATATCTTCTGTAAGAGTGCTGAACGTTTCATTACGATAGTGGTGATTTGTGACAGTGAGGAAAACCATATTATATCCTTATCTTTGTATGGGGGTAGAATGCTAGCCTTTGAGCGATTGCCCTGACCAATCTCTTGCAGACCAAACCACGTCTTCTTCGTCTTCACTGCGCATCCGAGAATGACGTCATCTCTCTTCTCTGTCTCTCTCTCATTGTTAGTATTCTGCTACTCAAACAAATATTCATCCACAAATAAAGCCTGGAAAATTGGAAGGGCGTGCACTAGTATCATTTAAAAGGCGGGCTATCATTTATACACTTTGAAGAACGATATTCTCCAGAGAAGGGAGGTTATTGTGATGTGTCTTCTTGCAGACAACATTCCGAGTCTTGGGCAAAGCTGCTACCAGCACTGGGCCAAGAACACCGGCTTTGGTCGGTCATCTTTGGTATTGCCTTAGTTCATTACTTTCTAATTTTCTCTTGTGTTCTTCGAGTAGCTCTCTTTTAAGGTTGATCTGAACAAGAAAGCGGAGTTAATGGCCCAAATCTTCATGGGTGGTGACAGAATGAAATGCGATCTCGCATGCTTTGTTAGTTTAATATCTTCGCCCTTCTTACGTTCAATCTTTCCAAAACTTTTTCATTTAGTATATTTCTAAATTTGTTGTCTTCAGCGTTGTTGGTTTAACAACAGTGATATATTACTGTTAGAAAAGGATAGTGTCGCTGGTAAACATTAATTGGATGAAAGGAGAGACTGGTGATCTTGCAGGTTCGAGAGAGACTAGCGAGACATCTGATGGCGCAGCGAAGGATGCCGAGTGATTCTTCCGCTGCCAATCGCTTGGCTGGCCTGGCCAGTCTCCTGAATGAGCCGCGACAGTTCTGCTCAGGTCTGCCGGTCTCCTCTGACTCTCTGCCCCCTCTTCCCTTCAGCCGTCCCTCTGCTCGTGCCGCGCTTGCCAGTCATGATGTCAGTTGTCTCTTCCTTTCTTCCTGCTCATGCTCTTGAGTGGATGGAGTTACTGGTTGAGAAGCTCCTCCCTATTTCATTCTGTTTATTTTGGAGAGATTGCAGTCGTTTATTGCAAATAAGTTGATATGCCATTGATTTCTGTCCAATATTGTATAATATTTGCAGGTGACCTTCCTGCCCTGGCACAATGCAGATGTTCAAAACTTCTTAACCCAATGCTTGCCTTCCAATTAGTCCGACACTCTTCTTAACAAACCGCTCCATTGTCCCTTTCCCTCTTTACTATTTCTGTGGTAGAGTATATGTGAAATGAACTCTCTCCTGAATCCACGAGAGTTCTCCCTCCATTGTACTCTCTTTTAGTCACTGCTCCTCGATCTTTCGCCATTGCATAGTTAAGATATTGCTTTAATGAAATACGCAGCCATCTTGCTTTCTTCATATCTTCATTGACTCTGCCTTACATTTATTAGTCTCTGGTTCTCCAAATCTTGGTTTTCATGTTGTGAGTGTGTGAACAATTCGACGTCCAGTTTGCTCATGTTTTTTTTTATATTTTGTTACATTTTGATCATAGATTAGAATGACGATGAATGTATGAAGGTGGAGCGAAATGTCGGGGTGAGCCACCCCATTTGCATAGATTTAAGGGAGAAGACTAGCCCGGCCCCGTCCATCGACAGAGTCTACTAAGAGTAGATTTTGTATTCTCAACTGTTATCCTCTTCCGGTGAGAATGAACACAAAGGGTCTTCCGTTCCACTCTTCCCGCCTTCTTCTCGCTCAATTTCTACATCGTTATGTGAATACGTGCTATCTTCTCTGAGCAATAGATCAGCTTCATTTATGACAATGCAAAGAGATAAATCATTTTCCTCTCAAGGGGTTGAGAAAAGAAGAAGAAAATAATTATTCCTCAGCTTCTGACAGTTGATCGCCAAAAAAATGTGTGAATCCCATCAACATTTTAACACAAAGTGAAAGTGGCCAGCGGGTGGCGGGGTAATCGCTGGCCGAGAGACAAAACTACTTCAGTCGTCGTGTGGAATGGGCAGGAGAGTCACTGGGAAAGTGAGAGAGACAGAGAGAGAAAGCGGCCTCCTGAGTTGGCATTCTTCACTTCTGTCCAGATCTTGGAATATGAGCGACCTTTTCCGTCCTGTATTCTCCCACGTTATTCCATGCATGCGAATGCACATTCTTTCGTCCTATCACGAATGCTCACAAATTCAGCAGGATCTTCTTTAACAATTCATACTATTTTTGAAACCGTGGTGATAATATCGGTGATTCCAAGTCTTAGTTCCTGCTTTTGCGATGAGTCACGATGAATTTAGCTAGCTGAATACAACATCTTTTGAATGGGGAAGAAGAACAAAGATATGACGAGGTTTTGGAGGAAGTGCGAAAGTCCGAGAAGCCATCTTTCTTTTCCTGTCTAGCTAAGACTCTTCATCACTTCTCACAAAGTCCTGTCGAGGTGCCCCCACTCCTCTTGCATTCCTATGCCTGTTTGTAGGCTTCTTTATCTTCAAAAATAGTGGTAGACGCTCTACATACATCTCATAATTTCATTCTCTTTCTCACCTTCTGATCTCTCTGTAAACATATTCTTTGTGAGAGGGCTAGTGAGAGAGAACGGAGGAGGGAGAGAGAGAGAGAGAGAGATTCGCTCTCGTAAATCACAGAAAAGTATGAGAGCAGCGGTAGCTTGGGTTAGGAAGATTTAGGTGGCAGAAAGTGCCGATGGAATGCCCTGTGGAGCAGTCTTGCTCCTGTTGAATGGAAGCTTGGCGTCCTTCTCATGTCGACTCTCCCATTCATGTCTCGCTCTTATCTCCTGCCAGTTTCTCGCTAGATTTGTCTTACTTGCTCCATATCCACTCCCTGCATATATCCTCAAATCTTTCCCATTTCTCTACATAAATTCATGGATGCGATGGTGAGGCTGCTCATGCCACACACAGAACTTCCCTCAATGCCGACTGAACCCCATCGACATCTCAAAATATTTCTTCATTTGTGTAAAGTGATAAATAACCTCGTTGTTCCTCCAATCTTCTTCTTCCTTAACTCGTTGAGACATTTTACTTTTCACCACTTCCTTCACTCTCTATCTTTCTTTTTCTCTCTTTCTCTATATTAATCACCCGTTCCCTTTCTATCCCTCTCTCTCTCTCTCTCTCTCTCTCTCTCTCTCTATCACTATTCACTTCCCTTCTGCTTTGTCCACTTTTACTCTCCTTGACATTCAGCTCTCTTCATTGCATATTTACATGTAATTAAATGTATCGACGCCGCATGCTTGGGAGAATGAGAGGCAGAGAAAGAGAGAGAGAGAGAGAGAGAGAAAGAGAGAGAGAGAGAGAGAGAGAAAGAGAGAGAGAGAGAGAGAGAGAGAGGGGGGGAGGGAGCGAAAGAGAAGGGAGAGCTAAATGGATAAGTAGAAGAGCGGAAGATGCTTGATAGAAGTGGAGAGAGTGGGAAGTGATGGAGAGAGTGGAGAGCTGTATGATAAGACGAGCTGATGTGCTTATGGCGTTGGAAGACAGGCTTCTCTGGCGTCTGCTGATCTTCTCTAGTAATTGCTTTCGTATTTTCCGTGATTCCGTGATTGGCCTTGTGAGTCTCTCTAATGCATCAAAACATTTAATCCTTTCCAGGGCCAAGGATAAGCGGAAATGAGAGAAGTTTTCGCATGCAGGAGAAGTTGAGGGTGAAAAAAGATGCGGAAAGCTCCAACTCGACGCGAATTCTACCGCCAGCGTCCCTGGGCATCCTACTTTCAGCCAGAATAGTATTTTTTTTAAACTTTTTTTTTACTTTTGTGTTTTCTTGGCTAATTAAGGAAAAAGACAGTAAGTCCATTGTGCTGAATCCCTTAGTATTCCCATGCGAATACACGACGCAGACTCGAAGAAGGAAGAAGGGGGAAACTGAAATATGGAAGGCACTCACATTATTCATTCTAACAATGGCCAGAAACATTTTTGAGCTTTTAAATATCTTTTTTTTATAGCAAACGCTAGCTTAAAAAATTATATCACCCAAAATACAACGGGAAAGATGAATAATTGAAAGTTCTTAAACGCGTTTATAAACGGGAGCGAAAGAAATAGGCAAAGTTGTCAGCTTGTTTCTAACCTACTATTAAGAAAGCCACGTTGAATATTGGAAACATAAGAGTTTCTGCAGGGAGAGGAGCAAGAGGCGTGAAGGGTGCCGAAAAGAGAAGAAACCAATGTCGAAAGAAAGAGAGAGTGAAAGTCAAGATAGAGAAAGAAAGAGAGAGAGAGGGAGAGAATGAGAGATGTAAACGGAGAGCGAGTGGGAGTGAGTTGAAGAGAGTGCGAGAGGGAGAGAGCGAGATGAAGAGCGAGAGGGAAGTAGACAGAGAGAAAGAGAGTGAGGTAAGGAACCTGAGAGAAAGAGAGTGAGGTAAGGAACCTGAGAGAAAGAGAGAGAGAGAGAGGGATAGAGGAGAGAGAAAGACGGAGACTTGGAAAGCGAAGAAAGTATCGGAGTGACTGGGAGATGGATGGCCCGGCTACTTCTGTCATGGTGACAAGCAGTCTTATGTAGATTTCGCCAGATGTTTCCTCAACTTTTTAATCGCTCCTTTACTCCATGAGGCAGCGTCCCTCTCTCTTTATCTCTCTCTCTCTCTCTCTCTTTCTCTCTCTCTCTCTTCCTCTCTCTCTCTCTCGCTAGTTTTTTTCTTTTTTGAATCTAATTATTTTCATCGTGCTATACAAGACCTTTTCTAATGAGATTATCAAATTTAGTTAATACACAACTGGTTAAAGTAGTCAGGTACTTGCCCGAATCCCTGGCTGGGCACCTGAAAAGATGAATAACTCCCGGTGCCTTGATTTTTGGTCAAAAGATTTTTGGTCAAATGATTGTTGGTCAAATTTTTCCTGATTTTTGGTCAAATGATTGTTGGTCAATGATTGTTGGTCAGATGATTGTTGGTCAAATGATTTCTCAAATATGTGATTTTTGGTCAAATGTAAAATAAAAATGAGTGCATAACGCTTTGAATGTGTGTAAACACCATTTATTAAACTGAAGGACAGTAAAATCGAGTTGTAACTTAAAAAAAAAAATGTCTGGCTAAGCAAGGAAATTAAAATGAAATGGAGAGAGTTGTTGGATTAGAAGAGACTTATGTAGTGGACGGGTCGATGATGTTAGCAGAAATGGCACGAAGGAAATCTTCGAGGGAGAGGGTGCCGAAGTTGTTCACCACGTTCTTGAGTCTTGCATTCATAACTGCGTACTTCTTCTTGGAAAGAAGAGCGGGAGGGGAGCCGATCTGTAGCCGCGCAATTTTTCCCTCCGTCAGCCCTTGCTCATCCCGAAGGCGGTCGAGAAGAGTGTATACCTGCATTTACAAACAAAACAATGTCTTTATATTATCCTTTTTAGACATACCGTGGGATGTACCAGATTCTTCGAGAAAACACTATGCCATCCTTCGAGATGGTTGTTTGTTCTGGGGATGTTATCTTGCGTAAGCTAGAAAGTGATTGAACTAAATGAACACGATGTTTCCGCAGATATTTCTACCTTGTACACGTTCCACATCGCAATGGGGAAAAGGGGAGCGACATCTCTGCCGTTGCGGAACTTTTTACCGACCCAAGTATGCTTGAAATAGTCAATGAACGAGCAAATTGCCATGACCGAAGCTGAAGTGTCTTCGAGAACGTCCGAACAGAAAGCAAATGCCCGCTCCACTTCAGTCTCGGGCACAAATGGAAGTGCGATGAAATTACGGAGAGCCACCTGGACATCCCCGCCAGCCTGAACCGAAAATTTCAGCATATTGAGATATGTATTCCTGTTAGAAAACCTTGTACAATGGGCTCAAGCCAAGTTCTGAAATCTTCCGCCAGAGAGCCTGAGCGTAATGGAAGTGACATCCGTGGACAAGGGAATTCGGAAAGACAGAGCGAGCAGCATTTTCTTGAGATTTTTCAAAATCCATAATGACGCAGAAAAAATGAGGGAAAAAGAGGAGGGAAAAAAATGCGGGAATTTAAGCTTTATTTTATTTGACCAAAAATCACATATTTGAAAAATCGTTTGACCAACAATCATCTGACCAACAATCATTGACCAATAATCATTTGACCAAAAATCAGGAAAAATTTGACCAACAATCATTTGACCAATAATCATTTGACCAAAAATCAGGACACCATAACTCCCCCCCCCCCCCCCCGTCTCTCTCGGTTTCATCGCCCTGTCTGTCTCATCTCCTCTTCGTGTTTCATCTCCCTCTCTTTTCATTTCCCGCTCTCATCTCCTTCACCGACTTTAGCTGTCCAATTCTGAACAATCCACATAGTAGATCCATTCTTGGCGAGCATTCGATGTACGATCGTGTCCCTCTTCTTACAGACTCTTTGCATTGAACGGACATTTCCCTATCATTTTTACTTCCGAATCTTCTTCGCAATTCCTTTGTCTCTCTCTTAATACCTTCCTTTTCCCTACTCCCTCTCACCCCTCCCTCAATCTCCATAACCTTCTATATCTCTCCTATCACCTTTTCTTCGCCCTCTACCACCCCAGCACCTCCCTCCTTGCCATCTCTCTCCCCTCCTGTTTCTCTCCCTGCCACATCTATGTATCTCCTCGACCTATCTCTCCCAACTCTCTCTCTCTCTGTCTGTCTCTCTCTCACTCTCTGCCACATTTCTCTCCTCGACCTCTCTCCCAACTCTCTCTCTCTCTCTCTCTCTCTATCTCTCTCTCTCTGTGCCACATTTCTCTCCTCGACCTCTCTCCCAACTCTCTCTCTCTCTCTCTCTCTCTCTCTCTCTCTCTCTCTGTCTCTCTCACTCTCTCTCCCTCAGCCAGCCTCATCAGAACCCCATTCGTGACCAGTCTCATATTGGAATGAAATAGGCAGAGAAGTGCTCATTTCGTCGTCTCCTTGCAGAAAACGTCAAAAGTGGTTTGCCCTGACTTCAATCTCTTCTCGTTTCCAATGGCTATTTCTATTTCCATCTCTCTTTTTTCTTCTTGATCTCCTTCTGCTTCTTCTTGCTTTGAATAACTCTCTCTGATGTCTTCCCTCTCCATGTCTCCTTTATTGCCTACCTCCTCCTCGCTCTCATGCTATTTCTTTGTAATTTGTGTGCGGAGCCAGAGTGTTTGGCATCTGGTGTTTGATGAAACAACGATAAAAACGGTGGACGCGGCAGTCCGGAATACGCATCTGTAAAGCATGAAAAGGCGCATTCTTCAAGGAAATTGGAATTGGAAGCAATTGTGGCAGAAGACGAGTGGAAAGAGACTAAGAGAAGGAAGAGAGACAGGTCTAGAGAAAGAGGGGAGAGAGAAAGTGAGCGAGAGAGAGAGAGAGAGAGAGAGAGAGAAGGCGAGCGAGATGAAGATTGGCTTGAAGCAGCTTTGGATTTCTCAGACACCATCCATTCTTCTCTATACAGTTGTTCAAGCAGCTTTGTCTTGTCAAGAAGGTGGCTCCCCCCAAACAGTCCCTTTCCATTTTCCAATAACACAAAAGCCATTTGTGAACAATGAGCAATTTCATTTTATTATTTCCACATTCGCTTCATGGGTTTTTGTTTCGCGATTTGCCATACTCTGCTGCTCTCTCTCTCTCTCTCTCTCTCTCTCTCTCTCTCTCTCGTTTCTCTCATATTCTAAATAGTAACGTGCTCATGCTATTTTGATTATGGAAGGGGAATGTTTTGGCCTATTCTTCTTTTCCTGTGTTTTCATTTATCGGATAGGAATCAGCTATCATGAAAACATTTGGCATTGCAAACATTTTCACGCTTGCTTTCAAAAGCATCTTTTCGTGAAATTTGACCTTCTCTTTGTAATTTAGCTCAAGAACTTTTTACGCTTGTTTTCAATACATACATACATATGTACATACGTACGTCAAATTACAGAGAGTAAACAACATAGCAGGACTGTTCAGCAGTAGTCTTCTGGTCTTTGGTGCTATTAATGGGGAGATCAAATTAGCTTCGTTACGATAATTATATTATATTCTGGTGGGATTGACAGCTTCACCAAACTCGAAATGACAATTCTACAATAAGAAATGAATATATTTCGCTCTTCCCCTTCATTACTGGCTTCTTTTTCTTCTCTCATTTTGAGTCTTTTCACTTTTTTTAACGTAGCGATTATAATATAAGTTAGATGGAATGAAATGAAAAAAGTTGAGTGCAAAGCGACAAAATGAATATAATTCCCAAGGCTGCAGTGCGCAAGAAGGAAGAGCGAGGGAAAGTTGATGTATGAGTGCGAGAGTTATCCTTTGATAAGTCCCCTGCTGATTTCTGCAAGCTGCTTTTCCTCTTCATAGTCAGTCAATTCCATCTGGTGTGGTTCTGAAGTATCTTCTAGTTCCCAGTGTCGTTCACTCTTTATTGTTGTCTATCTTCCATTCTTAATTTCTATGATGTACTGTTTAATTGCATTTAGCATCGTTCTCCCTCCTCCCTCTATTGTCTTGTCTTACACATTCCTTCATTGTCCAGGCCATCCTCACCGCGCCGTACATATATGTATGAGTCTTCAGGCAGTGCTTCTCGTGAAAAGAACGTGGTAGAGTGGGCGTGGCCAGAGGAATAGAAGAGAAGAGAGGAACCACAACTCAACTTCCGACGGACTCTTCACGACTACGACTTGTTGCGAGGCCTTCTAGCACTATCTGCAGACTCTGTCTCACTATCTGCATCTCAACTAGCAGACTCTCTCTCTCAGAGTCTGCGTCTCTCATAGCAGACTCTCTCTCTCACTGGCTGTCTGGCTCGCTGTTCTCTCATCATTGCTCCTCCACCACCAGGTCGCTACCTGATTCTGCTACCTGCTCAAATGACCTCTCGCCGCCACACAGTGTGGTTCGTGCCTGGGTCTCGGAGGTCAGTAAACCTTCTCATTAACAGAGATCAAGAGTAAACATCGTGTCTGCTGTCTTTCTCTGACCCGGCTGTTTCTCTCCAACTCTCTCAGACATGCTTATTCACTTTACTTTTGTATCAAGCTATTGTCGTGTTCTGTGTTATTGGATAGCAGTATTTTCTTGTGAGAGACTTTTTATTTCAAGAATTTCTATAATCAACACTTCCAATTACGATTCAACAATCCGCGCCAGCAATTCGCTCTTTCAACTTTTTTTCTAATTCAATTCGCAATTCAAAACGCCATTAAACAATTCGATTTTGATGATCGCACGTGTCTAATATTTGACTGTTATGAATCGACAAGTAATGAAAACTAGGAATTGAGATAGGCAGATTCTATTTTTCATTCGGTCATGCCAAGAGGAAAAAGAAAGGTGAATGGGTCGTACCTCCTAGAGAGCTGCCTGTACGGTATCCAACTTTATTCGATATGAATAGGATATGAACTGGAGATCATCTTAATCTTCTATGATATTGCGGTGGTAGACATCAAGTGGATCGAGATGACTGTTCTCCATAACAAGTCGGGCTGACTAGCAGGTGTTCAAATGGAGACGAGAAGGGCATAGAGTGGAACATTTGAGAGAAAGAAAAGAACTGAATGTGAGATAGAGGGACGGAACTAGAGAACAAATAGAGATATAGCGAGAGAGAGAGAGAGAGAGAGAGAGAGAGAGGAGTGAAAGAGTGTGAGAGAGAGAGCGGAGAGGGAGAGAGGAGAGAAAGATTAGAGAAAGAGCGAGCCGAGAGAGAGAGAGAGAGAGTACTTCGAAGAGATGGAGCCATTTCTCTTTGGACGTGCAATGAGCGCTGCCGGTCCTCCTTGATCCCATGCCTCACAAAGACGCTGGGTCCCTGAACGAGAGCTCCAGACATGCCAGAGACTGCCGTTGAAGCCGCGGGGGACATAGACGCAGAGGGGGGCAGAGACGAGAGAGGAGTGGAAAAGAAGAGAGCGAGAGAGCGGGAGAGAGAGGAAGAGAGCCAGTGCTGGGGGTGGCAAGAGGAGTGAGCAGCTGCCTCTGCAGGGGAGCTGCTTGCCCTGGCCCTGGGGGCAATCCGGGATGCCGAAGAAGCCAGCTCCGGGCGGGTCGGTGCCCTTCCCGAGTCGAGCAAGTACGGGTCCTTTTGCGAGTCTGCGTCGTGACCTGGCACTGTTCCGCTCGTCCCCCCGAGGTGGCCCCCCTCCAGTCTCCTTCTCTCCCTCTCCCTTCAGCTCTGGGGGATCCTCGCTTGGGGGGCACTTGGGTCCTTCCTCTGCCCCCCGTCGGGAGTCCTTTCTCTATCGCCCGACCTCCGACGATGTCCGCGAGGTTCTCCGACCTGTTTCCCGTGCTTCCTCCGTCACTTCCAGTGATCATCAGTCAGTTTCTCCCTTTTTCATTCATTTCATTTCCATCCTCCCCACTTTCTCCTTCTTTCTCCGACCAATAACTTCCACAATAATTGTCTTTGTTTCACTCAATTCTAATGGCCTCTCTCCTTCTCGATAATTTTCTCTTTATCTCTCTCTCTCTCTCTCTCTCTCTCTCTCTCTCTCTTTCGCTCTCATTCCTCGCTCGCTTTCTCACTGCTCGTTCTCACTCTCACTCACTAATTCTCTAACTCTCTCTCTCTCTCTCTCTCCCTCTCTCTCTCTTTATGCTCATTTCTTTGTTTCCTTCGCACATGCGCCTTCTTTGATTTCTTTTGTGAATCCCGTCATTTGTTCTGCCTTTATCTACCACATTTTCTCAGTTGGCTGGCGGAAAAAGAGTGGATTTCACCCCAATTTTCTCATCCCACCTAATTCTTCAATCTCTCTCTCTCTCTTTCTCTCTATCTCTTTATCTCTCTCTCACTCTCTTTCTCTCTCTGTGTCTTTCTCTCTTCTCTTACTCCACTATTCTGTTTTCCCCGTTCCCTTCATTTCTACTCGGATTTGCTTTCTCTACCTCTAAATGACATCTCTGGCTCTCTTTTTTCTCCCTCTCAACCTCTCTTTCTCTCTTTATTTCTTTCTCTCCCTCATTGTCTCTTTTCATGCTGCCTTCCTTGCTTCCATCCTTCCCCATTCTTCTTCTGCATCCGAATCAATTTGGTAGTCCCTGGATGCGTTGGAATGGCTTTCTCCTTAAGCTTTCTTCTCTCATCTTTTCTTCCTTCTTTTATATGTCTCTTCTCTTTTTCTATCTTCTTGCATTTTCTTCTTCCACATTTGTCCCTTCATCACAGATATCCTTTCTTGGCAAAATAAGTCATTTTTGAAACTGTCAGTCACTATCAATATTTTGGTGAACATAATCTTCTTGAAAACATGTGTTCACGTCTAAATTCCCGATACAATTTGTAGTGCAGAAGAAAAATGTGGAAAAAAGGACAGGGCTTATTTATTGTTTCAAAACAAGCCTTCTCCCCTCATCCTTTAAATAAACACTATGTCAGCCTATGAGTTTTTCCTCACTTCATACAATTGGATTGGTTATTGATTTTGATGACCTTCTGCGAATGACATTTTCTATCATGCTGATGGGCTAGTCGGGATTGCGTCCTTTTTCTGTACCAGATTTCTAATCTACTCGATTGCGTTGTAAGAAGTTGGAAACTTTAGCTTTAGTTTCTTTTAAAAGGCGAATATTATCTAAACAGTAATTTAAAATTGCCTTTTGCTAGGTAAGGAAAAGGCCCCAGTATACTGTATGGTGATGTTACTCTTATTCGTCGTGACCAACTACCTAAAAGTCTAGAGATGAGATTTTCTATGACAAATAGATGGAAATAGACAAATAGCAGCACTGAGAAGTGTACAAAAACATACAAATGTGAGAAATTGTGAAGAACGAAGAACTTCATTACTTCCAGTCGAATGCACCTCCTGAACTCATTCTCCAGAAGAAGAGTCAGGAGGTGAAGAAGTTCCTCGTTTGATCAAAGCAGCCGCCAGGAAGGAGTTTAACTCCAGAACATAGGAAATACAGAATGCCAGATAGATATGTATGAGAGAGACAGCGCGAGAGAGGGGAAGAGAGGGAGAGAAAGATAGAGAGAGACAGAGAGAGATAGAGAGAGAAGGCTGTAGTGAGGAGGATGAGCAGTGAGGATGCCTTCTCTCTGTGAAGTTCCCTCTCTCTTGATTCCTTTCTCTCTCTCTCTCTCTCTGTCCCTCGTCGTTGCATTCTTTCCCCTACTCTCACTCTCTCTCACACTCCAAGATCTGGAATGGCCGAAAAGATGGCTGGTGCCATGGCAAGATAGAAGATCTCGCTCATCCATCTTGTTGTGACGTCACCCTTTTCCGTTTGTCTCTCCATTCTTTCTTTCCTCTCTCTCTCTCTCTCTCTCTCTCTCTCTCTCTCTTTCCATTTTTCTGTCCCCCTCTCACTCTACATTCTTTCTCTGCTTCTATTTCTAGGTCTCTATCTCTCTATCACTCTCTTTCTGTGTCTCTCTCTCTCTCTCTCGATCTCTTCTATCTTATTGTCGTCGCCGTTGCTCTCCAGTTCCTTTTACTTCAAGAATTTAACAGGACCTGTATCCTAAAAACAAAGCAGACATCGAATTTTATAGTGAATGACTTGTCAAAATAATGCATCCATACAATTTTTTACAGACGGCTGTCTCAAATCTTCTCTCACCTCTCTATATCTCTTGTTTTTCTGTATTTCTTATCCTCTGCTCTTATTTTCTTTACTTCACACACCCTCTTTCCCTTCCACACTCTTTCTGTCTCTCTAATGCGAAATGCATCTCTCAATGCTAGGCTTCACTTCTGTCAACTTTTGAAAACTGCGGGTTTCGATCCTTGCACGTCTGCATCTCCATTGTTTACACGCTCTTTCTCGCTCTTCCACCAGTCTCTATTGTGACGTCAGACACTTCACCGTCCGGCCTAAGAAGAGAGGGAACGGAAACGAGAGAGTGAAGCGGACAGTGAAAGAGAGAGAGAAAGAGAGAGAGAGAAAGAGAGAGAGAAAGAGTTCTTGGAACGGAGAATTAAATGAGAGAAGAAGAGAGAGAACGCGAATGGAGGAGAGTGCGAGAGAGCGAGAGGGAGGGACGGGCAATCTAAGCGAAAGCAGCGGGAGTCGGTAGCCGAGCTCGTGGGCCTCCTCCCGATATGCCAGCATCCTCCAGCAGTTCCCACCCCATCTTCCGACTATTTACGTTAGTATTTTGTCCCTTCTCTCCCGTGTGTGTCTCTCTCTTTTCTAACTATTCCATTTTCTATCTCCCAGTGTTCACGTGCAATGGTAGAAACAGTCTTTCCCGTAAAGGAGTGAGAGTGGCTAGTTCACTGTGTTACTTATTTGCAAGTCTTTCTCTATTTCTCTCTCTCTCTCTCTCTATACTATGTACTCCCTCGTTTCTTTTCCTCTGCAGAGGACATGTCTCTCTAATTCCTTTGTTACTTCTCTATCACCTCTCTCTCTCTCTATCTTTCTCTTTCTCTCTCTCTCTCTATACTATGTACTCACTCGTTACTTTTCCTCTGTCTCTCTAATACCTCTGTTCCTTCTCTATCACCCTGCAGGTGTAAGAGATGCTTACCAATGCTGTGTATACCCATTGCCATCTGTCAGTGACCGCCAACGTCGTCACATTAAAGGGCGGAAGTGATAGAGTAACTGTTCGAAGAGACAGAAGAAGGAAGGGAGGCTGCGAGAGAGTGTGTGCGAGAGAGAGAGAGAGCGAGGCAGACAGAGAGGGAGAGAGAGTAACGGACAGAAAGGGGACTGAGAGAGAGAATAATACAGACAAAATTGACAAGTGAGAGAGAGAGAAACAGACAAAGGGAGAGTGAGCGAGAGAAACTACAGTTTGGGTTGGTAAAAGAGATAAGGAAAAGTGAATGAAAGCGACGGAGCAAAGAGTGAAAGATCAATGAGACAGGGCAGATATAATGAGAACGGAGAAGATTGAGCAGATGAAAGAGAAAGAGGTGCTAATCATTTCATTCTCTTACCTTTATCCTTCCATTTCTCTCTTTATTCTCGCTGCAGCTTTTCCACCGGATATGTAATAATTACATTCCAATGTCGATGGAGTCCGCAACAATTTATTATCTCAGCGTTAACTTCAGGCATTAATACCGTTATATTGTCAAATCTCACTAGTGTTTTATGATGTAAAATGAAGCTGCCGCCGAAAGTAGGACTGTATGCTTTCGTCAGGCACTTTTTATCATATATTTTTTTGCAGTATATATTTCTCAAGACGCCGCGGAAAATATAAAAAAAGTCCCTTACTGTATGTGCCACGAGCCATGTAACGTTAGCCGCAGAAATACCAGTACTTTGGTCCAATCAGCCTAACACCACAAAGCTGACTCTGGAATGTAACTGATTTGATAGAGAAAGAACCCGTGACCGGCCATGCGAAGGCTTTCCTTCCCAACCACTCAGTCAACCCACTCCAAATTGAAGTACTTCTACGGAAAGCGTAGACTGGCCATCCATGCTCAAAAAAGGAGGAAATGTGATAGGGGATTCTAGGCACACTTGTACTAGGGAATGACGATCATTCAACCATAATGAAGTTATTGCCGAGAGGAGAAAGAACGGAGTTAGCAGTGGAAGAGAAAATGGATTTGAGAAAGAATGAAGACCAGAATAAAGGATACGAGAGGGACAACTAAACGGAGAAGAAAAAAAATGAAAGGAAATAAGAGGAAACGACGTCGGGCAGTTGAGGAAAGCACTGTTAAATGGAATGGCCGACGCAGCCTGCTTCTGCATTCCCTCCACTTTCTTCTCTCTCTCTCTCTCTCTCTCTCTCTCTCTCTCTCGCTGTCGCAACCTCTTTCTTCTGATGGAGAGAGTGAGAGATAGAAGAGAAGAATACAGTGAGAGATAATAGAGAGAAGAGATGAAGAGTGAGAGATCGAAGGGAGAAGCGACGGAGACAGTGAGAGATAGAAAGGGGAAGACGAACGATGGCTTGCTCTTACTCCTACAGAGCACTCACCATTGATTTCGGAGTGGGCCTTCGTCTCGCCGCCATCCGGCTAATACCAGAAAGTGACAATGCGAGAGAGATGAAAAGAGAGGGGCGAGAAGAGGAAGAGAGTGAGTAGAGAGAGAGAGAGAGAGAGAGAGCATGCTAGAAGGAGAGAGTGAGAGAAGGAAAAGGAGAGAGAAGTAGAGAGAGAGAGCATACTAGAAGGAGAGATTGAGAGAAGTAAAAGAAGAGAGAAGTGGTTACGCAGACTCCGTCGTGGAGTGGCGGAGGCAAAGCGCATTCCGTCCCCCTCTGCCCCAGGCTTCTTCACCATTCTCATATTTTCTATCGCCGTCTATGTCTCTCGCGACCTTCGAGGTCTCTGTGGCTCTCGCTGTCTCTGTCTCTCTCCGTCTGCCATCTCTCGTCCCTCTGTTCTCTTCCTTCTCAGCCCTCCTTTTGCCATTCCTCTTCCATCCATGGCGGTGCGAAGAAAATTCGGCGCGACTTTCAGGTGACTTACTGTGTTGTGGTGATGAGAAAGTGACAAGAGAGAGATAGGAACAAGTTGGAGAGAGGAAGAGCAACAGAGAATGGAAGAGAGAAAGAGGAACAGAGAATGGAAGAGAGAAAGTGGAACAGAGAATGGACGAGAGAAAGAGGAACAGAGAATGGAAGAGAGAAAGAGGAACAAAGAGAAGAAGAGAGGAAGAGGAACAGAGAAAGAGAGAAAGGAAGAGAGGAAGAAGTGACAGAGAAAGTGGTGGAGAGACAAGACAGCGGGGAAGAATATGAAGGATGCGCAAGTCTTTGCCACCCACGCACTCTCCTTATTTTACTCCCTCTGAATTCACTTCTCTTTCCCACCTTCCTCTCTCCTTCTTTTTTACTGTCTCATCGCTATCCCTGTCTTCCTCTCTTCTTTTTATTTCTCTATCTCAATCACTCTCTTTCTCTCACCCTTCACTCCTCTATCACTCTCACTCTGTTTCTCCCCTTCTCTCTTCTCTACCCTCCTTTTCTTCGTCACTTCGGCAGTGCAACTGAATACCGACGTACATAGTCAACTTGTTCTCCTCGCTGTATAACCGAATTTCCCCGGTTTCTCCCGATCTTTGCATCTTCTCCAAAGCTTCCATTTCCAAACAAGAATGCTGAAACGAAGGTTAGGAGAGCAGAGCTCTCTCACGCTCTCTCGCTCTCTCGCTCTCACCATATCTCTCATTTCTCAACAGTTCTCCTTCCGTCTCCTTTCCTTTCCTTATCTACATACATATTGTCTAATCGTGAATCATGACAGCTTTCCCCGCCTTCATATCGTAGTATTCTCAACTGACCAATAGTTGCTTGCCTGTCCAAATGACTCTGCCATTCTTCTTCAACTTGTGAATGAAGATGGAAACATAAGTCTCAAGGCAATTTCTCCAAATCCGCTTTCAAGAAAAGATAATTAGAGTCCGATCGTCGCTGCAATCCTGCAATCACTTTAAAGAATTATCAGATACGAATAGTATCGGCGATGCACCGAAAAGGTGACTGAAACTTTTTTTCTTCAGCAGAAGTACTGTAAGTTAATTTGGAGTCAGTTGTTATTATTGGAGAGGGAGAGCACAGGAAAGAGTGCGGCATAAGAGAGATATAGAAAAGCGAGAGAGTGAGAATAAGAAAGAGAGAGGAAGAGAGAGAGAGAGAGAGAGAGAGAGAGCGAGAGAGAGAGAGAGAGAGAGAGAGAGAGCAATATGAGCGGTGACTGGTTTGCAGGCACGGAGATGACCTTATCGTGACACCGTTTGCGCAGCTTCTCGCTAGCCTCCGCAATGTGCGGGCGAATCTCATAAGCATTGCCAATCTGACAATCGACGAATCAAGCGGAAAGGTTTCTTCTCTTCCTCCCATCTCGGGTCTTCTTCTTTTCCTTCTTCGGGTCTTCTTTGCTTCCCTCATATTTTCTCTTTCTTCTTCACACACTTCAAAAACTCTCCGCTGCCTTCTTCTCCATGCAGATTATCGAGCTTTTCATATTCCTTCCCGTCTTCTTTTCTCACAATGAGAATAGAACTTAACGTTTATCTGCAGCTCCTTCACTTAAGTATCTCTTGTTCCCCGTACTCGTTTCCATCTCTCATTCTCACCCTCTCTTATTTCTCCTACTCTCTCTCTCTCTCTCTCTCTCTTCTCTTTTCACCTCTCATTTCCATCTCTCCCTTTCTCTCAGTACTCTTACTCTCTTTCTTAAGCATGCCTCGCGAACTCCAAAACGGCCGCCAATCCATTCCACCCCGCTACCGGAGAATGTTGTCAGCTGTGCCAACGAGACTCTCGGTTAGCCCTTGTATTCTGAATCCTCTCTTCCACTTCCTCTTTCATATCATCTCCCTCTTCACTCTCCTTTCTTCTTCTCTCTCATCATGGCTCCCTCCATACTTTTTATTTTGATGACATCATGATCATTTCCCATTTGCACCTTCTTTCTTCACACATTTCATTCACACAATTGGAAGATTGAACGACAAAGAAGGGAAATAAAACCTGCATTTGATGATGGTCATTAAGGTTTAAATTATTAATTGATGCATGCAATGAATGAAAATTAATGTGGAACTCGGCACTCATTGTCAGCCAATTATTCCGACAGTGTCTTACTAATTAAAATGGGGCATTTGCATGGAACATAAAAAGAAGATCGTTGACGCTTCTAATTTTGATCAATTGTTATAAGTTGGTAGTAGGAATGAATTTAAATTAATTGTAAGTCTTAATACCAAAGCAACGGAACTCGTATAGGCAGTCGGGAAAATTACTGCGCTAGTCCGTAAAATAGTATAGACCTTTTCTGGCATGAGCATTGACAAGAAGAAGAAAGATTCGAGAGGTAAAACACCGACTTATTTTCAAGCCTACATCTTTCCCTGTAACTGAAAATGAAGCAGAGTTGTCTTCAGGAAAGATAGAATGAGATGACAAAGTGTATATGAGATGTTCAGAGGAGCTGGACTGGTGTCTGGATCAGCTCGAGACCATTCAAACTCATCGATCTGTCAGCGAAATGGCATCTAGCAAGGCAAGTTTACCTCTTCTTATTTCACTCTTCTTTCTTTTTCAATGACTATCCAATAGCATTAAGAGGAGACACTTTGCATGTGCCAATATATATGCAAATGATGATAATGTAAATGAATTGAACAAGAGAGGGAAGGAGACACACAATCAGACACGGTACGGAACACGCAACATTCTATTGTTTCAGTTGCATAGTTAAGGATGTGGAGTGAAAAGAGACTCATACCAGACTCAGCTCCGTTCATGCCTACAGTACACAAACTGCTGCTAATACACATTCTCTATTATTCTCTCTCTCTCTCTCTCTCTCTCTCTCTCTCTCTCTCTCTCTCTCTCTCTCTCTTTCGCGCGCGCGCGCTCTCTCTTTCTTCTCTTTCTATCTCTGTTTCACTCTCTAACTTTCTGCCCTTCTTCCGCTCTTTCACTTTCTGTTCTCATTCTCGTTATCTACATGCTTCTTTTCAATAAACGGCTTTCTCTTTAATACACTCCTCTGTATTTTCTCCGTTAGACGCTATGATCTTTACAGGTTTTTTTTCTTATTTCTTTATTTCCTCGATAGGGCATAAAAAAATTTTTATACCTTCGCCCTTTTTATCCCTTGAGCGCATCAGTTTAGGCTTTAATAACAATAATACAAAAAAAAAAATCGGTTTGTTAAAGTAACACATATTTAACTTGCAATATAAATGAAATAATTGAACGGGTCTTCCAAGAAATGAAACTTTAAAGAAAAAAGATTAGTAGTAGAAAATAGAGCATGTAGATGAAAGGGAGAAAGAGAGAGAGAGAGAGAGAGAGAGAGAGAGAGAAGAGGAAAAAGTGAGTAAAGAAAGAATGAATGGAAGACATCATAAGAACTAAGAGAGATAAAGTATAAAGAGTGTGAAGAAGAGGAAGAGAGGAAAAGAGAAAGACAGCATTCAAGTCGGTTGTCATCTCTCATATCCGGTCAACCTGTCAACGAGAGAAAGAAAGGCTCGGAATGAAAAGAACGAGAAAGAGGGAGACAAGAGAGAATAGATTAAGAGAGAGTGAGAACACAGCATGCGAGAGAGAACGGAAATACTACGCGTTATTTCGTCTATTATTCTCATTATCCTCTTTCACGATCTAGTACTTCCGTAGATTTTTGTAATAATAAACATAATTATTGCATTTTGTAACAATGAATCTTTCTTAATAACTTTTTGGATCAAATCGAAACAATTGAATAAAGATTCAATTTAAATACGATAATAATAATAATGTGTTATCGTTTAAGCGTTTTTTTTCAATAAAAAAATATATATTTGCGCTAAATATTAAGTTCACCTTTTCAGAAGCTGTCTAGGTTTATTCCGGCTCCTTTTGTCATTATATTATATCACACTTATTATTTAACTAGAAGTAAGGTAAGAGCGCAAATGGTACTGAAAAGATGCTGGGGTAGGGGCGGCAGTACCTATGTATCTTCAACAAATTCGCTATCTCTGCATTAGCATTGTTTTTTTTTCAGTTCGCCCTGCATTTTGACACTTCTCTCCCTTCCGTTATGTAAACGCAATTTCATGGGCAGTCTGGTTGTCTGGCTTCAATAATCACGCCGCTTTGCTCAATCTTTTTCTTTCGCTGCCTCGCTATCTCTTCTCTTCTCTCTTTCTCTCTCTCTCTCTCTCTCTCTCATTCACTTCCTTTGCTCGAGTGATATGAAGTGAGAGCAGCGAAGCTTGCAAGGAGAGTGGCGAGCAACAGGGCAGCTAAGTTACCCACTGCAACGGCCATCCTTAGGGGGACACTCTGTACCCTAACCTTCTCCCCCTTCTCTTCTCTCTCTCTCTCTATCACCGCATCCTACGAAATGCTTTTGAAACCGGACTTTCCCGCCGTCATTCTTCTTGTGACTATCAAAGTAATTCAACGCCTCGAAATTACATTGATATAAAGTAAAAGAAAAGAGAGCTTATTTCAGCATTTCATTTGTTATTCAATGGTTCTAGGAGATGACTGACTCATTTCAGTTTCGGAAGATGCTCAACAAAGAACTCAGTCACTTTGCTGAGTCTTCGAAGAGTGGAACGCAAGTCTCAAAGTTCCTCATCACAACATATATGGATAAAGACGAGGACGAGCAAGCCACTGCCGACATTGAAGTTCCCAGCGGAGAGGTAACGGAAGGGAGAGAGAGAGACAGACAGACAGACAGACAGAGAGAGAGAGAGAAAGAGAGAGGGAGGGAGAGAGAGAGAGAAGACACTGATGTTGAAATGGACTGCGCAGGGTCCATCGACGTCGTCTCCGCAGTTGTCAACGGTGAATGAGTTACTTCGGAAGGCACAGCATGCAGCAATGAGCAAGATGTCTCGTATCTCAGGGATGCGTAAGTTGAAGGGAGCTCCAGTGGAGGGAGGCACTCTCCCCGAGTACGGAGTCTCCGCACAACCCCAACTGGCCGTCCACATGCAGAGGGTCAGTTCTCTCCTTCTATCTCTCTTCTTCATATCATATTATTCATTGCAGTTGAACGACTGGGGCCCGAATGTCTTCAAGATCAATGATCTCTCCAAGAACCGTGCTCTTACAACAATTACGTATACCCTCTTCAAGGTACCCTTTCTCTCTGTCTTCCGCAGCACTCTTCTTTATCTCTTGAACATTCCACACATTCCCGTGTTCTTCTTTTCGCTCTTTCTTTGTCTCTGACCAAACTGTAAGATAAGCTTATCATATTCTGATAGCCGCCTGAAGTCTCTTTGTAGCATCTCTCTCTCTCTCTCTCTCTCTCTCATCTCTCTCCTCTCTCTCTCATCTCTCTCACACTTATCACCACTTATAATCTTTCTTACTCTGGATTGCAGGATCGCGGGCTGCTTCAGACTTTCGAAATTCCTGCCCACACCCTAATCACTTACCTCCTAAACCTCGAGCACCACTACCGTGACAATCCCTACCACAATCATGTACACGGCGCGGACGTCACTCAGTCCATGCACGTCCTGCTGCGATCGCCTGTTCTCGCTGTACGTTCTCTCAATCTTTCCGTTTTTCTTTCTCTGTAACTCGCTCTATCTTTCTTCCTTTCTCTCTCTTTCTCTCAGTCTCTCCGTCTTTCTTTCTCTCTGTCTCTCTCTCTTTGTCTTTATCTTTCTTCCTTTCTCTCTCTCTCTATCTATTTCTCTCAGTCTCTCCATCTTTCTTTCTCTCTCACTCTCGCTATCTTTCTTCCTTTCTTTCTCTCTCTATCTTTCTTCCTTGCTTTCTCTCTCTATCTTTCTTCCTTTCTCTCTCTCTATTTTTCTTTCTCTATATCTACCTCTTATTATTGATGCTCAACCTCATAACAATGCCTTTCTCTCACGACTTCAGGAGGTGTTCAGCGACCTGGAAGTAATGGCTGCTCTTTTTGCCGGGGCAGTTCACGATGTTGATCATCCTGGCTTTACTAATCAATATTTGATTAATTCAAGTAAGCCTATATTGAAGGGTCTAAGAAATGTTCATCTTCAACTTCCATTAAGGATCGTAACTCTCGTTCCCTTCCCCTTGCAGACAATGAGTTGGCTATCATGTACAACGACGAGTCTGTGCTAGAGCAGCATCACTTGGCAGTCGCTTTCAAACTCCTCCAGGATCCCGCTTGTGATTTCCTCGTTGCTCTCTCACGCAAGCAACGTCTACAGTTCCGCAAGATTGTCATCGACATGGTTATTAGCTTTCACTCTTGCACTCCCCATCTTCCCTCGCTCTCTCTCAGTCTACTTCTCTAACACTCCCCATCTCTACTTCTCTCTCTCCCCTTCTCTCTCACTCCCTATCTTCCCTCGCTCTCTCTCACTCTCCTTCTCTAACACTCTCCATCTCTACTTCTCTCTCTCCCCTTCTCTTTCACTCCCCATCTTCCCTCGCTCTCTCTCACTCTCCTTCTCCAACACTCCCCATCTCTACTTCTCTCTCTCCCTTTCTCTCTCACTCCCCATCTCGTCTTCACTCTCCTTCTTTCCTTCTCTCCAATCCCACGGTCTCTCCATATCTGGTGGTGCAAGCACATTGAGTTGCTGCACCGGAAGTCATTCATCAAATCGAACCAGCCGCTGTCACCCGCCCTTTGTTAAGAAAGGTCCACTGAATCGCCTGCTTTCCATGCAAGCAGCACCGGAAGTGGGTGCAAAGAGAGCGAGAGAGCGATGTGGTGAGAGGGAAAAAGAGACTGAGAGGGAGAAAGAGACTGAGAGATGCACGGAGAAGGGAGATCATGAGAGTGAGTTAAAAGTGAGAGCGAGCATGAGACTGAGAGAGGCTCAGAGGAGAAGGGAGATCATGAGACTGAGAAAGGAGCAGAGGAGAAGAGAGATCAAGAGAAGAACCTCGAGAGAGGTGTTAAGAGAAGGAAATGCATGGGAGCAAATGATATAATGATTTTTGCAACTATAACGGCAATAAAACGCAATCGAATAAGAGAAAAAGCCCCTCACTGCTAATTGCGAATCTGCTTCAGCATTTTTCATGTCACAGCCCAGTTGTTGCGCGCCTCTGCTTACAACAAAAATTCCGGATACTGTCTTCTTAGAATCCCTTTTACCTCTCTCTCCCTCCCTTTCTCTCTCTCTCTCTCTCTCTCGCTCTCACTCCGTCGTATTCTCTCTCTCTCTCTCTCGCTCTCACTCCGTCGTATTCTCTCTCTCTCTCTCTCTCTCTCTCTCTCTCTCTCTCTCTCTCTCTCTGTGACATTCCTCCCACTCTCTCACCCGTTGCCTTCTTTCTATGCTTCTCTAATTGACTGACACACACTCTCTTCCTACTTCAGGTGTTAGCGACCGATATGAGCAAGCACATGTCTCTCCTGGCAGATCTGAAGACGATGGTGGAAGCGAAGAAAGTCTCTGGCTCTTCCGTTCTCATGCTCGACAAGTACAACGACCGTATCCAGGTCAATAGACCTTTCTCTCTCTTCATATCTACGCTATTCCCACCTCAATCCTTAACTTGCAGGTCCTACAATCAATGATTCACTTGGCTGATTTGTCCAACCCAACAAAGCCGATCGACCTTTATCGCCAGTGGAACTCACGAATCCTGGAGGAGTACTGGAGACAAGGAGACAAGGAGAAGGAACAGGGACTCGAAGTCTCGCCCATGTGCGATAGAGGGAATGTCACCATCGAGAAGTCACAGGTATTCTGCCTCACTCTGCAAGAGAGAGAGAGAGAGAGAGAGAGAGAGAGAGAGAGAGAGAGAGAGAGCAGAGAGAGAGAGAGAGAGAGAGAGAGAGAGCAGAGAGAGAGAGAGAGAGAGAGAGAGCAGAGAGGAATGTCTCTTCTTACAGGTCGGCTTCATCGACTACATTGTCCATCCACTCTACGAGACTTGGGCAGATCTGGTATATCCGGATGCTCAGAACATTCTGGATCAGTTGGAGGAGAATCGTGAGTGGTACCAGTCGCGAATCCCAGACGAGCCAGAAAGTGCGGCGAAGATTCCCCCATCCTCGAATGCTCCTGCCATCGACAGCAACCACTGCGAGAACTCGCCTTCCTCCTAGTGAAGAAGTCGTCAGCCTTCCCCATTCATCATCCTAGTCTCCTCTTGTCTTCTATTACTTGCCTTTATTCAAGCTCTCCATGTCTTTTACGGGTAATTCATCCTCCACTAGCAACAGTTTAGCTCTCTTTGTATTCCTTATCTTCTATCAATCGTCCAATTCACTGTGTCTGAGAATGCTCGATCCGGTTAGACAGCGTTCACTTCTTCGTTCGTCTTCATTTTTAAGTGAATATGAAATGCCTAAGGCAATGACTTGAAGCAGCTTAGATAGATCCATAAGCCTTTCTCCTTATCTCCTATTCTCCCTTGCCCCTTCCCCTATAGGATACAGTACCCCGTCCTCATCACAACAGCATTGCCGCGTGGATCAGTGCTCATCCCGACTTTCTCTTTCGCCCCTGCAATGATGACAAGTGCTCATTTCGACCTTTAACTTTGACGACACAACATAAAGTGGCTTTAAGCTTCACGAGACAAGACGCCTTCTAATAGACTTTAATGATCCTTCGCTCTCCCATTTCATCTTTCTCTTTTTGCTCTCTTGCCAAGTCTTCTACTCCATTTGGCATCTAATAGTTATAGTCGATGCCTTTGGTTTCTTCTATTAGCCAGCAACTGACTGACTTCTTTTATGACTAAATGGTTCCATAGAATGCGCCCTTGTGATATCCCAAAGTGAAAGCTTTAAATTGTAACTGTCGCCCTTGACAAAGAACAATATAGTATTAAAATATCTCTAAAAATCTATCTGAAGCGATAAAGAAGATTGCAGCTAAGGGTAACACAAGAAAACACAGTTTTTATTCACTTATTACTGTATTCCCATTCATCGAAAGCCAGATGGCTGATATCCACGCGAAATGAATTCGATTTCAGAGAGCGGCAAAATAATTCGAAAGATGAATTTTCTCCCGTCTTGACTTGGAGTGCAACAAGATTGAAGAGCGGCTCCAACTGGTGCACACTCGAACTGCCTGCAGGCAGAGAACAAGAGAAAATGAACGGGCAAGAGATAAATGCGCACCTTGTTGCATAGCGACAAAGGCTCCGTGGACAGGATGAAAGAGAAGGCAGAAGTTGTCTCTTCTCAGCAGACGACCTCCATGCTTGCGATGAAAGAGGAGAAGAGAGCGGAGGGAGCAGCCCAGTCGTGCCCTCGCCACTTCCTTCTCACTCTTCCACAGACACTCAGTGGCGTTCACTGCTTCTATGCTGGGGACCGCACCAGTTGAGATGAACTCTCTAAAAAGAATAGCATCCCTCATTAGGTCGCTTAGCCGAAGCAACATTACCGATCATGATATTTAGGAAAGAAAAGTTAATTTCAATAGAGCAATAAAACGAGCCGCATTGTAATGGCAGCTCGGTTGCGGTTGAGAACATCAAATTTGAGAGAGCGGACTGCGCGGAAGTTGGCGAAGAGATGAATCGTCGTTAGCACCTGAACAATCATTGTTTTAATCTCATATAAAAAGTTCCTTACATTGAATTACTAAGCATGCTTAGAATTTACCATAAACAGAAGCCAGATAACGATCCGATGACCAGAAACGAGAAGAAGGAGAAAGAGGGAGAGAAGAAGAGCCACCAAGTTGACGAGAGTCTCTTGGCTGCCATCCTTGGCTGAGACATCCGCGAGATTATTGCGACGGGCCTGCAGTCACAGCTTTGCTTGCATTACGTTCGCTTCCTATACTGAATCTGTCATAATGAAAAGGAAATCATTTCACACAGCTTAGAAAGACTGATATGAAGAGGACATCCATGTTTCTCTTGAAGGAGAGTAAAGGGGCGACCTGGTGATTGACAATCGCACTTCGAGTGGCGCCCCCAGCCACTCCAACAATGCAACGGAAAAGAGAAGAAAAACATGCGATGGGAAGGAAAGCGCCCGCCATCAAAGGACTCAGCAAATCCACGAAGAAACTGTTGCAATAAGATCGCATCACGCACAAGAAGGAAAGAACGTAAAGAAACAAACGCAAGATCGTTGAGAAAATCAGCAACAAGTCGCCATTTCTTGCACTCCGAATCCAGTTGCGAGCATGAAAGAACGCATTATCAGCATTTCCGAAACAGCAAGCAGCAAAACCCCTTTCACGCCAAAGCACTCATTTAAGTGGAAAAAAAATTGATAATTCAAAAAGGAACCTTTGGCATAGGAGAAGAGAATTCTTCCGAGCATTCCGCAGCCGTCTTTCACGAGCCAAGTAAGAGAAGCTGAGAGGGCAGAAGCCGACTGAAACCACTTTCCAATCCATATGAAACGGAATGTCGCACTTCAAGACGGCGAAACTAAAACAAATATAAATAGAATAACAACTAAACCTTATTCCCAACTCCTACGGCGGTAAGAACGGCCTCTGTAGCTAGGGCAGCAGTAAGTGAACTTGCCTATGCTTGGATACTATCCCAAATCTGATACTCGATATAGTCCGGTGTTACGGAATAAGGATATCCTGTTAAGAGAAAAAAATCTCCTGATACGTTGACTGAAACAACTATTATTGCCAAGCTGTTTAAAGCACAAATTCTAAGACGAATATACCTTGAGGCAAGAAAACCGAAGTGAGGAGTAGCCAAAATGACCTCGCCTGCCTTTTCCTCGTTTCTTTCCACTCTCCAACGTCTCCGCTCTCAAAATCAACGTCGAACTTTCCCCGACAGTCCCGGCCATAGCTTTCAGTCACCGTTTCTTTCATTGCCTGCAAAAGATTACATATTTAAATTATAAGACAACCACGACTGCCATAGAAACATTGTTCTCTTATTATATGGTCGTCCCTCCCATATAACCCAGATTACCCCCTCACCAGTGTCCCGTTCAAACTACCATAAGATAAAGAACTTTATCGAATAGGACGGCAGTTTGTAAAGTTCATCCGTTCATCCGTTCATCTCGTTCATCTGTTGTAAAGTTCATCTTGCCTTAGAGTGCACCAAAATACGCAATTCTTGGCGCTTCACTATTTCAGAATTCTTTCATTCTTTAAACGTGACTGGCTTGCATGTTCGTGTTGTTAAAGCTTGTTAAAGTGTTGGTGTGTACTTAAATGAGCAACAAAACCCTTCAGTTGTGTTTATTATAGTTCCTTGCCGAATAATGGAAGAGGACGATAGTCTCTTTTCACCAGTAAGAGCAAAGCGGACATTTGATGAATTTATAACGCCTTCGAGAGCAGTTGAAGGGTTAGTTTGCTGACAGAAATTCCTATTTATCATGACGATAAGTGCTTTCAGGCAGTTTGGAAGGTGGAACGATGATTTGTTTGGTGTAGATGAAAACGGCCTAGATGAGAGGTGGTAGATATCCTCGTGAGATATATTGGTAAGATATTATTTTAGCCTTTTTCTGGCTGATCAGTCGAGAAACGTGAGTGCAGACGACAGTTCGCCGTTTCTGGATTCTACTTACATGAAGGATGCTGAAGGAAACATCTGCTACAGAGGTCACGACCTCAACAGGAATAAGTATCTTCGTTGTCTTGGAAAGAAGTAAATATTTTGACTTTCCCATAATACAATCGTATTAATTTTCATGTGAATGTGTTCGTTCTCAGAGTCGATGTGAATTTGATCAACAATGCTTCCCCTTCCTTACCACCACCTTCTGGGGAGAATGATGCGTATCATTATCTTGTTGAAATAACCGATGATAAATCGGTACGCGCATTGGCAAACGACTCAGCTGGGCCTTGGAATCAGCACGGAGGTTTGCAACATCTGACTTTATGGGCGCTAGGTAAAATGGGCGCTGTGTATCTGCTAATTGTTCAGCCACCCGTGCAAAGTATGAAAGATTCATGGCAATGAAAATTGACTCGGAATTCGTCCACGATAAAGCCGGTCGTTTCGCAAAGCTGCCATCGACTTCGACCAGCTGACGAAGATGTATCGAGAAGGTGACTACATCAAGGAAATTGCGCACAAAGGAGAACGGAGCATCTACGTCCTCTTCTCCGATGAGCAACTGGGAGATGTTTGTAACATGATTTATATCGATATAGTGTCATTATTTTATTTTAGCTGCTGTTCGGATCGGTACAGATGGTGAGTAGAGTGAAGTCGAGAGGACTATTGGACTGCGCAGATGAAGCACACTGCCGATCGGAGTGGAATCGACTCAAACAGTCGTTCCCAGAGGAAATACAAAGAATGTTAGTTAAAGGGAGCAGTAAGTTCGTGCAATTGTGTTATCATTTATTTAGAATGGACGGGAAGCTTCCTTCATTTATCTCCCGCTTTGGAATCCGGAACAGAATCATGGCTGGCTGGAGGCTTCTGCCTTGCACTACGAATAGTGCTGAAACACACAATCACTGGCTGCGGGAAAAGGTTGGCGACCGACAGCCTCTGCACATCTTCATCGAGCATCTCAAGGAGTACACCAACAGTTAGTTTTTAACTCGCCTTCATATAATCGTGCTGGTGAACTTCATTCAGTGCACGTGGAGCTTCTCAGAGCGGCAATTCATGGAGGAGGGAGTAAAAGACTTGCCCAAGGCAACCTCATGAATCATGTTCAGGTTTTCGGGATATAATTTAGTTATTAGAGATGAGAGTTAGTATTTTTGCTTTCTAGTACACAACTATGCAGCGGGATAGACCACAAGAACTTTCTTCTCTGCTCAAACCCTTTGGCATGGGATTGAAATCGAAGAAGCATCCCTCACATGTTGACGAACTTCCTCGCATATTGTTCTGTCGTTAGTTTTAAGACTGTATTAACTACTTTGGATGCTTTACCTCTTAACTCCAGGGAGATCAGAGAAGGAGGTCAAGGAGATCCTGAGTTCTGCGAAGGAGATGGAAGTCTCTCAAATGAAGTCTGGCAACTACCTGGTTGTTAATGAAGAAAGGCCGCAGCCGTAAGTAGAATTGAATAGCAGCGTGACCCAGTTAGTATAATTTATTTATAGCCAAATGGTTGCTGTCTCGGATGGCCTGCTCAAGTGTTACGGCAATTCTTGCTGCAATATAACTGCATCCCGCGTTTGCGTGCACATGTCAGTCTCTTTTTTCTTTCTCAAATAGAGACACGCGTTATCTTTTCAGGTTCGCTGTCCTCATCAGAAGTGACGAGGACGGAAGTCTGACGCGGTCATTATGTCTCTAGAACCTCGATGAAGTGGATTTTCACCGTGCCACTGCGACGACTTCCGACTATGCTAAGCCAGGCACGAGAGGACGGCGCGGCTGCGCTGGATCTGGAGCCAACACGAAGCGCACAGTCACAGCGGTGGCAACCGGAGCCGTGCGCCGGTCGTACAGTAAGGACATTCTTATAGTTTTCAATAAAATTCCAAACCATTGTCTAGTTCCTTTAGATTTTCAATCTCCGGTGCTGAATGAAGGAGAGGTTGCAGCCAGCTTCCCACTCCCTGATGAGGATACGGTTGACTCACGCCCACCTTCGCAGCACTCACTTTCCATCCGGTTGCATCGTATCATTTTACCGTCTGCGAAGGCGCTTCATGACTTTATGCACGGAAGATCCAGAACCGGCAAGATGTTTATTCATCACAACGACCATCCGCTCATTATTTCTCTCGCTTCAGTTTGAATTGTTTTTTTTACTAAAACCAAGCTACCCACAGTCATTCTTTTTTTCTCTTTAGAAATCCCGAGCGGTGCAGTGAAGAAGTGTGCGGAGTGTGCGGCTCAGTTGGAGAGGAGGACAGCATCCTCAAGTCCTCTCGATCTGGTCGTTGTTCACCTTGAAGCATACGAGTACATGCACCCGGATGGTCGAATGCGTCGAAGCACTGGAAACCGGTAATCTAGGCCAACGATGTGTAGCTGAGTTCAGAATGTGCTTACATTAGATGGACGCATGCTCGATTCGCCTGCGTCGTGGAAAGGCACACACACATCTCCCCGGGCGACTTCCAGCTGTCTGATCTCCTGAAGACTTCTCTTACGCCACTCTATCGCGAGTGGCTTCGGCTGTCCTTTGGCCTTGAAGGTCTCTAAGCTCCTCCGCTAATGAGCTTTACGAACCGCACTTGTTCCTTTTTTTTCTTAAAAATGCTTTAAGCAAATTCAAAATTGTTAATTAAAGCATGTCCCGGTGTTGCTTCTCTCTGTGCAATAAATAGCTTGTTAAAGTTCGTTCACATTTAATACGATATACATCGTACAGAGAATGTAAGAATTCTGAAATAGTGAAGCGCCAAGAATTGCGTATTTTGGTGCACTCTAAGGCAAGATGAACTTTACAATAAGATGTTGCGTGGTGAAATCTACAAAGATGAACTTTACAACAGATGAACGAATGAACGGATGAACTTTACAAACTGCCGAATAGGACACGACCTGGTCCGGTAGAGCGCGGTGACAACAAACTTGCAATGCATGGCAGAGCAAAATACAAAAAGCACATGAGCGAGCAGCAATGGGGAGTGGATAGCGGCATGTGGGAGGAGTTGAGGATGTATGAAGATCCGCGTGGCCTCGCGGCGTTGAGGGGCCTTGTGATAGGGGCCGATGTGAGGAGTGGGAGAGAGAGAGAGAGAGAGAGAGAGAGAGAGGGGGGAGAGAGAGAAGAGGATGAGGGGGAAAAGGGAGAGGTTGGACGTCCAACCCTTAGAAACCTGAAGCCGCCCAATCCTCGAGAAAGAGAGAGAGAGAGAGAGAGAGAGAGAGAGAGAGAGAGAGAGAGAGAGAGAAGGTAGATGGGAGGAGGGAGAGGGCGTGAGGGGCCGACATGACCGAGCCGGCGATTAACCTCCACGTCGTAGCCACTCTCTCCACCACCTCTAATCCCGACACAACCTGGAAAATGAAAACAGTACACTCAGGGTGGGTGGGTGGGACCCAACACTCTACGACCAGCGATCGTAGAAATGTCTTCTCCCTCCTCTACAACCCTTTGCTCAACTGCTACCGTACCCGGCCAACTTGCACATCAACATTCAAAACCATCTTCACTACTCCCCACACCCTGCCTATTTCACAGTCCACTTGGTGATGATGGTAATCATCAATTATATGGTCGTCCCTCCCATATAACCCAGATTACCCCCTCACCAGTGTCCCGTTCAAACTACCATAAGATAAAGAACTTTATCGAATAGGACACGACCTGGTCCGGTAGAAAAACGAAAGTCCCCTTTGTGAAGATGAGAATGGAGGAGAAAACCCGACACTTAGAGATGGTAGGGCAGCAGCTTGTGCCCTTGAAACACCGAGAAATCTACTCTTCAAGGAGAAGGCCAAGTAAATATCCCCGCTTTCCCTCTACACGGCCCAGAGATCCGTGGGCAAGTAACTCTACTTCCCAGGACATACCTAGTCTGTCTTTGCCCCATGGCCTCCACCGCTAAACGCCTGCTAATTGGCCCCCCCAGGAAGAAACTTGACTGCCTATTACTTCTTCTAAGTTTCCAGGTTAACCTCCGGAGTAGTCCAGAACCCTTTTAACAAACTGTGAAAAAGGCCGTGTCTGACCTGATCCCTTCATCTCTCCTGTGTCTACTGGTAGAGCGGGTGGAACGGTTTCCTTCCTGATTGCTCCTCTCTGCTCCAGCTTCTGGATGGAGTAGAGGGCCTCCTGCTACGAGTCCGCCTTCTCCGCTCTGTCCAGGAGGAAGAGACATCGTGCCGCTCGCACCGTCCGAATCAACTGCAAGATATATACAGTTAAAAAACCACTTAACTGACCAAGTCCTTTATGGCAACACCTCTCACTATAACTATCGATTTAATTTCCAAACTGAAATATCTCGATTCTGACTGTCATTATTACGACACGAATGTGGGTTGCACTTGTGAACCCGAATTTTCCACCTGAGGGAAGAAAACATCAGCTATGTTATTTCCCTTTGAGCCATGGCTGGACAGTGAAACAATAACTGTTTATCTTGCCTTTGCTCAGCTACTTGAATCTAATTCAGAGTTTTCGACAACATTACCCGGATGTCGATTTGCATCGCAAACTGGAGGGGGTCTTAACTGATACCCTGAGCTCACCTCTGGGGGAGGAAGGAAAATGCCGCATTGACTCCTAAGGACTGAACCATAAACAGCCAAAAGTATGGGCACTACTTGAGGTCTCAAGCCCATAGGTAGGACAACCTCACTGATATCTGAACTTACTTATTCACGCCAAGTAAATGTGGGCACTAAGCCTTTAACTTGTTCCTCTACTAACCCAGATCCTCTTCAGATGGTGGAGAGACTCCGCCTTATAGCGCCCGGAGCGCTCTTCTGCCATCAGCCTCACTCTTTCTCGGACAACTGCAATTCGATCGACCATAAATTTACTTTCAACTGATAGAGTTGAATTTTTAACAATTAGAGGACCCCGTAGGAGGGCCGAATCCCCTCTAGGGAAGAAACAATATTCCTACTAACAACCAGGTCCCTCATGCATGAAAAAAAAGGAACGGGTCTGGTAACTTAGTGAGGAAGAGAGGTCCCCGACCCTTACGAAACTACCTGCTGTGACACTACTCTCTTATGTATGGAGAAGTAGCCCATAACACGTATACTAACCAGGCTCCTCTTCACTCGACGAGCCTCTCCGCCTGCTCCCGCTCGGTAGCGCTTCAGCAAGGGCTAGCGGGAATCCGCCCCACTGCAAACCGATCGACTATAAATCCCAACTGATAGAGTTGAATTTTAACGATTAGGGGTCCCTTAAGAGGGCCGAAAACACCCCGAAAAGAAAAGGCCTCACACTAACTACCCGGTTACTCATACAGGAGAAGGTAACCGGGTCTGAATCCAAACTGTGGAAGGGTGACAGCTTACTAACCAGGCTCCTCTTGACCCAGCGCTCCTCTCCGCCTGCTCCCGCCCGGAGACCGCTTCAGCCATCGGCCTCACGTGAAACCGCATCACTGCAAACAGAACGGAGTTAAAACCACCTTTAACTGGCCGAACTACTCACACTAGTTTACAGTCCCTCATCAAGGGAGTGCAAACGGATACGGGTCCCATGAGGACCCGTCTCTTACCACACTAGCTTACAGCCCCTCATCA
>CALZFC010000005.1:6397500-6435000 GCA_945643635.1 Allodiplogaster sudhausi
GCCGATTACAGGTTCTTCCAAGGTTACTTTGGGAACTCTGCGGGGGGCCGCTGGCAGCCATGGAACTACTTGAGCAGAAACAAGCACTGGTCAGTCAGGAGGGAGCAGGGAGGAAGAGGAAGAAAGCGATTGCAGGTACGGCAGTTGGCTCACTTGATTGAGTGGTCGCTCTGCTTTGATTGGATGAAGGCCCGCACTTCTGCCATTGTCAATCATTTCTCCATCTACAGGAGACTCACTTCCACCTGCGAAACCTTCTCTTCCATTCAGTCTCTTTTTCATCAAATATCCTTTTAACCTCGAATTTAACATTATTTTAGCAGATCTTTTATTCGTTATTTCAAAATCTGCTGAGATTGGTTTCTATTTTGTAAATGAGACTAAAGTAGTTTCGGATCCTCTTACAGAGATTTGCACTGTGACAACGATTTGACTTGGTTTCTCGCAACGGCGAATCCAATGGTTGATCTTCTATGCAAGACAACTGAATCCTTTGTGAGGGAGCAATCTGCTCTGCCTCTTGAAAACACGCTTCAAACTATGTACACTATTATGCGGTGAGTTAAGCGAGAGACGGAATCGGAGTGCCATGGGTTGATGTTGCAGAGTGTGTTGCTGTATGCTTGCCTCTCCTGGAAGTTGTCTTCCCTCCTCGTCTCAAATCCTTTTGCTTCGAGTTGTTGTTGGCAGCCTTCTTCTCTACGACATAATCCACCCTGAGGGCGCCTTTTCTCGCAACTCTTCCATTGACATTCGGACAATCGTGGCTCTCATCGCGGCCAACCCTGAAAATGTAAGTAGACGATTACAACTATTACCGTACTTTTGCTGTTATACATGCAAATGCTTTCCCCATTACAGGGAAGCCTTTTTTTGTAACCCAGCCAATCGTGATCTTAATAATTTATACGATGGTAGCAATTCTAACATCGTTTAAGACTCGTATTTCAAGGGGACTATATATCAAATAGCTGAGATCACGATTGGCTGGGTTATGGAAAATGCTTCCATGTTAGTCAATAGTTGGTGCCTGTCGAAATCTGAAAAGGCTGGATAATGCGAATCATAAAGGTTCGCTCTTTTCCATGTAAAATTTTTGGCAATGGCTCCTAAAAGCCATTTGTTTAAACAGTGGTCAGAGAGCTTGTTTTATGTCATATGCAATTACCATCAGAACCATTAAGATGTCATTGCAGAAGCAGCAATTGTTGAATCCGCTGATCGAGGCGGTGAGTCACTGTCGGAAAGCCACGGTCCACCCTAAGATCAGAGCTCTGCTCTCCACTGCCTAGGTCCCTCTCTTTCTCTGCACTCTCTTCCATCCGTGTGCTCACTGACATACTGGTAAAGTCTCCCCGATCCCAGAGAATCCCCGATGTAAATTCCCTTGTCCTCACTCGAGATGATGTCATATTCTTCTCGGAATTTGCTCAACAATGCTTTTTATACTGCTGAAAAATTTTACCGTTCAGTACTTTCGGAACAAAAAATTAAGCTGGAATTTTAACTTTAAGATAAGCCTGTACGGTAGCTCAAAGATGCGATTTGATGTGTCAAACTTTTGAATCTTCGGTATCGTGATCAATTCTAGTCAGCTTCATCCTGAATCAGCCTGGTTTGTAAAACCTTGTGTACATGTACAGATTACTAATTGGGAAAGGGTTCACTTTTATGAGCACAATGGACCGATAAAGCAAAGAAAATCCCGTGAAAGAATAATTTGCCTGAAAAGGGCGCTATCACAGAGCATATGGTTATGGCAAGAATAAACCAGTTGTTGTTTCATCACTTGGATTCTAGAACGGTATCACAATCATTTCTGCACTGAATAATAAGTATTGCATATCTCTAAAATCTAACCATAAGTGCAAAGAGAAAGCTACTTCTGATGTCCAATGTGGACTATACTAGCTTAAGCAGTTTGAACGAAAATCAAAACGGATTCTGCGATTAATTGTAATGGCAGTAAATGGCGAACTAAATAAATAATAGCTAAAATCAGGCTGTGGAGTTGATTCTTTTGGAATTGGAAAGAATTGAACGAACAAGAGCGCCATCCTCTTCACACGAACCGTGCCACCAAGAAGAGAAATCTGAGAAGGTTAGCTTCTCATTTAATTGCATTAACGCCCACAATAAGATGGGAAAGATGGAATATAGAGAAGAACCTCGGAGGACGAAAGAAGGTCTTGGATGAATCCACGAGATACGACACATCTGGCAGAAACCCCAAGGTCTCTCGAGAACATCATGGAGATTTCCATTCAGGAACACCACTCGGAAACGACGGCGCCATTCAAAGTATTTGCTAGAATGAGATGACGTTTGATCCCATGGAACTCATGGGGACTGAAATTAGAAGATTCACGTACAAGTACTCTTTTTTGTTATTCATAAGCATCTTGAGATGACCCGCAAGGTCTTCAACTCTTTTAAAGTCATCCACGGCAATGAAAGATCCAGGAGGTAGGCGATTCTCAGCAATCGAACGCTGTAGATCAAATTGTACGCTCAGATAATAGAGGAACGAGAACGAGAAACAAAACAGAGAGGAAGAGAGAGAGAGAGAGATAGAGAGTAAGAGAGAGAGAGAGAGAGGGATAGAAAGATAGAGAGAGAGAGAGTACCTTCAGCACGACGGGAACGATCTCCCTCATGAGTCCCTGATTCCAGACCTTCTCAGTAATGTAGTCAGAGCAGACAGAATTCTCGAAGGCAATGTAAAAGTGATAGCTGAAGAGAGAATAGCTGGAAGAGTGGGAAAGGGGGGGGCTAACTCAGTGTCGAGAGCATTCTCGCATTCTGAACCACGCGCACACTCCAACTTCCCGCAGGCACCGAACACATCAACGGGAATTAGCTTCTGAAAAAAAGAGGTCTCTCTCGCATTTCTCTCTGCTTCTCACACCACGATATTAAGGTGGATATTATACTGTATAGGAACCTGAAGCTCGTTGACAAGGTCTTCTCTTTTGCTGTTTGTCGTGCAGTGAGAAACGAACCAAGCTGCCGCTTTCTTCTTGCCAAGCAGCAAAGTACGATTGAAAAGCTGGAAACGACATGTTAAATTTTGAGTAATTGTAGAAACGAAGCAACAGAGGTTGAGAGAGGGAGAAGAGAACGGAGAGGACGAGATCATAGAGAGAACAAGAGAGAGAGAGAGAGAGAGAGAGAGAGAGAGAGAGCGAACTTCTCCAGTAGGACGCGATTCAGGGGCTAGCTTGACGGTGTAGCCATAGGGAGAAGCTCCAGGGGTGCCCTGGCGGTAGCCAAAGGAGAAGTTGAAATAGTCGCCCCCAACTCTGGTAGCAATCGTGTTCTTTGGTGACTCCTTCAATTTGCCATTTCTTTATTTGCTCTTTAATCTCACTTTATCAGGCAAACTTTGAAGATCAACTGTAAAGGCGCAAACCTGACTAAAGAAAACGACGTACTGATGTGGGTTTCTGCGGACAAACTTGCCACTCCCGGAAACCAAGACTACATCGGCCTGTTAATAACAATTATTCAGTCCAGCCATAAGAAATTGACTAAGTAAATAGCAATGCAATGAGGCAATTTGTACATTTGCAAATATGTATGTAGAAATCCATTGAATAAACGGAGAATGTTGAGAAATAGAGAGAGCGAAAGAGTGAACGAGACACCCGCCTGTTTGGCCCTCGAACGGTCCATTGTGAACTCGCAGTCCCAATCAAGACACCCTCCCAGATTCTGCTGAGAGTGACCAACATCCCAAGAAAGAATCAGTCGTCTCCTTCTGCCTAAGAGACAGAGATACAGAGATTAAGAGACTGAAAGAGAAGAGCGAGAGAAAGAGAGAGAGAGAGAAGTCAGAGTGAAGAGTAATTAAAATACCGTCTGTTTTAGGCGGAGTCATTCTTTGGCGGAAGGTGAAGACTCCTTCACTGCCCAGCACATCCTCACCAACAAAGGCTGGAGGGTACTGGCTGGAGTTGAAGAGGAATTCGAATGCTTCTTTCCCTTTTCCTCATGTTGCCGCATTTCATTCGCACCTGCAAAAGAATCTCACGTTTCTTCATATGTTTTATGTACTTATGCACATGGTAATTCTGGAAATGGAACAGTTGTTTCTAGCAGTGACTCGGACAGAAAAAAAGCGACCTATGGCTTGCGATCTCGTTCGTGCCTCATCGCGAGAAGTAGCCATCCTTCCTTCATTTTTCATCTAAATGAGTAAAAAATAAATAAGATATGTATATGTATGTACAGACATACATAAATAACACATATGTAGCTAGTTTAGGAATGATAAGAAGATTATATTGAATAACTCTGTATGCATATATAGATATGTAAATGCAAGACAAGTTGCAAAGGACTGACTTCGGATATGAGTTCTTGAACAGCCGATTTGGTGGCGTAGATTGGGAAGAGAAGAAGGACAAAGAAGAAGTAGATGAGGAGAAGGAGAACGAGGAAAGGAGTGAGACGTCGGAGACGGCCACAGCCCACACTCAGGCTGCGCAGCACATCGCGTCGACGCATCAAAGGCATCTCATTCTCACTCCAGCCTGATCCTCCTCAATCATTCCATCCCTGTACTACCACCCTCTCACTCTTTCTCTCTCCCTCTCCGTCTCTCACACATTATCTCTCAATCTTTCACTCTAAATTCGAGAGGAACTGAGGTTGCAATTTCAGTCAGTAGAGATGCAAATAATGCAATATATGAATGAATATATTATTTATACATATGTATGTATGTATACATACAGACCGCCGCTGCACAAATAGAGCTCAATTGAGCGATGCATTCCATGAAATACCGCATCATTTTTTAGTGGAAGACCACGAACTAAAGGCCCGATTTTAAGAGTGGCTTCATTTCTGTCTGCCTGGCCAGTGTCATTTCTGCCCAGCCAGTTTCACCACTTTAATGGTAGAAAAGCAAGCACACGTGCGGATATCGGAGGAAATGAGGGATTTCTCTATGAGGAAAAGAAAAAGGAGAGAGGATTATGATGAGATAAGCCTGCAGTGGATTACGTAGGAGATTTGGATGAAATGAAAATGTTCGGGGAAAGGACACGACAGCGAGAAGCAGCAGAAGAGAAGAGGGAGAGAGAGAGTGAGGAGGAGGGGGAGAAGAAGAAGAAGAACAAGAAGAAAAAGAAGAGAGAGAGAGAAAGAGAGAGAGAGAGTGAGAAGGAGGGGTAGAAGAAGAAGAGAGGGAGAGAGGGAGAAATAGAGAGTCGTATACCTTAATGGAATAGAAACAGACGTGGCTTCCCTCATGACTTCGTGAAGCCTGTGGCATGAGAGAAGAGACAACAGAGAAGAGGACGGGGAGAGAGAGAATTAACGAAAGATTGGAGAGAGAGAGAGAGAAAGAGAGCAAAAGCGTCAATTTAGTGGTTGTTGAAGAGCGGCGACGTTGTGAAAAGGATGGTCTGGCGGCGTGGGGGTGTCTGTCCCACCAAACAAAGAGCGAGAGATAGAGAGACGGAAGAGATAGAGAGGGGAAATGGAATAAAGATACCACAGAAAAGGCCAAATTCAAAATAGAGGTGAATCTGAAGGGAAGTCGTGCATGCGACGAGTTGAAAGAGGATAAAAAAAGTATGAATCTCCCCTCTTCCACTATTCTTGCCTCTCATCTATTCTTTGTTAGTTTCAATCAGAATGCATCACCCTGATGTACCCCGCACAATGCATACTATACTATACACACGTACAAAGGCGGACAGCCTGAACACATCTCTCTTTTCTTCTCTCTCTCTCTCTCTCTCTCTCTCTCTCTCTCTCTCTCTCTCTCGGGATCCCAATTTTTGCTAAATTATGATTGTATGATTTGGAGTGGGAATAAAGGGGGCGGTAAGATCAAGAAGGAGAAAGAGGAAGAACGAAATGACAAAAGTCAATGAAGACAAATTCGGGAATGACGAAGACGAAGAGTGAGGGCGCCACAAAACAAATGGTATAAGTGTGGAGAAGAAATGGGGAAGAAGGGACGGGCGGAGGGAGAGACAGCAAAGCGAAGATTGAGAGAAAGACTGAGAGAGAGAGTAAGAGACAGAGAGAGAGAGACGAAAGAAAAGAAATGGGAAGGGAAGGAGAGACCATTCATTAGAAGTAGAGAGAGAGTAGAAGCCGTGTGCCTGCATTCAACCAGAAACAGAGAGAACGTGGTGGTCGCTTCTTTCGTGTTGGCATGGAGAAACACTCATTGTCAGCAACAACTCCCTGTCAACTTGAAGAATTCTCAATTCAAAACAATGAAATAAACAGACGGATGACCTTGAACTGATTTAGAAATCTTCTTTTTCGAAGATGCCATAGAAGCAACGCAACCCCAGGGCAGTTCAGAAACATTTATTTCTAATCGTCGTTTTCGTCTTTCTTCATGTGCAACAAATTCGTAAACATGAATTCCATAAAATTCCCGCACTCAATACATTATTTCCTAATCTGGTTTTTCTCTTTCCCATCCATGCAGAGAGATTGGCAGAGGAGAAAAGAAATAAAATAATAGTGAAATTAGTGACAGCGCATCTCTAAAACTAGTTATGTTCTCTTCTCATAAATGGTGGAAAAAATAAGTGAAAAAAGATAATAATGAAACAAAGAAAGAGGGAAAAGAAAAGAAAAAAAAGGAAAGAAAAGAAAAGAAAAAGGAAAGAAAAGAAGAGAAAAGAAAACAAAAAATAGAGTAAAGAAACGAGAAGAATGTATAGTAAATAGAGAGAGAAGAGAGAGAGAGAGAGAGAGAGAGAGAGAGAGAGAGAGAGATAGAGCAGAGAGGGGGAGAGAGCAGAGAGGAGGAGAGAGCAGAGAGGGAGATACGTAGTGAGAGAGAGAGCGCGAGAAAGAGATACTGAGAGAGAGAGAGTGAGAGAGAGAGAGACAGACAGACAGACATACATAGCGAGAGACAGCAAGAGATAGTTTGAAAGATGGCCAGTGAAAAGACATAAAATTGAACATGGCATGCCCTGCCAGAGTAGAAATTCGTGTTGCAAGTCTACATTTGCATAATTTAATAATAAATCGATTTCATCACCGAAGATAGGAACGAAGGTGCAACGGATGGAAAAGGAAGGAAAAGAGAGGAAAGGCCTTCGTTCTGAAGAAAGAATTGTAGAAGATGCAAGAAGATGATAAGATGTTCTTTGGGTACATATATGCTAGTATTATCTGCATCTATACAGACTTGCCAGAGAAGCTTCACTCGCTTCCATTTCTGACTATATCAATCATATCTTTTTTTTTAAAAATTACATAGGGAGATGAAAACGACCTGAGCCCGGCCCAAAGGCCCGACGATACCAAGAAAAGCCAACTAAATTCAGAATTATTGAATAGATAAGATTTTGAAGCTTTTAGGATTTTCTTCCCCGCTTACTAAATTTCCCTGATTTGTAGAAAGAAAGTTTTTTTTATGTAACCAAGCATTACAGTATCTCCAGATCATGCGTGATTCGTTTAGGACCGTGAAATAATAAAAAAACGGCACTAGATAGCTACACTACGTTACGAATACAATTTGAATTTAGTAGCCTTAAAATATTTGCTTAAGAGTTCAACGTTTCTTCCCCATATAAGATATTCCGCTTTTCTTCTAGTACTTATTTGCAATCCTTCTACAGTGCTCATAATGCAGTATTTCATATTGTGAACATTGATGATTCTTACAGGTTGCTATAGCAACCGTGGCAACGAGAGGTTCGAGTTAATCAGTACTGAGGAGAGCTCACCTGAGAGTTGTCCTTAGACATTCTTCTTTGTAAGATGTTCCACAACACTTTCCAAAGTGGCTTGTTGTCTGTTCTCTACAGCATTGGAAGCAAACCGTTGCAACTTTGGGACAAGCAGGTAAACAATCTCCCACTCATCTGTTGTCCCCGAAAGTTTTTTTTGGGCATAATTGCAGTTATTTCATTAGGGTCTATTAAACCTTGATGTTTGGTATTGTTTTTATTTAGGTAAAAAACGGTCATATCAAGCGAATCACGGACGAGGAAATCCAATCGTTGATTATCGAAATAGCGGGTGCGAATGTCAGGTTGGAGTATAGTTTTACTTCATTATTTAAGGGAAAAATCTCTTTCAGCACTTGTTTCATTTCTTGTCCGATTGATCCGGCGAAAACCCTGGGGATCAAGTTGCCGTTTTTTGTGATGGTTGTCAAGAATATGAAAAAATATTTCTCTTTTGAAGTACAGGTTTGTTTCCCTTTCTCAGATATTTTCTTCTTTGACATTGCTGCAGTGTAAATGAGTAGTTCTAAGTGAGTGCATAAACCTTGGATGTGTTTGGGCAATATATTTCCTTAAAAGTGTAGGAGATGTTGTGGATATTAAGATTCTGGATGATAAAGGCGTGAAGCGACGGTTCCGCGCTTCCAACTTCCAATCGAGCACACGAGTTAAACCTTTCATTTGCACGATGCCTATGAGACTTGATGAAGGATGGAATCAGGTATGTTCCGTCGGTTAACATGTTTAGCACTTCTTGCTGATTGAAATATTCTAAGAATTGTTTTATAGGTTCAGTTCAACTTGGCGGATTTCACTCGACGAGCATATGGAACGAATTATGTGGAGACTCTCCGGGTTCAGGTTTGTCTATTCCTCAGGTCTTTATGTAGAGATCGATTCGTGCAGATTCACGCGAATTGCCGGCTTCGACGCGTGTATTTTGCTGATCGATTGTATACTGAAGATGAGCTTCCAGCCGAATTCAAGCTGTATCTTCCGATCTCTTCATCTGCGGTAGTTCCTGCTGTGGCTACCTAGCAATCTCTACTTGACCACTCGTCGTTCAAAGCCAGATGATATACGAGGAAACCATTCAAGATCTCCTTTATTTTACGAATATTTTATTTCTAACATTAAATATTGCACTGTGAATTTTAAGACCTTACTAAATAATTAACGAGAGACGTAGCTAGTTCATTAATGTATCGTGTAATTTAACTTTTTTTTAAACGTTAACTATTAATCTTTCCGCGCTGATTTATTATTTTGTTATAGATGTATGCACTAATGTAACAATGTTTTGGAATACATGCTTTCGACTTGTGGCTGGCTAGTCCGCTGAGAGTTGCTGCTGCCTGTTCAAATATCGCCTCATTTCCTGTTCTTCGATTGGCTTGTCGTGTTGGCCCCTCACGTGAGCACATTTAATCGGCTGCAGGAGAAAGGGAAGGATCTGGAACTTGCCCCCCCCCCCCTCAGACGATGCCTAGAGTGGACTCTATACTCATAAATGTGTCCTTTCTAGTGAACACGTGAAGATCATATTCGAATGATCAGGGTTCCAATAGTTCAACTTCTGGGGTAGGAGTGGCCAGTGGTGAGCGCAGTGAGAGGCAGTACACTGTGATTCCCATTCCATTTTTCTTGATTGGATCGTATGATTCCCGCCAAACTTCTCGCGCATTCATTGAAATTTGCGTTACTCTGTTCTCAAAGTCCACCTCCTTTTCCATGTACTGCCGTTTATAATTAATTTTTTGGAAGTAGGAGTTTATCTTAATTGCCCATGCTGAGAAGATCAATCCTCAAAGGAAAAATGACGCGCCGTTCGAAGATGTTTGAAGAATTGGATAGGGTTTGCCACGAGCGAATTCTCATCTTCGACGGAGGAATGGGCACGATGATCCAAAGAGAATATCTTGACGAAGAAGCTTTCCGTGGAACGGTTTGCTCTTTCCTTTCTTTACATGTGTATTTTGAATATCCATCGTGATGCTTTTAGTCACTAATTTCAAGTTAGAATTCTGGGAAATGAAGAGCATGTTTAGATTCTTCAAAATCACGGGAAGCCCGTGAAGGGTAACAATGATCTACTTTCCATCACTCAGCCCGATGTCATTTATAAGGTGCGCATGATTCGAGAGAGTTGCTAGCGGAGTAGAGAGAGAGAGAGAAAGATTGAGAGAGAGAGAAAAATAGAGAGTTAAGCATTTTTGATCAACAGATTCATCGGATGTATCTGGAAGCCGGAGCAGATCTGATTGGGACGAACACTTTCAGTGGAACAAGCATTGCCCAGGCCGACTATGACTGTGTCCATCTGGTCAGGGATATTAATATTGAAGCCGCGAAGGTTGCCCGTAGGGCAGCGGAGGATATAACAAGGGAGACTGGTTCGTTTCTCAACCTATCCATTTCGTATCCGCACTGAAAACGGTACCAACATTTCAATCTGAGGTCGCAAGCGCTATGTCGTTGGCAGTATTGGACCGACAAATAAGACGCTGTCGATTTCGCCATCAGTAGAGAATCCCGAGATGCGCAATTGTGGTTGGATATTGGGATCAGTGAAGGAGATGGATGAGAGGGCAACATTGAGTGAGAAAAGAGAGAGAGAGAGAAAGAGAGTGAAGAAAGAAAGAGAGAGAGAGAAAGAGAGTGAAGAAAGAGAGAGAGAGAGAGAGAGAGAGAGAGTAGAATGCTGGCCGAATCTGGAACAGAGTTCCAGGAGCTCGTCACTGCATACGCTGAGCAGGCCCGCGCTCTCATGGAAGGAGGAGTGGACATTCTCATGGTTGAAACAGTCTTCGACTCCGCAAATGCCAAGGCCGCTCTCTTCGCTCTCAGATCTATCTTCGAGGATGAAGGTAGAGGGAGAGGACGCAGAGTTAGGGAGAAAAGGAGGAAGAGCTAGATGAGAAAGAGGGAGAGTTGGAGAGAAAGGAGGCAGAGTTAGAGGGGGAGAGGAGGGGGAGTTAGAGGGATAGCGGGTAAGAAGGAGGGAGAGATATCATGTCGCATAAGCACAGTTAACTGGGTGTCCTGTATTTATCAGAACTTGTTTACAGACGTGGATGAATTGCCTGTCTTCCTTTCGGGAACAATTGTTGACCTCTCTGGCCGAACACTTTCTGGCCAGACCGGCGAGGCTTTTCTTGTCAGCACTCGCCAGGGACAAGCGATTACAGTAGGATTGAACTGCGCGTTGGGAGCCCGTGAGATGAGACACTTCATCAAGACAATGAGCGACTACACCGATCAGTTCATCATCTGCTATCCCAATGCTGGTTAGTTAGAATGTTATTTTTGTAATAGAAGTGAAGGAGTTCCTTTTCCCTCCCTATCCAAAAGAGTGAAAGATCCGGCCATACCTGTCTCTCTTCCGATCATCTGCGATGTCATTCAACTCTAATCCTTCGCTGTTGCCACGAGTGTTACTGAAAGATACATCAAGAGGTCAATAGATCTCAAAGAAGGAAAGAAAGTAAGATGTAAAAACAGAGAGGACCAGATAAGAGCCGTAGACAAGAAGAGAATGACTTGCCTGTTGGGGCCCTACAATTTTGATCGTCATTTGCCACGTTGTCAGTGCAGTGCCATTTGCATATTTGTTTGGGTGATAGATTGAGCCCCGTTCAATGGAACACGTGCCGCAATGAATGGGGTTGAACAAAAAGCTTGCATCCTGATGCGTGCTGCTATTACGGGGAGAAAAAACGTGTTGAGTACAACATTTAAAAAAAAGAAAGATTGTTTTTGGTTGTTATTTCTTGTAACATTTAATCGGTGCCATTTCTCGGTCCAAATCTTGTTCATGTTCTAGGTTTGCCGAATGCTCTCGGTGGCTATGACGAGACTCCGGAAGACTTCGCTGACGCCCTTCGCGAATTTGCAATTGAGGGATTGGTTGGTACCATGAAGACAGAGAGAGAGAAAGAGAGACTGATGGTTGTAGTTGAACATCATCGGAGGTTGCTGCGGCACCACCCCTGAGCACATCGCCGCCCTCTCGAAGGCCGTGGCTGGCATTCCTCCCCGCCGCCCTCCTCCCTTCCCTCACGCGGGCCGTCTTATGTTGGCTGGACTGGAACCCATGACTGTTGGCCCAGACACCAACTTTGTCAACATTGGAGAAAGGTCCTTTGCTTCATCTCATTTCTTTAGGATGGGAGAGTGTGCAATCAGATGAGGGAGAGTAATGCTTTCTCTCAGATGCAACGTCGCTGGTTCTCGTCGTTTCTGTAATCTCATCAAAGACAACAAATACGACGAGGCATTGACAGTCGCGAGAATCCAAGTGGAGAACGGAGCTCAGGTCATCGATGTCAACGTCGACGATGGCCTTCTCGACGGGCCTTTTGCTATGGGCAAGTTCCTTCGGCTGCTCTCGGCTGAGCCTGACGTTGCCAAAGTCAGTTGACCTTCTGCTTCACTACTCTGAGAGAGAGAGGAGAGAGAGAGAGAGGAGAGAGATAGAGAGGAGAGAGAGAGGAGAGAGAGAGAGAGAGAGGAGAGAGAGAGAGGGAAAGGGTGATAAGGAGATGGTGAAAGGGAGAGAGAGAGAGAGAGGTGGAGTTCAATTCAGGTTCCTCTCTGTATCGACTCTTCCGATTTCAAAGTAATTATATCCGGCCTGGAGGCGACACAAGGGAAATGTATCGTCAACTCGATATCCCTGAAAGAGGGTGAAGAAGCCTTCATCGAGAAGGTTCTCCTGCCGTCGCCCCTCTTCTCTTCTATCTTTCCATATTAACAGGCCAAGTTGATCCGCCGTTACGGAGCAGCGGTTGTTGTGATGGCCTTCGATGAGATTGGCCAAGCAGCCGAGACTGACCGCAAGTTCGAGATCTGCGAACGCTCTTATCGGTTTGCTCTTTCTCTTTTCTCCCCCTCCCATGAGTACCGAAATTCCGTAATGGCGTTTATTTTCTGTTACAGCGAAAGAGTAGATGCTGAGCATGATTATAATTTGAGGATTTTAACCGAGGAAGCCGGCTTCAATCCATGCGACATCATCTTTGATCCGAATATCCTGACAGTTGCAACTGGAATGGAAGAGCACTCGGACTACGCCAAGTTCTTCATCGAATCCACTCGCATGATCAAGGTCCTCTTCTTCTCTTTCTCTTCTTCCCCTCCAATCCTTGACTTGCAGGAGAACCTTCCAGACTGCCACGTGTCGGGAGGAGTCTCCAACATCTCCTTCTCCTTCCGTGGAATGGAAAGGGTCAGAGAAGCCATGCACTCTGTCTTCCTCTTCCATGCAGTAGCTGCTGGCATGGATATGGGCATTGTCAATGCTGGCGCCCTTCCCGTCTACAGTGACATCCCAAAGGTTTGAATTCCCTCTCTCTCTCTCTCTCTCTCTCTCTCTTTTTCTCTCTCTCTCTCTCTCTCTATATATATATATATATATATAATATATATATATAATCCTCTATTACACATTTCTTAGGATCTCCTTGAACTCTGCGAAGATCTGATTTGGAATCGAGATCCGGATGCCACTGAAAAGATGCTAACTTTTGCCAAATCGTTGGGAAAAGAGGCGAAATCGACGACGGAGAACGAATTGGAATGGAGGAAAGAGTCACCCGAGGAACGACTGAAGTATGCTCTAGTCAAGGTGAGGGAAGAGTCATCAGGGTTTAAACGGTAGAGTCTATATTATTGAGCAACCCTCGTTTTGGCCTCCCGGAGCATCCTCACCTATATTTTGAAATGAAAATTGTATATTTAATTCTATCCAAGCTTGCCTTGCGGGCTCCAAACCCTCTACACTGTTTTCCCAAGCAGTCGACAGTCGCATTTATTACCTGGAAAGAGAGGGTAGATGAAGCTAGTTTTCAGGGCATCGATGCATTTGTGATGGAAGACACTGAGGAGTGCCGTTGTGACCGGGAGAAGTACCCGCAGACTCTGAATGTCATTGAGAAGCCTCTCATGGCTGGGATGGCCGTGGTCGGAGAACTCTTCGGGTCCGGCAAAATGTTTCTGCCGCAGGTTTTGCTCTTTTCGTTTTCAAGTCGCCATTTCCATATCAACTTCCTCAATTCGCCTATTTTTCTTAAGGTGATCAAATCCGCCCGAGTTATGAAGAAGGCAGTGGCTTACTTGCTGCCCTTCATGGATGAGGAGAAACGTCTCCAGGATGCAGAGGTTCCTTTTTACACTTTCTGTGTTGTGTCTACACCTTTCCCTTACATTCTTTTTGCTCTCCCACTCCCTTTCTTTTCTTTCCCATTTATTCTCACTACCTCTCTCTCTCTCTCTCTATCTCTCTCTCTCTCTCTCTCACTCTCCCGCATAACCTTCTTTAAGTCGGGCGATGTAAGCGAGAAGCACAACGGGACGATGGTGCTGGCAACAGTGAAGGGGGACGTGCACGACATCGGGAAGAACATCGTGGCCGTTGTGCTTGGCTGCAACAACTTCCGAGTCATTGACCTCGGAGTCATGACTCCTTGCGAGAAGATCATTCAGACTGCCATTCAAGAGAAAGCTCGTCAGCTATTTTTATATACTTTATTTTTGAATTCAACTGAAATGCCTTACTACCAATGGAAATTAGTGCGTCCAAATTCGACATGGATTGGACGCAATCGAAATCTTTGTTGAGAACTCATTCGACTTTGGTTGTGATTTAGTGATTGAGTTGAGAGTTCATTGGCTGTTCCGGCCTGATCACTCCATCGCTGGATGAGATGGTGCAAGTTGCTCGTGAGATGCAGCGAGTGGGTCTGCGTATCCCCCTTCTTATCGGAGGGGCCACGACCAGCAAGACCCACACGGCTGTGAAGATCGCCCCCCGCTTTCATGGGCCAGTTGTGCATTGCTTGGACGCCAGTCGCAGTGCTGTCGTTGTCAGTTCCATCCCTTTTAACCCTCTCTCTCCTCTCTACAAGACTTTGACTGATAGGTATGAAGAGTTCGTCTTCCTTATCAGTACCTGAGTCATTGTTTTTGAGTGTTCATCTCTCTCGGATGCATCGACCCGTGAAGAGTTCCTGTCTGATCTGAAGGAGGACTACGATTCTGTCAGGGAGGAACACTATGAGAGCCTCAAGGAAAGACGATTTATTGATATTGCAACTGCGAGAAAGAGAAAAGCCCTTCTGGACTTCAAGCACTACACTCCTGGTATAGTCTTCTCTCTCTCTCTCTTGTCTGTATTTCTCACACTCTCTTCCTTTCCTCATTCATCCTTGTAATTTAGTATGCCCGCAGTGGTTGGGTCGTCGTGAAATGGAAGTGAATCTGCGAGAAGTGCTGGCTTACATTGACTGGAAGCCCTTCTTCGATGTCTGGCAGCTGCGTGGTCGATACCCGAACAGAGGCTACCCGAGGATCTTCTTGGATGAGCATGTTGGAGCTGAAGCCAAAAAAGTTTTCGATGTAAGTCAACAACACATTTTGTACATATATTGCTTCTTCTTTTCCCATATAACTCATTTTTGCTATTATTTCTTCTCCCTTTACACTTCAGACTACCTCTCGTTATTCTCTCTCTCTCTCTCTCTCTCTCTCTCTCTCTCTTTCTCTCTTTCTCTCTCTCCACACTCTGTAATTCTTTCTTTCCATCCTTACAGGATGCGCAGATGTGGCTGAATCGTCTGCTGGACGAGGGCCGTATTCGTGGATCGGCCGAGATTGGCTTTTTCCGTTGTGGATCAGTCGGAGATGACATCCATGTCTTCGATGAGGAAGGCAGCTCCCATCTTGCAACTTTCTTCGGTCTCCGCCAGCAGGCGGGCAGAGAACACGATCAGCCATGCTTCGCTATGGCTGATCTCATTCAACCACTACACGATGGTTCATCTCTCTCTCTCTCTCTCACTCTCTCTTTCTCACTCTCTCTCTCACTCTCTCTCTCTTTCTCTCTCTCACTGTATCTCAACTATCCCCTAATTAGGTGCTCCGGCTGACTACATCGGACTGTTCGCGTGCACTGCAGGAATAGGAGCAGAAGAGTATTGCGAGCAGCTGGAGAAGAATGACTTGGATGACTACGCGAGTATCATGGTCAAGGTGGGTGAAGAAGAGTGTGGGGGGGGGGATGTGATTGGTGTGAATGAAGGCTCTGGCTGACCGTCTGGCTGAGGCTCTCGCAGAGTTTCTCCATCGCCAAGTTCGACTCACTCACTGGGGATACTCGAAGGATGAAGCAAGTCCCCCTCTCCTCGCCCATCCCAACCTTTCTTCCTGTGTTCCTGCAGGAGTTGTCTCCATCTGACTTGCTGAGTGTCAAGTACACGGGAATCCGGCCGGCCCCTGGCTACCCCCTGCAGCCGGACCACACTGAGAAGGAGACCCTCTGGCGACTCCTCTCCCCTCGAGACGTGTCCCTCACCGAGTCCCTCGCGATGACTCCTGCTGCCTCTGTCTGCGGTCTTTATCTCGCTCATCCTCACAGTGAATACTTCGCGGTTGGCAAGCTGGACAAGGACCAGATTGTGGATTACGCGCAGCGGAAGGGAATGGCTCTGGAAGATGTGGAGAGATGGATGTCTGCCAATCTTGGCTACGATCGGGGTGACTAAGTCTTCTGAGATTCCCCTTCCTTTCTCTCCGCCATCTCTCTCCTGGCCATTCCCTTCTCCTTCATTCTCTGTGCTCTATCCACTGACCATGCTTTGTCTCTTCTGTGTACTTTTTTCTGTTGTTGACTCACTATAACACTATAACCTATTGTAGGCGTTTATTCGTGTTCAGTATCACAAATTTGAAAACTTGCATGTTATGACATTTCCTTGGGAATCTGCATAGTTCGTTAGATAGTTCACGTTAGTATTGTTTGGGATATCTGTTACAGTATTCAATTATTTTACATCACATATGCTATGTGCCTTCCTATTCCAAATGATAACATATCAACACAGTAATGTTATTTTAGTAATGTGCATTCCAGAATGAAATGTTACTGCCAATTCTCTGTTAACTACTTAAAAAGTTGGTTTTCTATCCATCACATACTGGACAGTCTGAGAACTTAAAAAGTACTGCAACTCCCACGTGATGTTGTTGTTGGAATGAATTGGATGTTCCATGCCCAGTTGTGTTTTGTTTATTTGCCTAAGCCCTAAGCCACACCGACAGTTAAAAGGGAGGAGGGGCTATAGTTGAGAAAAGCGGAGAGGCGGCAGCTGCTCGCCGTGTCAGTTCTCCGCAACTTTCCTACCAATTGATCTGCCGCTTCCTCGTTCATGCTGCTGTCTCCATGATTTTCAGTCTCTCACTCTCTTTCTCCGTTACGACCTATCTCTCTTTATCTCTCCATCTCTCTCTCTCTCTCTCTTTCCTTCCATCTCTCTCTCTCCATCTCTCTCTCTCTCTCTCCATCTCTCTTCCTCCATCTCTCTCTCCCTATCCCTTTCTCTCCATCTCTCTCCCTCCCTATCTCTCTCTCATTTCTCTTTCCATCTCTCTCCCTCTCTTTCTCTACCTATCTCTATCTTTCTCTCTCTCTGACTCCCTCCATCTCTCTCTCCCCATCTCTCTCTCTCCATCTCTCTCTCTCTCTCTCTCTCTCTCTCTCTCTCTGTCTCCTCTGCTCTCTCTAATCGTTTGCTTTTCCTCCGAGCCGCGTGTGTTGGCCACAAGACATGTCGTTGACTACTTTGTCGTTCCTCTTCATTTGTGACGTAGTCGTGAGACGCATGATGCGAAGAAAGTGAAATGGAGAGAGAGAATAGACTGTTAGATAAGAGTGAGAGGGAGAGAGAGAGAGAGAGTAGCAAGATCACGCCATTCCATGGTAGCCTTTGGACCGAAGGAGGAGTGATGGTGAGAGTGTAGCTACTTTCTGTTCCAGGTGGATGTTGGTGGAGAGTGTCTTCGTGGTGGGAGTGGCTGCAGCTCTACGTGGAGAGTACTGCTTCGCCAGGAAACTCCTGCGGCAGTACAAAGTGGAATGGACGGAGAACAAGCGACGACTCTTTGCAGTTCGAGTCGTCTCTCTCACTCACGCCACTGTCTCTGCTCTTCTCTGTCTCTTCAGGTCTTTTTTCTCTCTTGTTCTTTCTCTTCTCTCGTTGTCTACACTCTCTGTTTTTTTTTTTTATAATTATACCGGATCCAAGTCTAAGAGCGTCACAATTTCGGTTTCGCCTGACATTTGCCTAATTGGCCTGTAAATCCCTCACAAATTAATTATGCTCACTCGGAAAAACCAAAGTCAATTGAATTCTTTTATTGTCTACTAATGTCTTATCAGTTTGAAACTGTCTTATTTGAATTCTTTTTGTTAGCCTTCTCTCGGACTCGAACTACGCGAAGGAACCATATGACTACAGCGCTTACCACGCGAGATATGTTTTCCTCTTCTCCATGGGTTCGTCATTCACAATGTCCTTTTCTTTCCTCTTGAATACCTGAATTCCAGGGTACTTCCTGTATGACCTGGCTGACATGCTCTTCCACGGCGAAGGCTCGAGTTCCAAGGAATACATCGTCCACCACTCTCTCGTATGTCTATCTTATATTGTTATTCCTTCTAATTAGAAATGAAGAAGTGGCCCAAGTATCGTTCCTAGGTCATCAGTGCCTTTTCGATCATCTTGTACACTGGAAAGCTGTACGGACTCGCCATGATTGCTCTCTTGGTTGAGGTTTACAAGCAAGATTTATTTATTTATTTATTCATCTACATAAAAATGTGACAAAATATGACATGACAAGATTTGAAGAGCGAAGAAACGCGAGAGTATGTGCTACTTTCTTTCTTTCCTGTTTCTCTTAACATGAAGAAGTTAAGGTGCAAACGGTGCTTCTGCACACGCGGTCCCTCCTGCACTTGGCTGGCTTCGCTCGCACTTCTTTCTTCCGAATCCTCGTCCGCTTCAACATGACTTTCCTCTTTCTGTTCCGCCATCTTCCCATCACTTATCTTCTGCTCTTCCTTCTCTTCAAGGACGACAAAGTACACAACATTCGTAACCACAACAGACATGATCATTTGCTATCCTTCTTTTCTATAGTGTATTTTTCTCCTAGGTGCCAATCGTACTGAAGGCTCTACTGGTCGGTGGTCTCGGGTTTCTAGAATACCACAATTGCCATCTTACGGTTTCGATGTTCAAAGTTGACGGTTTCTTCGGAGCGGAAGTAGCTGAGCTCTCTGAGGACGACGTGGACCCTCTCGGTGCTGTGACCAAGGTCTCTGGGTCTGCTACGGATAAGAAGCTCTCTTAGCATCCCTCCGATGTCTCTTTCCTTGTACTCTTTATACACTGGTATTTCTCTTCGGCCATTTCTATACTCCGTTTTCTACTCATGCTGGTTTCAACATGTCTTTGATGTATGACACAGTACTAGATAAAGTTTGTCTACACTCGCTCGGATGTCCAAAGGAGAGGAGAAAAAGCGCGTCTCGGTAAAAGAAAGTGTGATGTTGTCGAAAGCGAGATTAGGTGAGAGGACTAGCCGTGGGCGGGTCTCCCCTCTTCCTTCCAGGATGACCTCCTTCTGCGGGAACAGACCCTTTCACCCGTTCATTCCCCTCCTGGTCATTTCGCTATCATTCATTGGATGAGGATGTCGCAGTCACTCTTTGTCCTCTTTTTGCTGGTGGTTCTTGCATCTGCCTTCGACAAGAGTCTCCTGCAGAAAGGCAAAAGCTCATCTCAAATGAAGGTTACTCCTGATCTGGTGTCAAGTGAGAACCAAAACAATTCAGCCTCAACATCCAATCTCTCGTCGAGTCCTCCGCTTCGAGAGATCCACTGACTTCGCTGCTGAGCAGGACATCTCCTCTGACTTCCCTCGACCCTCTCCTCTCTTCCCCTACAGCTACATCGACTTCGCTCGCAGCTTGCCGTGAGTACACACATTCCAGTCTGTCTTGGTAGCCGACTCGCCCATAAAGAAAGTTAATTATTACATTAAACATTCTCAAATCTTTTAATTTCAGAGCTAGTCTGGAGAAGGCGAAACGAGAGGAGTTTCAAGACATTACTGCCGACTTCAAATAGTTTACTTACATAATTGTAGCTATTATGCATAATCAATCAACATTACGTTCGTTAATAAAATTATTAATAATATGAATAAAAGTTGAATAAAGTGTATGTAAATCCTGGAATGGAATTTGTATGGCGCCTATAATATGACACAATGAACAACAGCTTGGAACTATGAATGAAAAGTTACTGTAGTAGCGTAATCAATCGAAGACGACTTGACGGCATTGGCTGAGTTGCTAGTAATCGGAGGAGTAAGATTATCTTCTTTTCGTGAGTGGTGATTTCGATTGAGTCTAAGTATTGAAGTTAATTTTTCGTGCTATACCTCGTATGTTTTTTGAAGCATCATAAGTCTTTCACTTTCATATATAATGCAGGTCGATGTCTCGTGGCGGAAAATAAACGATGTCATCAGATTGGGGTGGAAGGTACCACTTGCGCCGCGTCTCTGGAGACGGAAGGACTATTCCTGAAAATTTGATTCTGTAAGACAGCCTTTTCTTTTTTTTTCGTAATTAAGACAGCCTTTTCCTTTTTTTTTCGTAATGTATCATGCATTCGAGTACTTACTCGGAATACGGTTTATTAACATTTTATGAGGTATTTTAGTTGGTTCTTGTATAGTTCATTTGTTTGGTTGGGAGTTTCGACCAATCATTTCTAACCTAGTGCTAAATGTTCTTATAATTAGCTATAAATTTTTCTGATATCCTAAGGCATGAAGAAGGTGTCAGTCACTTTGGTGTTTTCGCTCATAATCACAAAGATTTGTGCATGTTTAGTTTGGACGATCTTACGCGTTTCGGTAGAAATCCTGAGACTGTGGATGTTGTCCTCACTTCTGCTGTTTATAGGCTAGTGGCTTTATTTCTTGCGGTTTCTTTTAGTCATGGGGATCATTATACTCGTTAATTTCAATTATTTTCAGCAACATGATTTCTCGTGACCACGCCAAGATTATCGGCCAAGTGAACAGTCGTGGGTTTTTCGATGGCTACGTTATCACAGATAAATCTCTAAATGGAACGTATGTAAACGATATTCGGGTTAGTTTTTGCTTCTGCTTTTGGCGGAAAACGTGATTTTCTGTGCTTCCTTTTTTTTTTACTGAGTTTAGGTGTCGTTCTCTTGATCATATTGAAAATTTGGATTGGGTATGGGTCCCAATTAAAAATGTAAACATGTATGAACAAACCATGAGATTTTAGGTGAAGGACACCATTGAGCTGAAGGAGAATGATATCGTGAAGTTCGGGCATATGAACGGCGCAGCCATCAAGGCAGGGACTACGGCTCCTCAGGCAGCTTTTTTCTTCGTTCTTTTGCTTAGAGACCGCAGATGATTTTTATAAAACGAATAAAACTGCACGCAAGCATTCTTTTGGGGTAAACAAGTGCGAGAAATTCAAAAATAAAAGAAGAATTGCACAATATGGCCTCATTTACGCAGAAAATTAGGTTTGAAAGAGTATAAATTACTAGCAAGATGGGTTCGCTACAGTAAGCTGTTTCGAGTGGTTCTTTGTGTCAAATGAGGTTTGGGTGGTCATCTACTGCATTGCGAGCGGGCCTTTCCGGCTCTTTTCTTTCTACTGAGATTATAAATACATTATTACACGCTCTGAGTAATTAGTACACAACTGACAATGCATAAACAAAACAAAAAAAGGTACTATATTAAGGCTAACACACCTGCCTTATTCGAAGTTTTTGACGTTCGCTATTATAAAAGCGCTGAGTAAAAACCACATGAAATTGATTTTAGCGATTACTTATCGGTAACCTCAAAATAATTCTACAAGAGAGAGGAGGTTTAAACTCAGCGAAAAGTTGCTCTGTGGTTTTATAAAATCCAGCGTTCCCGAAGCACCTTAGTGCATAAATTTCGTAATTATCGCGAAGCGATCAATATTTCTGGTCGGGGCAACATTTGTTCATAATAAAATCATAAAATTAATGACAATAGCAAAAATTAGCAATAGTATAATGGACTTGATAAAATGAAAATATTTCCGAAATATTTCGTTCCGAAGAATACTTAATTACAAATTTGTAGTTCGAGGCCCAATATGATTTTGGGTCAAGCTGGGTATCTGCGGTCTCTACTTTTGCTCCTCATTTAACAACTTCCAGAGAAGAAAACCTTTACTTATTATTGTTTAACCATGTTCTTCAGAAGCATAATCCATTATGTTGCAGGCGAACGCGGAATTCACGTTCACATTTGAGAAGGCCTCTCCAGGAGTGCCGTACTTGGGTTGCGACTCTCGAGGACGGAGAATTCACACACTGATTTGCTCTGGAGGAGGACAGCCGCTCCAGACAGGCCCAGCTCGGGCCATCCAACCACCTGCAGACCCCGCCCCCTCCCAGTCAAGACCACAGTATCATCTTGTACAACAACAACCTCCTCTGCCCGTCCCTCCTGCCCACCAACCACAGACTTCTCTGCAACAGCCCTCCCCTATCCACCATGCCCACTCTTCTTTGGCTACTGGAATGGCTGGGCTGTCGAATCTCAGCCCTGCTCTATTGATGCAGATGCAACAGCAAATAACACAAGGAGCGGCTAATGCTCAGTACCAGGTATGAATTTGATCAATCTCCACCTCAACAAATAATATCAACCAAATTGTACTTAATTCTATGTGTATGAAATTGGTTTTCTTTAGGCAGTGTTCCATCAACTCCTGGCAAATCAGCGACTGCAACACAACCCGAATTCCGCGCTTTTCAATCCTACGTTTCTCGTCAGTATTCCTCATTGTGATTTGTGAATAAATGAGTGAGTGGTTTTGTAGATGCAACTACAACAGCAACAAAGTGCCTTGGCTGCACCGGCCGCTGCCCGTCTGCCAATCCCAGATGGGATTCCCCCGACTTCCATCGGAGAAGTCAGTCTGGCATTCCTCGCATCCACCTGGAACATGCATGTTCTGCAGGGTTTGCATCGAGTGGACTGTTCTGCTGCCATGAACTCGCTTGGTGGCAGCAGAGTGAAAACGGAGGAGGAGAGACAACCCATCGGCTCTCCCCCCATGGAATGTGACAGCTCAGTGCCTTCTCCTCCCAAGCCGCCGCCTCTTCCCTTGAAGAACTCTCCTCGTCATGAAGGTAAGCGTGTCTCTTCATCTCTTCCTGTCATTGACTGGCTGTTGTTGAGAAGAGAGTCTGAGTGTTCCGGACTCCCCTCCTCGCGCCCCCGCCCCTCAGCAGAATGCCATTCGCTCCATGACGAACTCGCCCAGTCCGTCCTTCTCCACTGACACCGCAACCAAGTTGACTTCATCAGGGAAACCAATCACTCCTCAGCCACCCATCAAGTCTCCTCCGAATTCCACCAAACGGAACGAGGTTTCTGCATTTTCTGGCGACTTTAATTGTATTCATAGGTGGATGCCTTTCTGTCGTATCGAAAAAAATTTTATTTGCGAGAATAATTACAATTTGGTTGATATTATTTGTTGAGGTGGAGAGATTGATCAAAGATCTGGACTCCTTCAACGATTCTCCGGCAGAAGTACAGAGAAGGAGGTCTGTTTCATCGGCCTCAACTACGGCCGCCTTGGCCGCCTCGAGGAGAAGAGCATCAGAGGATGCTAGGAAGAAAGCTAAGAAGGAGGCGAAGCAGCATAAACTTCTCCGACAACTCAGCGATCTCAGCAGTGAAGGGACTGACGACGAGGGTGAGACGCCAGAGAAGAAGAGGACGACTAAGGAGAAGACGCAGAGGAAGGCGATGGCTTCTGCTTCTCACTCTGACGGTGACTTCTCTAGTGACGCCGAAGATCATGGCAAGAAGAAGAAGAAATCTTCTCAAAAGGTCAGTATTCTCTCGAGCCTTTTTGTTATTTGCCAGTCTCATTGAATGAGTGAGAAGATCTGGAATGAAGGAGAGATTGCAGAGCAGCGCCGCAAAGAAGAAACTGAAGGTCAAGTTGAAGCTGCCATCGACGGGAAGAGGGAGGAAGAAGAAGGAAGCTGCCCCCGAAGTCTTGCCAGTCCAATCCGCCCTCCACCAAGTCGATATGTCTTACGAAGATGACGTGGACCAGCCCTGCGAGAGTTCCATGTGTTCCAAACCGAAGGACGACATGGTTCAATGGGTCAGTTCCATTTATCTTCCCTTTTAAAACGTGTGCTTTTGAATGGTCAGCGTACTGGGGTTCTCCTTTGTCACAATGAGCATAGTTTGGATGGAAAGATTGGAGTTGTAGATTCAATGCGACGAGTGTGACAAGTGGTACCATTCCATCTGCATCTTCGGCTCTGCCAATCTTCCCCAGATACTTCCAAAGAAATTCGAATGCGGATGCAAGAAGGAGAAAATGAAGAAAGAACAGAAGCTGAGGAAACGAAGGAAGAAGAGCGAAGACAGCGATTAGCGTGCTGTTTGGTGGTGGAGTCTCGACCCGTCTTCTTGCTCTCATTCAATGTTCAAGGCCATCTATCAATATGACCTCGTTCTTTCTCCTTTTATCTTCTGCTAAATGACATTGCCCTTGTAGTTCACCACATTAGCGATTGTTTTATTCGCATTCATGCTTATAATGTTTTTTATTAGTTATCCAGAGTCACCTGTACAGTGAGCATTTAATCAGATACTTGACCATATTTTTTATCTAACAGCTTGATTAATAATTCCTGCACGTACACCGTTATAATGATTGAATAGATTTGCTTACTTTCTGTCTGCTCTATCATTGCCTCACTCCCAGTTGTTTCTTCTCATTATGGTCTTCGCAAAGCGGCACCTCTTTTATATCTCCAGACATAACATTCAGATCAGAAATCCATTCCGAGGTCATCTCCATAATCTGCGCATAGCAGTGGATAAAGAATGATGGCAGAATCACTTCGTTTTTCCCTTTTCTTCCCGTGGAATATTCGTACTACGGTAGCGAGGCCCTGTACTTATCTGTTTTGTGGTAATGTTTCGTGGTGGAGTTCCTTGGTTGTGGCAGAGATGAGGGGGAGTCGGAATGGAGTGACGTCACTGGAGAGGAGTCGCTGTCTGGAGACTCTCTTCACTGGTGGAGATGCGGCGTGGTCTGCCGATGGACGAACTCTCTTCGCTGCTCGCAATCAGATTGTCATGGCCATTCGAGTGGATGACCCATTGAATAGGTGTGCTCTCTTCTGTCTTGTCTGGACAACAATGATGGTGTTTGAGTTGGGAGCTTGGCAGCGAGGCGGAGGGGTTGAAGGTCTCCGCACTCTGTCTCGATGATTCCAGTGCTCGTCTTGCAGTTGCTTACACTAATGGATTGGTTTCTTTTCTCTGCATTCTATTATTATAGGGAAAACTGATTGACTATAATAATTGAGCTCCGAGAATGGGAAGTGGATGGAGAGACCGGCCGGGAGAGCCGCTGCTGGCGATCTACTCATTCTGCCGCAGTCCTCGCTCTTGCTTACTCATCCGACTCGGCCTTCCTTGCCACTGGATCCGCTGACACTTCTGTTCTCGTTAGTCATATATTCAACTACTAGTAAGAGAGAGGGGGGGGGGGGAGAGAGAGAGAGAGAGGGAGGGAAGGAGAGAGAAGTGCGTCTTAGGTGTGGGAAGTGCGCGAGCGTCGTTTGGTGCACAAGTTGCGTGGCTCTTCTTCTGTTGTCTCTGCTCTGGCCTTCGTTTCCTCTTCTCTCCTCGTGGTTGGCAGAGCAGATGGCTCTGTCCAATTCTTCTCTCTTCATTCTCAAGATGGAGTTGAACTTCTTCACGATCTTAAGCTTCATTCGAGGTGAATCCCCTTTTCTCTTTTTTTTTCTTTTTACGCTGGAGCTACTTTTGTGTTGCTTGCTTTCATGTAACTTTAGAGTTGAGCAATATTTTCAGCTAGGTGTTAGCAAGATAGTGATAAAAGAGTTAACACTGGCCCTGATTGTATATCAGTCGAGTGACTCGTCTTGTGCTGAATGAGAATGGAGATGTCATCGTTTCCTCTCGAGACCACACCTGCTCTGTCATCGATGCCAAATCAGGCCAGCGGAAGCGGACCGTCGCACTCTTCGAGGCCGTGGAATCGGTTGTGGCTGTTCCGGATGAGAGACTTTTCTCTGTCGGAGAGGAAGGAACTCTCAAGGAATGGAACTCTGCCAACTCCAGGCTTCTCAGATCTTCTAGGCTCACTTCACAGTGGGTTTATTGTGTTTTCTTCTTTTTTGATAAAAAAATTTTTTATGAACTACGACTTTTAATCTTAATATTTTAAAATTTTAGTTATTATGTCTTTTCTAGTTTATTATATTAGTAACGAAAAAAAGAAATTTTAACCTTTTGTGCAAGATGTATATTGAGGGTGCTGGAGGGGCTGTTCTACAATTCTCTTCGAAACGAATTGCTTGTTCTGACGGCAGATCACAACCTTCTTTTCATAGATGTCGAGACGTTATCTGTGAAAAAGGAGATCGTTGGATTTCATGACGAGGTGGGTTGACTCTCCCTTGACTGTCAATCTGCATTCCTGCTTGCCTTGAGGTGTTCTCGGTGGCTCTACTGGGGGAAGCTGAGCAGTTCCTGGTGGTGGCTGCGAACAGCCCGGAGCTGCGTCTTTACGATGTCGCTTCGTTCACTTGTCGTCTTGTTCCTGGTATTTACTATCATTTTCTGAATTCCATTAATGGATACTATCAAATTTTGGAGTGAGAGAAATCGTCGATTTCAAATTTTTTAAGCGATAACTTGCGAGATGAGAGTGGGAAGAAGTGAGAATGAATTACTCAGGCCACAGCGCGAGCGTCGTTTCCGTGGCCGTTCCCTCGTGGGACTCGTCCCTCCTCGCCTCGTGCAGCAAGGACAACTCCATTGCCCTGTGGAGACTGGCGTCCTCTTCTGCTGCTGGCCATGGCCTCTTCCCTCTGGCCATCGCCTCGGGTCACACCGGCTCGCCCTCTTCTCTCTCTTTCTCTGCCGTCTCTTCAAGGGGATTCCTTCTTTCCGTCGGAGCAGATTCCATGCTAAAGTTGTGGAATATGACTCATTTGCCACAGAAGCCTGTGGCCACTTTACAAGAAGCGTTAGTCGCATAATCGACAAATTTATTACCATTTTCCTGATCTGACTTTCTACCTATTCTTCATTTGCCTCTTTTTTTTCTTTTCACTGGTAACCGTTAAACTCTTTCTGTTACCATCTCTCTCTTCTCTCTCTCTCTCTATCTCTCTATATCTTCTCCCTCTCTCTCCATCTCACTCACTCTCTCTCTCTCTTCTCCCTCTCCCTCCATCACACTCCCTCTCTCTCTCTCTCTCTCTCTCTCTCTCTCTTCTCCCTGTCTCTCCATCACACTATCACTCTCTCTCCTCTCTCTCTCTCTCTCTCTCTCTCTCTTCTCCCTCACTCTCCATCTCACTCTCTCTCTCTTCTCTCTCTCTCTCTCTCTCTCTCTCTCTCTCTCTCTCTCTCTGCAGTCCTCACTTATCGTGCGCCTCAACCCTGCACGCCCACTCGAAGGATGCGACATGCGTGGACGTGTCTCCCTCGAATGTAATGGCCGTGACTGGTGGAATGGACAAAACAGCCAAGTTGTGGACAGTGGACAGTGTGAAGATGCAGCTGGGCATTATTGGGAATCTCCCTCTCCATCGAAGGGGCGTCTGGGATGCCAAGTTCTCTCCCAATGGACAGGTCAGTCTTCAGCTCAGAAATGGTTTCATCCATTCTTGTCTTGTAGAAAGTGGCGACTTGCGGCGGAGATTGCCTGCTGAGAGTCTTCTCCGTGTCAGATCGGTCTACTCTGGCTGTTCTGGAGGGACATTCTTCTGCTGTTCTCAAGGTATTCCCTTGATCCCATTCTACTTGTACTTCATTCTTCCCTTCTTAGATTCTCTTTGTCAACAACGGCGCTCAACTTATGAGTGTTGACAGTGGTGGAATCCTCAAAGTGTGGGGCGTGGCTTCTGGTGTCTGCGAGAACTCGATAGAAGCACACTCTGACAAGGTTCCTTCGTCTTTTCTTTTTTGTTGTTGGTTATGTTTCTTAATGATCCTTCCCCATAATATTCTATGATTGTTCTTGAACCATTTTGGGTGTGGAGTCTGATTTCTACCAAAGATGAGTCGACGTATGTAACCGCTGGCAGTGATGGGCGTTTGATTATGTGGATGGACACGAGTGAGGAAGTGGCCGAGAAGGAAAGGGAAAAGCAGGCGGAGAGACTCCAGCAGGCTCAGGTAAGGACATTCTTCTTCTTTTCCTTTATTTTCACTTTCGCTTCCTTATTCCTCAACTACGTGTCTAGTGCAAGATTTCTCGTTGGTGCCCCTCCAATTGCATGGCTGGAATGGTTACAGACTCTGGAGAACATTTTGTCATCCGGCCGCTACGCAGATGCGTTGGAATACGCGCTGAGTCTGGACCGGCCTCTCTCTGCCCTGAAAGTGGTAGAGCGTCTGTCTGAAAAGGGAGAACTGCCCCAGCTGCAGTCAGCCCTTCTCCGGCTCTCTCCCTCTCAACTTATCACCTTCCTTCAATTCGCAGCGAGATGGAACACCAATTGCCGCTCTGCACATGTTTCTATTTTCTGTCTTTCTTTTTTGTCTTATTCTCTTTTTCTTTCTTTTTGTCTTTCTCTTTCTCTCTCTCTCCTTCTTCTTCTCACCCAAGCAATTCAGGCAGCCCAGATCTCCTTATCTGCTGTGCTTGCTTGCATCTCCCCCGATGATCTCCTCGCTCTTCCCAACATCGGCAGTGTGATCTTCGACTTCCTTCCGTATACCAAAAGGTTTTTTCCAGTATTCCATTAATTGATGCACAGAAATATATTTACTAGTAATTGCACGGCAAATCTTATTTAATATTCAACTTGGTTGGTTGCAGGCATTTCGAGCGTGTTGCCCGTGCGCGGCAGAACGTTTCATTGGTGAGCTTTGCATGGAGCCAGATGAGGCCGGCTTCTTGACGACATTGTCTTCATGAATTCTCTTCCGTTTTTCTTCATTTGTTTTCCTTAGGTTTTTGTTGTCTGTTACCTCTCGCTGTTCTGTTATGTTTTGTACGGATTAATAAAACAGTTCAAAAGTGAACCGCTTTGCCACTTCTCCGATTCAGTTTCCAGCTGGTATGTGTATCTTTGGGTATTTCTGTTATTTTCTCTCTCAAATTAGCGTTGCTGCAGTGAGTAGCAGAGGAAGATGGCAGAGACAGTGGATCTGATGGAAGAGATGCCCGAGCTGGAGGAGATGGAGGGGCTGCTTCCCGCGGGAGGGGCCCTTCCTTCTCTCATCTCACAGAACACATCCGATTCCGCTTCAGGGGTTTCCAGTGACGGCTTCGTCAAGGTTTCATTTACACACTTCGTTATTCATTTATACTTCTGACAGGAAACGTTTAAGAGCGAGAAAATGAATGAAATGAAAGTTTGCTCTCTATTGACGAACACTTTACCCGTTCTGCCTATTTAACTGCCATCTTGACATTCTTTACTCTATCAGCCGCTTCGATCTTTTCACCCTTAGTCTCGTTCTATCCTCTCACCTCGCTGGCCCGGTACATGTCCAATTAATTCTTCATCCAGATAAAGGTTTGTAATTGCCTGATAAAATGTAGAAAAAAAACCTTGGAATCTTACTGCATCCTCCCTTTCCCTCTAACCAATTCTCTACAATCTCTCTCTCTCACATTCTCTTTCTCTCTCACTCTCATTCTCTCTCTCTCTCATTATCTTGCTCTCTCTCTCTCTCTCTCTCACTCTCTCTCTCTCTTTCTCTCTGTCATATTTAGAATATTCAGTGATGACTTTGAATGTATACGATTTTGCTAGTGACGAGCACTGTTCTCTTCTTATTTCTCCTTGCACTGTTTCGGAGCGAGAGAATGGGTTTCCTCTGTGCGTGTCCCTCGTCCAGCCCTTCTTTTTTTGCTTGATGCGGTCTTCCTTTTTTGCCGCCTTTTTTTAGAGACAAAGAAGTAGACGCTTTTCAAATCAGGGGAGGGGGGGGGGAGTCTAAATGAGCCGAGCAGTCTTCGCTTCTCACTCTTTGCCTCACCTTTCTCATTCTCCTTCTTTTTTCAACCGGAGAGTTTTTTTCCTCCTACCAGAACTGGAGACTGTTTTCAGTAGCTAAACATATATTACTAAAATTTGAATATTAAGAATTTTTGAAGATATCTGTTAGCAGAGAAAACATTCAGGTTAACAGAAAAAGACGGCGAGTTGGAGGAGAAGAGAACGAGGATGTGGAGATGGTGGATGATTCTGAGAAAAAGAAAGAGAAAAGGGGAGGGAAGAAGGGGGAGGACGGAGAGAAGGAAAAAGGGGAACTCAGGAAGGTCCCCGTCCCCCCTCATCGTTATGGGCCTCTCAAGGAGAAGTGGGTCAGCATCTTCACTCCGGTGGTCAATCAACTGGGACTTCAGATCAGGTTGGGCAGACATCTGAATGCCTGCATGAGATCGTTTCTATGCAGATATAACATGAAGACCAGGAACGTTGAGCTGCGATTGCCCAGAGGGGAAAAGGACACAACTCGCCTGCAGAAGGGCGCCGATTTTGTTCGCGCTGTTGTCCTTGGATTCGAGGTGCGAAATTCATTCAAGTCTATTCAAATTTACGGATTTCTGAATTTTTGCCTTATCTTTCTCTCTCTCTCTCTCTCTCACTCTCTGTATATTCGATAAATTGTAAGGTGGAGGACGCGCTTGCCCTGGTGCGGCTGGATCATTTGTTCCTGGAGAGTTTCGAGATCGCGGATGTGAAGGCCTCTCTGAAGGGAGAGCACGTGGGACGGGCGATTGGACGGATTGCGGGGAAGGACGGAAGGACCAAGCTGCTCATTGAGAATGTCACCAAGACACGAGTCGTCGTCGCTGACACCAAAATCCATCTCCTCGGCTCCTACCAGAATCTTCGTGTTGCCCGCCATGCCATCTGCTCACTTATTCTTGGTTTGACAGAGAGAGGAGGAGAGAGCGAGAGATGGAGAATGATAGACAGCAAAGCAAGAAAGAGCGAGGAGGAGAGAGAGGGAGAATGGGAGAGAGAGAGAGAGAGATAACAAGAAGCTGCCAGAGAATAGGTGAATGGAGTGTAATCACTCTTTTCTGCAGGTAGTCCGCCGTCTAAGGTGTACGGTAACCTTCGTAACTTGGCATCTCGAGCGTGTGAACGACTTTGAGGACTCAGAAATAAAAGCGAGGAAAACTACAAAGGCTGATCGGTTCCGTCCCTTTTTGTTGATTTCTATTGTTATGGTTGATAAGAGTTTGTTTTGAAGAAGAGAGTAAAACTGATGTTGTCAAGCGAATGCAATAACATTCTGTGAATGTTATACCAGTTCAGATACCAACTGCCATTTATTCCTTACCAACACTGTCAAAAAAAAAGAAGTTATTAAAATGGCGAGAACACGAGATGAAGAAGGAATTGTGTTTGGTTGAATTCAAAGCAAATAGAGAGTGTGCAAATGAGAGCTGGGAAGTGAGCGGGGAATTTACAGAGAAAGAAAGAAAGGAGAGAGAGAGAGAGATAGAGATAGAGATAGAGGGAAGTACTGTGCACTAACCGTATGCGATAAATTTTACACCAGCGGAGACAGTGCTAAGCACGTTTAAGAAATTCCGTAAAATGGCTAGGCCTTGGGAAAAGATCAACAAATGATAAGGAAGGTGAGTACCGGCCTTGTTTGGTACAAGTAGTAACAGCGCCTAAAGAAGATAACAAAATTAATTGCTAACAGGGTTTTATGACGAATTCGTCAAATACAATATTATAACCATAACATTCAAATTGTATAAACGAAATAGCATATGCAGGTACTTGAGGATTATATCCCCGCAGCAAATAATCTATTTAAGGGAGGTGATGGCGAAGGCAAGACAAGAAGAGCAAGAAAGTGGTGTACCTTAGGACTCACGGTTATCTGGAGGTGTGAGGATGAGAAAGAAAAGGTAGCGGGTTCCTATCATAAAGCAAATGGATTAGGAGGGGCTGCTTGGCCACCAAGGGAATTCAAGAAAAGTTGCATGTACATGGCTGCCACGGATTCCATTGGGCAAACCATGGTAGACACGAATGTTGGAGGAGGAACAAAGGAGAGAGAGGGATAGGAACAGAGAGATGGTGAGAGAGTGCAATGAAGTGAAAGGGTGCAGGGAGAGGGGAGAGTAGTCGTTGGAGAGATAGATGAAAAGGGAGATGTAGAGGGAAGAGAGATTGAAGAGATAGTGGGCAGCACAGAGAGGGTGGGATGTGTTGTAGGAGGAGGGAGAGTGGAAGGAGTTGAGAGAAGAGTGGGAGAAGGTTGAGAGAAAGTAGAGAGATTGGAGGAAGGAGAGATGAGAGGGGGAGGAGGTTGAGAGAGTACAGTGACGGCAGAGAGAACCGGAGGCTCCGGTCGTTTTGGAATGGGGCGGATGGTGGGGATGGAGGGAACGGGCTCGGAGGGTTCGGAAGAGGCAGCCGACTCCGTGGAAGAGGAGATGGAGTCGACGCTGCTCCTGCCTGCCTCCGCACTCCCTCGAAGACGGGCCTGGTCACGGCGCAGCTTGATCTGCCGGGCCATCAACTCGCGGCGAGTTCCGACCAGAAGACACTGAAGCGAGAGAGAGAGAGAGACGGGAAAGGAAGACTCACCGCCTCGCAGCTGCACACTGAGAAGGGGCAGTTCGTCTTCTTGTGCCCACGCAACTGGACGATCACCCCGTGGGCATTGCAGCGAGCACACTTTGGAGCACGCACCTTACGGCCATCTTTCACTTCCACCGGCACCTGCAAGGAGGGAAGAGAGATGAGAGAATGAGGGAGTGGAGAGAGGAGGAAGAAGGATGAGAACACGCATTAGGAAATACATGTATCATGAAGTGTAAAGCAATCGAGGAGGTAATCTATTAGCTGAGACCTTGAATTCTTTGGTTCTGTAATACCCTCGACTGCTTCTTAACTAATCTACACAGTACAGAAAGAAAATAAAGAAGAAGAAAAAAAAATAGCAGAATGCACATAAAAATGCAATCCCTGCAACTACGAATGAGCAACAGATTTGTACTGTACTGGATATTCAACCCTTCCACATTGGAATGTCATTTCGACTTTTTCTGGCTATGAATGGAGGTCGCAATGTGGAGAAATGGGATGAGAAGGGCTCTACAGTATCCACCGGGTAGGGAGGGAACAAAGGCCCGTCAACAGAAGAAAAGAAGAAAAGACGTGCCCACCTCGATCACTTTTCTCTTTTGGAGCATATTGTTGAGTTGTCGACGATTCTCGACCATAATGCACTGCGTGCAACTGCATGTTGAATATCTGCAAGAATATCGACAATATTTTGTGCATAGATGCTAAAAATGGATCACGAGGTGGAGAAAGTGCAGGGGTCTGATTAGTGATCTGAACTGATATCAATCAATCGTTTAGAGAGAGACAGCTTATTCTCACAGTATTCAATGGATATCCACCCAGTATATCTTAGTTACAACAATTCCCCGTCTTACCTTAGATCTTTTTCAATAGAAAGTGTTTTCTTAATATAAATATCTACCTTTTTCTATGTGGGAAATTTTTCATTCCAACATTTAAATAGTTTTGTGATGAAATACGCGCATATTTGGTAAATTTTTAAAATGATATTTAATAATTCAAAAAGCATAAACCCTTGAAATAAAAATGTAAATTTGTTTCATTCCTGAATTTTTATTATTCCATGTCCTCAAAAGAATATAAAGAATGTTCTGCATGTCGCGAAATATGTAAAATACGAAGTGTCAAAGTACACTTTGTAAACTAGTAGCGAATCTATGTACATTTACATATATCGCGACACTGCAGGTATCTTTGGAGTTGAGTACTTGAAAAGCAAATGACCAGCTACGGAAAATGAAAGGGGTCTTGCAGCGATATTACATAAAAGAGAACGAAGAGTGAGACTGAACGAAATCATGATACAAAGACATAGATTGAGATAAAGAGGGAAGGAAAGGGAGAGACAGAGAGTAGAGAAAAGGAGAGACAGGGAGTAGAGAAAAGGAGAGACAGAGAGTGAGAGTGATGGAATTTGAGTAATAAGCGAGAGGAGGAGAGAAAGCGCAGAAAAATGGTAATAGTAAGCCGGAAAAAAGCGAAGATTAACAAATACAATGGTGTAAGAGATAACATATGATGGAGACAAACCTGCAGTGAGGCTTGTGCCCTTTCCTGGAGAAGAAGAGATCGTGGTTGAGACAGCGCTGGCAGAAGTACTTCTTGCCATCCACAGTAGTTGGCATCTTCTCAGAAGGGACTGGGGAGGCTCCCGACTGGGCACTGTCTGGCGAAGCCATCGGGTGTCTGCACTACGCAACACTTTGATGTGCACTTGAAGGAAGAACAGAGAAGAGAGACGGACAATGGATGAAGGAGAGAGGCAGACAGACAGAGCAGGGAGAATAAAGACCAACGATGCTGCCGCCGCTGCCCTCCCGGTAGGCCCCGCCTGCCGGACCACCCAGGCAGCTGCGGCTGTCATGAGAGAACATATAGAACAAGGAGAGTGCGAGAGGGAGAGACAGAGAGAGACTGAGAGAACGAGAGGCTGCCCTTTCTCTAGTGATTAGCAGGATGCAGACAGAGTTCGTTTTTGCTGCTCAATTTCCCATCTCTCCTACTCTCTTTTCTTCTCTCTTTCTCTCTCTCTATCTCTCTCTCCCTACTCTCGCTTTCTCACTCTGCTCGCCAGTCATGATTCCTTCCCTTTTCTCTGGTTGTTATCAGTGAAGAATCTTCAAGCTGCTTTCTGAACTCAATTTAAGACGGAGGAAAACAAGATTGAATTGTTCTCCTTCTATTATGGACTTTTATGTATGTACATATGTATGTACTTTCATATCTATTGAAGAATTCTTATCCACTATTTCTAATCGCACGAGAAACGAGAAACAATTCTACTATCAATCCCTCAATACACTGTAGTAGACGTGTATAATTCGCTTTTCATTGTTCTTTTTGCAATATAAGCACAGCTTCCGCTATCTGTTGTGTCTGAAAACGGGCGGAAAGAGTGTACGTCTGATAATAATAATAATACCCGTCCTGTGCTACCTCTCTTTTCCTTTCTCTCTTGACCTCTTTTCTTTCTTGAATTATTTTATCTCCTTCTGTCTCTCTCTCTCTCTCTCTCTATCTCTCTGTCTCTGTCTCTCTCTCTATCTTTTTTATCCCTCGATCTACGTATTGTCTGCATTAGCGAAAGAAAGAAAGTCGCGACCAGCGGCGACAGGCAAAAACACCCAGTTAGGATGGAAGAAGATTGTTAGAAGGAGGGAGAGAACTAGCCAAGAGAAGACGGTAGGGGAATATTGAAACGAGTGATGGAGAGGGATAGATAGAAAGAGAGAGAGATAGTTAGAGAGAGAGAGAAAGAGGGATGGAGAATGAGAGAGGGATGGAGAGAGAAGGAGGGATGGAGCGAGAGATGGAGAGAGCGAGCACGGGTAGACGTATTTTTTCTCACAGGCGCTCCGCCGCATTCAAAGTCGTTCAGTTTTGACATGGAGTAACGAGATAGCGAGCAGACAGAGGGAGGAATCGTGAGAGTGAACGAGGAAATTGGAGAAGAAGCAGAAGGACAGAGAAGTCTACTCTGCGTCCTCGCAACAACAAAAAACACGGAGGATATTCGTAGTGTCGAAAAAAAACAAGGCGCAAGGAAAAGGAGTGAGCACTATTTGCGAGGAGAGTGATAGACTGTCAGAGAGGAATAGGATTTATGCCGAACAGCAGAGAGGGAGAAAGATTATGGGATGGGGAGAGAACGAGAGGGATGAAACGAGCACGGCTTGTGAAATGGACCACACAAGTCGTTTATTGCCTGGCGTTGCGAAGGCTGAGACCACCCAAGCGGGGAGGGGGGCATAGACCACCCAGACGGACTAGACAGACCACCCAGACTACTTCTCGACGTATACTTTGTTAGAGGGGATCGGAGGGAATGACCAAGAGGGGGAAAGGAGTTCTGCTGAGGGAATCTGTGGATCGGAACATGAAGCAAGACTCGCCCTCTTCTGTCTTCTTAGCTTTTTCCTCACAAAAATGGTTGTTCCTTTTCACTTTCCGTCTGATCAGACATCTCTTGCGCGGCAGAGAGTAAGGGAACAGAGTGAGAAGGAGAGATATAAATAGAGAGAGAATTAAGAGAGGGAGAAAAAGAGAGAAAGAGAAAGAGACAGAGAGAGAGAGACCGAGAGAGAGAGACCGAGAGAGAGAGAGAGAGAGAGCGTGGCGAGTAGAGAGGGCGGAGAGGAGTGAGAGAAGTGGATTATGAGTGCTGAGTGGTATTCGTTCTGTTGCGGTGCTCAAGGGTGATCGCAACAGAAGAAGTCCCGTGTGGACAGCCGCGAAGGGAGAAGACTCTCTTCATCTCTGCCTCTCTCACCTCTCCACACTCTCTCGTGATCATACGATCTCTCTTTCCTCTTTCGCACTTTGAACATCAAAGAGGACAGTGTAGTAGTTGACACACGAGTTTGCTGACTCTCTTTTCATGCGGAGGATCACACTAGAGAATGTTGGTGGGAGTAAGGAGAAAGAACGAGAGAATTAAGAAGGATGGAGCGAGAGAGTGCGCGAAAGGAAGAGAGAGCCAAGAAAGAGTGAGAGTGAGGGAGAGACAGGGGACAGAGAGAGAGAGAGAGAGAGAGAGAGAACGATGCTCACCAGTGACGCTAGCATTTTCTTATTATTCAATTTGTCTAGTTAAGATCCGAAAGATCGTCTTGGTGAATGAACGAAAGGAGTTTACAGACCTACCTTGCATGCAATTGCTTGTATAGGACATCCTTCCTCCCTCGCACTTCTCGTCCAGGCACATCTTCTGTCTCTTGTGCTCTCTCTCTCTTCTCTCTCTCTCTCTCTCTCTCTCTCTCTCTCTTTCTCCTCTTTCTCCCTCTCCTCTCTGTTTCTTTCTCTCTCTCTAATTCTTTCTCTCTCTCTTTCTCTTTATTTCTTTCACACTCTCTCTCTAATTCTTTATCTTTCTCTTTCTCTTTATTTCTCTCTCTCTCTCTCTTTCTCTTTATTTCTCTCTCTCTCTCTCTTTCTCTCTATTTCTCTCCCTCTATTTCTCTCTCTCTCTCTCTGTCTCTCTCTCTCTCTCTCTTTCTCTCTTTCACACACACACACTCTCTCTACTCTCAAAGTGCGGTTCTTATTTACCATATTTTCTAATAAGAAGCTTTGATCTCGTAGTACATAGATGTGGTTAACTGTTTACATTCATTCGAAATACCTATAAATGCTAATGAATCACATTTTTTTCTAGAAACTGGATGATTAATATTCTTTCGTGTGCATTTCCTGTGGAGAGTCGAATATTCTCCCAAGTTACTCTTTCATTGTCTTATAAAAAACGGAGTTTTCTTCGTTCTATTACTCGAAAGAATAAAAACAGAAGGGTTTGCAATCTTTGAAGTATTTACAATGAATAAATAGGAACTGTATCATGCCGATATCAGAAATCAACAGAAATAAATATTTACTCAACCCACTAAACTATTTTCACATAGAGGGGAGATCTTTTTTACCTACACGTTTGGATGTAAGGGCACAATAATAAGGAACCTGAGAAGCAAATATGCAATTAAACCATGCAAATTTTGATTTTTCGTTCAACCACTCAACACATGGCAATGTCTAGTATGAAGTATTAAAGCAAATAAGTACAATATCAATTTAACTACTTAACTCAGCCTAACCTAAAGCAAATAACAATTATTCTAAAAGTTTAATCTAAGCTCATAGCAGATTTGTATGTACATAAATACACTTGTTTCACAGTTACTTTCCTGTTAATAGATTAAATTAAATGATTAAAGGAATACAAATCTTTGTAGTAAAACTCCAGCCTT